>JAZGTH010000004.1:2567500-2957500 GCA_036877525.1 Chromobotia macracanthus | reverse complement strand
ATTTCGAGAACGTTCCTCGTGTCTGTTTGTCTAATAATGAATAAAGAAAGGTGTGTAAACTGTGTGACTCACGTTCTCGTCGTTCACCTCTAAAAGAGGAAAATATTCGTCGTCTGAAATTGTTTTCTCCTTCATCCTGGGATGGTCTAGCTACAGTCATATGAAGGAAGTAGAGGTCTTTATTTGAACTTGGATTTTACAGTACATGTGAATTTGTTTTGAGTGTAGTGGTTCAGAACATCATAAACCATTAAAATCATTAATAAAAATACTTGAGAATCTGTACGTTTACTTACTCCTAGGACGCATGGAAGCTAAAGTCCAGGTTTTTCTGGGTGTTGTCATAATGTCCCCTGTTTAAAAAACACATCAATGGATTCAGTCATCAACCCGGTCATCATAACACATGGTTATTCAAGCTATTTTTGTTTTCTGTCTTTGATTCCAATGCCTTATGGTCCATATGTGTTAAGCATATGTGTGAAACCTGCATTGTCTTTTTCCCCAAGGACAAGGTCATAGTCCTTTAGGCTCCTTTAAGTAAATATTAACCAATCAGATTTCCGTCATTAATGATAACGGGTCATGTTCTTTTAACACTGCAGCCCTTCACATAGACTTTAGATGCCACAGCATCACAGAAAGTGTCAGAAATTCTGTTGCTTTTTAGCAGGTAGATCAACAAGCCGTGTCACATGTGGTGAGTTTTCTAAAACTGGTAGTGAAGTAAAATCTCCATGTTTATCTGCAGTACTGTAGTACTGAATGTCCATCCTCTCCCACACGTTTATTGCCATGTTTTCGTGAAAGACGTGGTGGTTCAGAAACTCTGCGTCTTTTAATAGCATAATGTATTCCCCCAGGATGAGCTCAGGTCAGCGCTCGGTCTTCCGGTTGCCCCAATAACTCATCTCAGCAGTTATGTGGGAATATTTTCAGGATGTACTTCATGAGTCCTGCATGTGTCAGTTACTAAGCTAGTGAAGATCTGAAGCTACACGCTACAGCTACAAGAAGTTCTCTTGTGAAGCTACAAGAGAACTATTTTACCCCACCCACGAGAAATCAATCAGTCATTAACTCGTACATTTACTCACCCACTCATTCTCTCCTTTTCTCTCTCATTATTCCAAATTAAAAGTCATGTCCTTTAACAAACAAGTAGGTCATTCAGTCACATGAAAGTGAAAGTAACATATTTGTCAGATACGGTAACCCATACCCGAAATCTGACCTCTGCATTTAACCCATCACTAGTGAGGAGTGAACACACATTACTCAACCAGTAGATGTTATATGAAGTGTCTGAACGACAGCTCCTTAACTCTTCTGAGCTTACACTGATGGACACATATGGACTACATCTATTTTAACAATAGATTAAATATTTAATACTGATTTGATACCAGCCTTTTACTGTATTGAAAAGAGCAGCCTGTAAATAAGTCAAAATAGAATAGAAAACAAAATAGAGGCAAGTAAAATATTTTTTTGTTTTTGGGTAAACTACCCCTTTAATTTTAAAGACTTTCTAAAAGATGCCGTCAGTTTAAGCCCGATTGAAGAGATTTGTACTCAGCTAGAGTTCAAGAATCAAGACGAACAGACTTTTTTGGGAACAGCTTGGCTGAAGTACAGCAGTTTAACGTCAGCTACAGACATGCATGGACAGGTTTAGTACACACCCTTCTCTTCAAAGCAGGTCATTAATGAATGAGTTTCTCTTTCACTGTACAGAAGGCTGCTTATCAATACACCAGAGGCTAAATCAAGTAAAACTCAGTGAGATTGTACAGGTTAGTTTAGAATGATGTCAAAACTTTTTGAAACACTTGCATAAAGTTCCTGCTTGTAATACGACGTCTTGCATCAAACTCCAAAGTAGATTACCTATTCTTTGCCACTAGTCATGAAATAACCTGACTAGTACTTTTCTTTACACTCTTTTTCACCATAGGACTAGTCTACAAATCTATTTAAATGACACTCAGACCTCTTCCTTAAACACTAGTAATATAAGCAGAGGTAATTTTGACCTGTCACAGGTAATGGCCCTCCAGGGGGCATTATAGCCCAATTATTTTTTAATATTACAAAGAAACAATCTTGCAGAAAAAGATGCCGTCATAGATATTAAAAAATAATATGTTGTTCTGGTGGAAGTTTATGCAAATCATGTCTTCAGTTTACTCAACATACAGTAAGCTTACAGTAGATTATTAGGAACTTTGTCTTGTTCTCACTACAGGAAGTGCAACCTAACAATGGGTTAAGTGTCAACTGTGTCTACCAACCTGTGTTGACAGTTGCATCAGTCACTTCTATTCATTTGACTTAACCATGACTTTCTGAAAATCAGGAAAATCAAGTCTTTTAACTAAATGTTATTTACAAAAGACAAACTTCATTTTCCTTTACATGTATTATATCTGGTTTGCTAATTCGCTGTAGATCTTTTCTCTTCATTTTTGCTGTCACAAACAAAATGTTTGTACTGAAAATAAATGGCTAGTCATACAGTTATTATTGCTTGTTATAATTATTTTCACACATTTTGGCAATGTTATATTATAACCTGCAAACTGAGACATCAACTGCAGGAGCTTATACAGGTGCATAAACACTTCCTGTCTCCTCAGTGTAGGTGTTTCAAAATGCTGTGCACCTGTTAGCCTTACGTTCAGACATTTCATTATACATCACTGCTGTCAACATCTCCATCCTGTTTTAAACAACTCGCTAACAAATGTCATTTTTCTGCAGAGACAGAACAGTGTGTTTCTACAAGGTGAAGTAAAAACACAAATTAAGGAAGAACGTCATCAACGTGGTCTGTAGGTATGAAAATCTGTTCAGGGGTACTTACCACAAGATCTCCGGCTTGTCGATTAGGAAACTTCAGTTTAATCTGACACAATATTTACCACGCCGTGACAGCCAACAGAACCACAAGAACGCGCTTATCCCATTCCAGTTTACCTGATCAACCTGTTTCTTTAATTTAACATCTCCTGACCCACATTTAATACTTACTACCATCTATTGCTTCTTTCAAACTGCCTGCATCTCCTGTCTTTGCTCTCTGTCGCTCTGCAGCTGTATATGTGTGTGCTTGTGAATTGCTCTGTGGCTTCTGCTTTCATGTAGAGGAAGTGTTTATATAACTGAAGGACCTGAAGGGGACTGTGTCGGTGACATGGGGACTTCCTTATTTAACACTCAGGTGCTTATCCTCCTCTCTTCTGCCTGTTTCTTGTTCTGCAGGTGTGTCACATACATGTTTAAGGGATGACTATAAAGTTATAAAGCATTTCTGATTGTAATTCAAATCTGTTTTTTAATAACAAAACTCTTATTAAATACTCTTGAAAAACGTCTTGTAAAAATAACACCCGTTCTGTCATCATATTTAGCAACCATATTATCATATTTACCATATAATCATATTTAGGTGATTTGTTCCGGAAACATTTGTGTTACGGTGGTTAAAAGTCTCCTCACATCCTGATCGTATGTAAAGTGGTCTAAATAAATGCATAAATATATATTTCTAGCTTCTTTGTAAGGCGCAGGATCATAAAATATTCATTGTTTACATCGCTAACTAGCCCGAGTTTGTGTTTCTTAAAGCGTCGCGGTCACCTAGCAACGCAGGACGCATTCTAAACGCGACCCGAGCTTTAACGCATGCAGCGGAACACAGAGCGTGACGTCATCGGGATGCGACCGTGCAGAGATGGCGAGTAAAAGAAGTTCGCTGCTTTCTTCTCTAGCGGCTTATGGGGACGATTCAGAGCAAGATTCAGAGCCAGATTCCGACGATCAAGGTATAGGCTTTATTATTTTTATGAAAAGCGAATAAAAATGAGTTTATGATTTATTAAAAATGTTACGTTACAGCATTGCGTTCAAGGTTGTGTTGTGGCTAACGTATGTGTGACGGTTCTTTACAACGATTGTGTGTTATGTAGGATCATGTAAAGTGTGTTACTGTTCTGTGTTCAGATCTATAAATCCCTGTTTTATAGTACATCATTGTGATGTTTTTGAAGTGTTCAGTAACTCTTGAAATAATGTTGTTCGTCTGTGCGTCAGGATCTCATGGGGGTTTGGTGTCGGCTGGTTACGGGGATGATGATGTTAGTCGTGTAGAGGAAGCAGATGAGAAGATTTCAGAGAATGAGGACAGTGATGACAGCACCAGAAATTCGGTCAGTTTTTCAACACAACTTTCTGTTTGGGGTGGCTCTGTTAATGCCACTCTGTTCCCTTTACATGGATGTTATTGTCGTGTTCAGTCCTGTTATTGGTGATGTGCAGAATGTTTTTTTTCACTGTTAATGTATTAATTTTATCCTGGATCAATATGTAAAGACACTTTCAGAAGCAATTTATAACGTGATTTCCTTAAAAAAGGGTGCTGTCAAAATATTGCTGGTTATTTGAGCATCCCAAGCAGCCTCTTGTGGTAACATTGGCTGTGGTGAGACCGGCTGTTTCACTGACCAGCGGCACATGGGGAAGCTTTTAGGAAAGCTGAATACCATCATCTATCTTTCTAAATGGTTTTTATTCACGCAATGTTCTTCTGAGGAGCTAAGCATGTCCCTAAAGGGTCACTTCTGTCACAGATCATGACATTTTGTGTCCTTTCACATTCTGTTAAAATTTGTCTTCATGTTTGTGTGTGAACCTTTTCACTAAATGAATTCAGTTAATCTTCTGATAACTTCCATATGTTCTCCTTTATTAATTCCCGCCCTGATTATTTGATACTTGGGGTTAAGTGCAAAGAGTCTTTCATGATATAAACCAAAATGCAGATGCAGAATGTAGAGTACTGCAGTACTGCTCAGGGCATCATGTTGTAAATTTGTTCTCCTGAAGGGGGAGCTCTTGGATTTAATTTTGGGAGTGTAGCTAAGTACAGAGAAAATTTACCTTCATCATGAAATACCATTTGCAGCCCTTTTTTAGCAATGTAATATATGAGAGTAAAATAGCACTGACTTAATTAATCTGGAATTGATTGTATTGTAAAAAATGGCTGCTGTGTATCAGAATGGTACAAGATAAATTGAGGAAAGGGGTTGGAAAATAAGAAAAGTTGGTAACATTAGCTTAAAAGGTTTGTTCTTCCAAAAATAAAATTCTTCCATCATTTACTTTCATGCCATTCCAAACCTGTATGACTGAGGAACACAAAAGAATGTATTTTAAGTATATTAGTAACCAAACAACAGTGGCACATATTGACTTCCATTAAATGAACACAAAACCACTGAGACATTTCTTAAAATATCTTCTTTTGTGTTCCACAGAAGATAAAAATCATAAATTTGAAATGACATGAGGGTGAGTAAATGATTGAACTATCGTTTTAATAAAATCTAAAATGTTGAGGCAGTGCACAGTATTACATTTTGAAATTAGATTTTTAAATACTTTTGTATTATCATATTCTTGTATTATTTGTACATTATTTGTTGTACATAATGAAATTCAGGAACATGCATTAAGAAGGCAGATAGATTGATTGTGATCATCACCGTGTAACAGTTTGGCTGTGATGTTTTTGTTTTCAGGAGGAGGAGGAGTCAGACTCAGGACGGGTCCAAGAAGATGTAAAGGTATTTGACTCCACCCTGAATTCCATCCCTGGAATCTAAAGACATACCCTCCGTCAGCGTAATCCTCAGTGTTATGATTGGTCTCAAAAAAAGCAATACTCCAGCTGGAGCACAACATGTGTTTCTTAACTAGCAGGGTCATATGAGATTAAAAACAATATGGCTGTAATATTCTCTTAACTTTCTCATTTAAGGTTTATGCTCCAGCACTTTCATGTTAGACATTCATTTAAAATCTAAGACTTTGGCCTTTACGAATCAGTGTCATGTTGATGGCAATTCCAATGATACTGAATGATATATTATAGTATTATTATAGTATATATATATATTTACTAGATAGTAGATCATGTCTGCGGGACTAACGAAGTATCTCAAGGTACATCAAAATTCTATATGTAGTTAACATTTCCATAAACCTCATATTTCCATAAATCTCATGCGATTTATAGATATTTTATAAGCTGTGTTTGTCTCTTCGTTTTAGCAACAAGGATGGTTGATGTTAAGTAATCTTAAAGGAATTCACAGCACTGCAGGGGCAAGTTTTTTCATGCACTGAAATTTTTTATCATCTTAATAGTGGCTTTTGATAGTGTATAATTTAAGAGCCACACCTCAAAAAGAGAAGTTGGTACTTTACTTCGCTTAAAGCCCTAAACACAGTATAAACATCAAAACGTAATTTTGTAATCAGATTACATGATAGTAACAAAGTAACTTGATTGCTTAAATTCTGATGTCACCAGAAGTGTTTATTTGCTTTTATCATTTGATGTGTTCAGACAATTTCTGTTCATAATTGTGTCTACAAATAACAAAAATTTCATTTCTGTATCACAGTGTTCTTTATTAACCCAAACAGTTATCCAAACGAGTATGATGACGTATTCGCTGTTATATTTTACAAATCGGTAATCCTTATACAGGTCTTACGCATGCAACAGCTGTTTATCACTGAAAAGTTTTCCTCCTGCTGTAGCACAAAAATCTCATGCTCTGTTCTAAACATTAAAACTAGTACATTGTGTAGATAGACACAATGTTTCTCCTTTGGTGATCCAGTCAAAAAATAACAGCATACAATTTTTGGAATAACATTAGGGTGAATAAATAATGACAACCTTTATCATTTGTGAGTTAAATATTCTTTTATATTTATTTACATTTATGCATTTGGCAGATGCTTTTATTTAAAGTGACTTACAGTACATTCAAGCTAGACATTTCATCAGTGTGTGTGTTCCCTGGGAATCGAACCCACAGCCTTTGCACTGCTAACACAATACTCTACCAGCTGAGCTACAGGAACACCTTTTAAATTTATGGTGCAATCCTTGCCTTCTGTATTTTTAAGCTTCTTTTCCAAAGGCGTGTTTTAAACTTGTTGATTTAAACATTTTTCTCTGTCACTGTTGGGAAGGTCCAATAACCCATGGTCACATTTTTTGGCTAATCTAAATGTAAAAAACCTCTTTGATTCAGGCCTCCCCTCCTCAAGTTAAGATGGATGAGTCCTTTTTGTGTTTCACATTGTTTCACCACAGCGGTTTTTCAAGTCAAAAGGCTGCTGTTGGAATTTGGCCTTATGGCTACAGCAGATTCATTTCTCTGTGAGTCATATCGCTCCTTCTGTGTGTGCTGTCCTGGGCACATTTTCTACTTGGTAATTTTCTACTCGCTTTTAGAAGACATTTCTTGCGTCTGTCCATCCTGTTGCTGAGAGGCTATATCTCTGGGATGGTGTAAAAGGGAACAGCCAGTGAACAGTGACCCTGTTTATTGTAATTGTATTTTTCAGGTCTTTTGTAAATGGTTTCTGTTATGTCACCTGTGGGTTTTAAGGTTCCAAAATGAGAGATTTTGTGTGAATAAAATGTTCGGAAAAGGACCAAGCGTCTATTATAATATCTTGCAGTGTATCGTGAGTAAGCACTGACACAAGGGGGTGCTAACACTTATGTTAGTGGTTACTAGTGTACACCACTGATGTTAATCAGTAATTTATCACTAATCCATTAACTTTAGATGTCAACATGAAAGGACTTTGTAGTAAAGTGCCATGCATTTTTTCTGATTGTGTGTCTTTTGTTTTTGTTATAGGATGTGCAGGAAGGGGAGATTAAAGATCCAAATGAACTTGTTGGTAAGAATTAAATGAGTTATGCAATATTTTCGCCATCTTTAGAAATGCAGTGCAAAATCATATCCGCTGTGTGTAGAAATGGGAGTTGCTTTGTGTTTGTGCAGCAGCCAACAGGGTGTGAGTGCTGTGGCAGAGGCTGGCACGAGTGTGTGTGTTTACTCAGATTCTGACAAATCTGAGCAAAATCACCTTTTGGGGACGTCCTCATTTGTAAAAATACTATAGAAATATGGTAAATAAAGTTCTAATTGTACAAGGTACAAAGTTTTCTGTTAGGGTTAGACTATAGTGTCTGTATCTGTGTATAAAAACAATAGAAGCCTATGAAATGTTCCATTTAGATAGGTAAGTAAACGTGTGTGTGTGTGTGCAATCAAACAGGAAGTCCCGTCCCCAAACTCATGCCATTGGTTGAGCCAAAGCTCTCCAGGAAAATGGCATAAATGCCCTTTTTCTGTCGAAGTATTTGTGTATTAGGCTGGGCTAGAAGGGAATATTTTAACAAAAGAAATAACACACTTCGGTTTTTAAGTCTTTTTGTTATTATTGATCTTAACTAAGAAAAGGGATGCTATTGTAAAAAACTCCAGCGCAAGGCTTGTGTAATGCGTTGGACGTGATGTGGGGTCTCTTAACTTTTCTTCATGTACAAAACTGTATTTCTTTCATCACACATCTTTACGATACAGTCAGAGACACAAACATTACATTTGCAGTTGCAGGGTGTTACTGTGCACGAGAGAGTTTCTAGAATTTGGGCGAGTAGCTGAATGTTCAAATCTGCCTTGTTTTCTTCTGGTTTAAATGTGAAAAGATCAAAATAGAAGCAGAAAGGTCTTGCCAGAGACTCAAAGATTTGCTTTGTGTCTGGACACAGAAGATCTTTAGAGTAGGGTCTCATTCTTTTCTCCTCTTTTTGGAGCCCTTTTGAGTTGGAAGTGTGTGTATGTCTGTGTCTCCCTGTGTGTGTCTGTGTCTCCCTGTGTGTGTCTGTGTCTCCCTGTGTGTGTCTCTGTCTCCCTGTGTGTGTGATGGTGCCACTTCTTTGGGAGGACGCTGAGCTCTGAAGATGCCAGTGAAATGAGTCATGTACGGTTCAACGCATGATTACTCTGATGGAAAGGAAACGACAAACTGACCCATGGGAGGTGATCTGCTGTTCTAGGATCAGTTTTGCTTATAAACGTACTGCCAGTCAGATCAGGCAAAGCCTGAAGAAACCCGTCTGTAGAGCGCTGTAGGGTTTTTACAGGTTTTAATAGAAGACCACCATCTTGCCCAAATTCTTGCCAACATTCCTGCCCATGCCCTCTGCCTGCTAGTACCACATTTACTCTAATCTCACTGTAATTATCAAGACATGCTTGAGTGCTTCATACAATATGCAGCTTTCACACCAGATTAAATAATGGCAAAGAAACAGTACCACGCATACTTTGTCCTTTAAAATACCACCTTAAATAATTGAGCTTGTCTGTGCACAGTTGCAAAAAACACAGAGAACAGTTGGCAACAGATGCTGGTGTGCTATGTCTCCAGAGTTGGCGGTTGCTAAGGTGTTGCTAAGCGGTAGCTAATGTGTTCCGCAGAAACCACAAAGAGAACGGTTAGCAACAAATGCTGGGCTGCTGTGAGTGGTTGCCAAGGTGTTGCTATGCAGAAGCTAATGTGTTTTGAGTGGTTTACACTACACTGCCAAGCTGTTCTGGGCGTTTGTTAGGCTGTTGTTAGCTACTGGCCCACATACAAAGAAATTGCATTATTTTCTTTGCTAGCTGTGAAACGCACATGTTACAGTAAGTTATGTGTGTCACCACAGGGCAGATTTAAACGTTCAGGCAAGACAGCTCCATCTGAAAAAATACTTTCACCTTTCATAACTACTTTCACAACTTTCCATCGCTAGAGGGCCTGTTTTTACATGTTTATGTTTGTCTGTGCGTTTATGGCATGTTCTCGGAGCTATGCCACACATCGACGGCCCCACCCAGCCCATCCCTGCTTCTGTGTGTGTGTTTGCTGTATGTCTCTGCACATGGGGGCATGTTTGAGCCTAACTTAGACCTACTAACTTAGACCTGCCCAGAACTGCAGCCGGGGGGGTGAGAGAGGGTAGGAAGGGTGTGTGGGGTAGAAAGAGGTGAAAAGAGGTGAGGTGAAGAATTCAGCAGTGGCCTGTTTCAACCAGTATGGTGTGAATAGCGCACAGTGCTGCGTGTGTATGCAACCACAGATTCCATTTCTTGCTAATTCTCTCCAGAGATGACGGCAGAAAACTGCTGACAGATGTTTGGCCAGCAAAAAAAAAATACTAAAAAATCGTTACTGCTTATGAAATTGTAGTTGTTTAGTGTCATAAAAAGTGTAATAAAAATTAAAACACAGCTTGGGGTTAAAGTGGCACAGAGAATTGAGAATGTGTGTTATGTGTTGTGAACACTTTCACGTCATTCTACTGTGGGGTTCATCTGTTATTTTTAGGGGTGTAAGGCAGAAAACAACTAATATTAATTAATATTAATATGAGGGAAACAAAGTGTAAACCTTTGGTGATTTATTTATACGCAGTCCAAACTCAATCCACATTATAAATGATTCCTAACCAGGTGATTTGAGTTACTGGTTACTAGGGCTGAACTATATGTTGAAATAATGGAAGTATTATAGATGTGCTTATTGTAAT
Source organism: Chromobotia macracanthus (assembly GCA_036877525.1). Classification (NCBI taxonomy): domain Eukaryota; kingdom Metazoa; phylum Chordata; class Actinopteri; order Cypriniformes; family Botiidae; genus Chromobotia; species Chromobotia macracanthus. The sequence continues at coordinate 2,947,041 of JAZGTH010000004.1, read as the reverse complement.
ATGCATATTGCAGTGGTTTGCTGTAACTGAATAATTTTAATGCTTTAAAAAGTTTTGTATTGTCAGTATTTATGTCAGTGCAGAAGCAGTAATGAAGCTTTCTTTTCCCAGAAACATGTATGTGGGTATATAATTTTTAATTTATTCTAACAAATCTAAAGCATTGCCACATAGCATACCGAATATCGCATTATTTAGCAAATTATCTGATATCACTACTTTTGTTGTCAATATCGCACTGCCCTACTGGTTATTGTTATTCCTGCATTTCACTATATTTGTGTTACAGAAGTGTGTGTACACAATGTTTTTTCTTTTTTACAGCACAGTTTTCAGAGAAGGTTCGGAACATGTCTCCAGATGAGATCAGAGTTCCTCCTGAACCACCTGGGCGATGTTCCACTCATCTGCAGGTGAGATCAGATGTTCTTGTTCCAAGAGAATTCTTGGCCGTGCTTCGCAAGTTTTCTTCTTGTCAAATATAAGGTTTCAGAATTCTGGGAATTTTTTTTTTTTACATCTAAAGGGAATGTATGGGAATTATGGCACACGGATGAAGTCGAGTTGTTGAGGAAATGAATGTGTTTATATTTATGTTCGTTTATGATGTAGTTTGTAAAAAATATCCAAAAGTTCCAGTTAATTCCCTTTAATTCCTGTAAATTATTGTAATATTCCAACTTGGAATATTTCCAAAATTTCCTGTCTTTGCAACCTTACTCAAATGTCATGCCCATGGTTTGATGCATATTCCACCCACAAATGGCAAGAGTGCGTTACAGTCAGATCTAATCTGATTTGAGCGGCTGCTAGGCAACCTCAAGGTGTCAGTTTTATCAGTCCAACAGGAAGCTCAAGTGTAACTGTGACTAAGCTCCTACACTTCACAATTCCAACATCAAATTGTTTGATTTGCCAGGCTCATACAATCAGCACTTCCAAGGAAGAACTAGACTAGGTTCAAGCTAAGATTCTGTCAGAACATTTTATGGCAAACACATTCTTACCAACAGTATCAGCTTCCTGTTTTTTTTTTTTTTTTGCCATATACCAGCAGAAAAGCATTCTCATAACAGCTCTGTTTTGGTCCGACTTCCCCTCCTTGTCATAAAGGGAGAGATCATTTGGGTTTATTGTTTTAATTCTTGGCAGCATCCTTGGACCACGTGTTCAGATCTTGGCTGGCTGGCATGTTATATCAGAGGGTGTGGCTCTGGGGCTTTACGGGATGGAAGGTTGAGGGTTGTGATGAAGAACGCAGGCTTTCAGGTGATTCTCTACACCCGGGGGCAGGGACTGGCCTTTGGCCCTAAACCATGTGCTTTTAGTATTTGCTGTCAGTACATGTTCAGGTTTGCAGTCTTTTGAGAACAATGATGTTAATGCCAGGATCAGATATAAAACGCACTTCCTATAAACGGATGTGATTGGCTGTACTCATTAAATAACTTTGTTGAACGCTGTAAAATAATAAAAAAGGCTAATGATTTAAAATGATAAAAACAAGCATAAATGTGAATCTGTTTAAGTAATTCGATAACTTCAGTCTATAATCTTATTGGGTTTAAAATGAACCAAAATTAGTTATTGAGCAAGTACATGACAGATCAGTGTTCAACACGGCCTCCATACCTCGATTCCCAATGGTAAATTTAAAATAATGTAATTGAGCTGCTGTCTGATTTCTGGGAAATTCAGTTGGCGTCATTTGACTTTAACATACATAATGAGAAGTACGTAAAGTAACCTGCAATGGAGATAGAGAAGCAAAAGTTATGCAGCTTTAAGTTGTTATTGGCAATAAAATTGAGTGTTCCCCTTGGTGCATTCAAGACTAGCAATGTTTAGTTCAAAAATGAACAAGCATAATTCATGATATTCTTATCTTTTCGTTGTTTTGTATGACCACTCCTCTTCTGGGCCAGTCAAAGTGAGTGGCCAGGAAATCGTGTGGAAGTCTTGTGGGTTTGAAACAGCATGAGGTGATCATTTTTGGATGAACTATCCCTTTAACAACAGTAAAATTACTTCCTGTTGTGGTTCTCGGTCTCCGGTGAGCTGTCGAGGGCAGGTGTGAACGGGTGTGGTTTTCACAGCACAGTACAGCATCGCACTGATACATAACTTGTGCTGTTTCACATCATGATGAATATTCAGGCCCTGCAGCTATGAGTTTATCACTGCTCAGACATGATCCTGACCCAGCAGACATCTGATTTGATTCTTTTGCTAGGATTCACAGAGTACATTTTGTACGCATGAACTAAGACCAGCGTCTTAAAGTTCCATAAAGAACGTCTCAGAATTTAGTGGGAAGGCTTATTATTTTTGGAATGTGAGAGGGAACAGATCAAGGAGCTGCAAATGGCAAATTTCCAAGTGCTTCTTGGAGTCTGGTTGTCAAAAATGACCCTCTGGTTCTAGAAACGCAGAAACAAAGAGTTTATTCATCAAGTGTGTCACTCACAGCAGAAAGACTTTGGCCTTCTTTGTCCCTTGGATTCCCATATTAGATTGACTATCATTTAAATGAACATTAATCTAAATTAACCCGATCTGTACATTTAGTCATTTAGCAGACACTTATCCAAAGCGATTGAGAAATGAGAAATATCATAAACGGTTTCCAATATCAAACACGAATATGATCTTTGATTAGGAGAAATCATTGATCGTCATCCCATTTCTGTTGCAGGAAAAAATCTATAAACTTTATGAGCGTAAGCTGCACGGAGACTTTGATACAAACAGCCATATTCAAAAGAAGAAAGAGTTTCGCAACCCAAGGTTTGAGGAAGGCGTTCATGATCATTTTTGTATGGTTGAAATAAAAATATAAAAAATATTTTTGTATGATTAAGTTTGCAGCTTAACCATGTGGGTCTGTTTTGTAGCATTTATGAGAAGCTAATCCAGTTCTGTGGCATTGATGAACTTGGAACCAATTACCCAAAAGTAAGTCACCTGTTAACCCCATGTTAACTTACCTGCTAATTAAACACACCGCTCTCATGAGATAAGCTTTATGAACATTTTGTAGAGTGATGCATTTCCTGTTCCAGGACATGTTTGACCCCCATGGATGGTCAGAGGATTCATATTATGAGGCATTAGGTATGTTATGTTTAAAATTAGGGTGCCGTTTTTACTACACATCTGTTATTAACCATTTGTGTGCTGTTCCTCCCACAGCCAAAGCTCAAAAAGTGGAGATGGACAAGCTAGAAAAAGCCAAGAAAGAGCGGACCAAGGTTAGAGCCCTGAAATAAATGACATGGTGTGAGTGTTTGTGTCTATGTATACTGGTAAACCCTGTATGCAAGTGTGTGTGTCTGTTTGTGTAAGCCTCACTGATAGTTATTGTGTGTTTGCTCACCCATCTGTTTTAAGATTGAGTTTGTGACGGGCACCAAAAAAGGTACAACTAACGCAGCGGCCGCGACCACAAATACAACAACTGCCTCATCCACAGGTGCAGTGCAACACGACTCTCAAATAGCAATCACATAGCACCAGTTAGCCAGACAACTTTTTTACCCTGTTATTATTGAATTTGTTGTAGAACCCCCAACAACAATACATTGAGTGTAAAACTGTATACAATTACGAAATACAAATTACGTACTTTCTTTGACTGATTTATTTGATTAAATGACTTTCCTGATACAATTCACATCAGATTGTAATTTTACTTTATCTACCTGTTAACAAATTGTATAAATGTAATTGTATAAAGTAGTAAAAGATCCACTTTGATCCACTGCGAAAATGCTCGTTTTTGAATCCTTTTCCAAATCATTTTAACTTTTAGGGTAATTATTTTACTTTCATGGTACTTTTCATGTCCTTTGGCACTCCAAAGCAATAAGACTGGTCAGTCTAAAAAACCTGACAAAATTACATGCACCATGCAATCCACAATTTAACCTCTAAACACCAGCTGGTTAGTGCTGCTGCTATCTAACAGTTACTGTTTGTGCTAGTCGACATTAACATTGTGTGATGACCCAGCAGATGCCCAGAAGAGGAAGAGTAAGTGGGACTCGGCGGTGCCGGTGACCCTGGCACAACCCACCCTCCTGACCACCACTGCCACCCTCCCCGGAGTCGTCTCGGTCACCACGACAGCCAGCGGCACCAAGACCACTGTCATCTCTGCGGTGGGAACCATTCTTAAGAAAGCTAAGCAATAAACTTGGCCTTGTCAGAAAGAGACCAGGATTTGGGGTGACACATCAACATAAGTCTGACTGCAGACAGAGAGATGAGAGCTGTTTTGTTATTCTAGTTATATACAAAACATCAAAATCATAAGTTCCGGGATCACAGAACCAGTCCATCGTCTGTGTTCAACTTTGACTTTTTTTTAAATGCATTCTTCTGATGCTTCTCCTTGCCCAGATGTTTCCAACTGAATCCATGTATGTCAAATTTATCCTGCAGCGGTCATGTATTTCTGTTGCAAAGAAAGTCATCAGAACATTTTTAAGTTTACCTGAGTTTTGCTTAGCGTCAGAAATGTAATTATTTATTGCTTATCAGTGATTTTTTTTCTTTTTCCCTTTCTGCAGTCATTCATTGCTTGATAGACAGCTCAGGTCGCTCCATTTGTATCTTTTGGTGAAGGGTTGGAGCAGGTCACATCACGCAGAACATCAGGTTTTCTGTTTTACTCTGTGATACATTAATGAAACGAGAAAACATTCAGTTAATTTCTCCCCCAATAATTCAACCATATTTTATTTTAGCAATGCAAATGGGTCTTTTTTAACATTGTACATATTGAGGTGACACTTGTGTCTTCTCTGTAGCTCAGCACCATAAAAATAAAAGTGTTTTTATAATTGAAAATCTTTGTTAGATGTTTGTTTGTTTGCCTTGACTAATCAATTACACTGTGTGTATATCTAAAAGAATCTACTTACAGGTTGAACACACAGTATTGGAGATGAGGAATGTTTTATTGGACTTGGAAGATGATGTGTGTTTGCAAGGTGGATCTCTGATTTATTCCCACCCATTGCCTTTTCCCTTCTGAACTTAAGCCATCCAGATCTTTGTTAAAGTGAAGGAATCTTGGGCACTAATTTTATTCCTGGATCTTTTCATGTGTGATATTTGAAATGTATTTAAGGCCATCTGCTGAATATGTTGACCTTATTGTACCACTGATAATGTGATAATTAAAGTCTATACAAGTTATAGATGCCTTACATATTCCATATATCTACTTCAAGTTTTTTTCACTTTGTGGGTGTAATTATAGGCATTTGTTGTGCATGGCTCCAGGTAAGAGCATTGCCCCCTGTGAGGTGAGTGAGCTTGCCAGCAGCAGTAGAGAGATTGGGACTCTGTGTGCAGTGTGACTGTGCGTCAAGGCTGAGTCACATTGAAGACACACCCTGTACAGGCCCTAACTCCACTGTTCTGCTGTTCAGTTCCGGTTACGAAGGTTTACTCATGCATACCGCCTAACTGTAACGTTATTTAAGTATTTAAACATGCATAGTAATTCAATGATAAATCCAGGGCTTGACCGACTTTATGATGTGCCATCTGGGTTGATTTTAAACAGTACTGAAGAGATCCCATCAACACTGTTCTCTTATAGAATATCTACATCTGCATAGAATGTTTGTCAGATGTATACATTGGCACAATTAGTTCACAGAACTAATTTTGTAAACTTTTAATAATAACCTGCCAAAGATTTAGGTGTATTAAAGTATTACATAATGTATCTATTCCATTTGGAATGTATCTATTCCAAAATAGCTTTGATTGTTTTATTATACATAAACTTGTTTTAGGCACCAAATACTACATTTAAAGGTTTTGCGTATTTAAAGGTATTGAGCAAGTATTTAACAGATCAGTGTTCAAAATAGTATCCCTACCGCACCCAGATTCGCAACAATACATTGATAAATTGAACAATAATTTGAGCTGTCGGGTCAGTTTGACTTATGCTTACGTCACGTCTATACAGGAAAAGAAAAAAGAAGATCCGGCTACTAAATTGCGGGTGCAGGAATGATGAAGTGCTTGTAGCTTGTTTTCAAACTTATTCACAATATAAAAATATTCCCAGTGTATCTTGCAAATGCCAAAACAATGTTGAGTCTTGCAGGAATTGAAATCTGAAATCTGTGCAACTTTTGATGCTTAGCAAAAACCCAGTCCGTGCTTTCATTTGTCCAGCTTGATTACAAATAAGAAAGTTATAAATGCAGTTTACAGTGGACAGAAAATGTGAATTTAAAAATGCATGAATGTTTATTATGTAATATGTTAATATTGTAAGATGTACCTGCTGTAACTGCATTGTGAAAGGACTCGGATGCTGTCTTGTTAGGCAGCTCCGGTATGTTTTTTTTAATTGCAGCTTGCCGTGCAATTAAATTTACATTTATAGAGAAAATAATCACCTGTGTTTCTTAAAGATAAAAAGTTGGACGAAACTATATTTTGTAAAAGAGTTTGTGAGAAAATCTGTGCACGATTATATTTACTAATACATTTAATAGAAATGTTTTATTTGTTTTGCACTTACAGGGTATAAAATTACCTTAAAATACCAAAGTTACTATGAATAATCTAAAACTATATAACGTGTCAGCACTTAAATAATACAGAAGTGTATGATTAATACACACTATGACCAATTTGAACTATTTCAAGCATATCCCGAGTTTATGTGGCTTCTGGTTATTTCAGTAACAAACTGGTTGCCATGTTGATTTTTTAGGGAGAGATGTTCTTGACCTCAAATACAGGAAAACAATGTGCATTTTGGAAAAGCATTGGCTATTAAAAAGACGTGTGGTTTCAAAAAGCAGACTTACAAATTGATGGAAAATGTTATCTGGTGTTTATTGTTCTTTTCACTCATTTATGTATATGTATTTTTGTGCTGCTTTCATTACAATGCAATGCAATGAAATGCACAAGGCATAAAAATATAAACATGTGAACTGAACTTGTGTGTCAGTAAGGCACGAATTAAACTAGATGTTTAAAAAAAGAATAAAAGGAAACTCTGAAGGATGTTTAGGAAATGCCCAAGACTTTTTTTGATGTCTGGCAGTTCGTAATGGCAAAAACAGCAGCTGAGGTTTTCCACAACTCATGCCCGTAGGACAGAAGTACCACATGCATCTCTTTATAATGCTTAACACTGTGCCAGTGAGTCTGATTGTACGTTTTGGGAGGACACACCTTGTTTCTGATTCATTGTGTGTTTAGTGTTATGCATCTCTCCTGTGGCAATGTGGTTCCCATGACTTTTCTGGTGCTTTAACTGTGTTAAGGATTAAACTTGAGTTCAGTGGTCAATTAAATGAGTTGGTTCTAATCCGTCCGTCTGTCTGATTCATTTCATTGTGAGCTGGTCTGAGTGAGGTCAGGCTGAAATGGATATAGTTTTCAAAACTTGCTTTGTTTCTGCTGAACAGGAAACTGTTCCCACTTTCTAATGCCGACCTGGTTTTTTCTTTCTCTCTCTCTCTCTCTCTCTCTCTCTCTCTCTCTCTCTCTCTCTCTCTCTCTCTCTCTCTCTCTCTCTCTCTCCCACTCTCCCACTCCCCCCCAACTCCTGCACTTTCTGTCCTTTACCCACTTGAATTAGGGAACATGTTTGTGGCTGCGACATTTGGAGAACTTCAAAGCGTGTATTCTGTGTGTGAGTCTTCAGTTCATTTGTGTGTGTGGAACCAGTGAGATTGTTTTGTCTTAGTTGCTGCCAATAAAGCATCTCATTGTTTTAAAGGGTAGCAGGTATGCACAAGTGTACCTGTGCATACCTGTATGTCAGTGTAAAAAAAAGTGTAGCAATGATTCTTTGTACCCTGCAGGCAATATATCTGCCTGCCACTCCCTGTGCAAGCGCAGCCAGGGCAGGGCTCTCTCTCTCTCTCTCTCTCTCTCTCTCTCTCTCTCTCTCTCTCTCTCTCCTCTTTTCTCTCCTCTCTCTCTCTCTCTCTCTCTCTCTCTCTCTCTCTCTCTCTCTCCTCTCTTTCTCTCCTCTCTCTCTCTCTCTCTCTCTCCTCTCTTTCTCTCCTCTCTCTCTCTCTCTCTCTCCTCTCTCTCTCTCTCCCCCTTTCTCTCCTCCCCTTTCCCCCTCTCTCCCCTCTCTCTCCTCTCTCTCTCCCTCCCTCTCTCCCTCTTTCTCTCCTCTCTCTCTCTCTCCTCTCTCTCTCTCCTCTCTTTCTCTCCTCTCTTTCTCTCCTCTCTCTCTCTCTCTCTCTCTCTCTCTCCTCTCTCTCCCTCCTCTCTTTCTCTCTCTCCTCTCTTTCTCTCCTCTCTCTCTCTCCTCTCTCTCTCTCCTCTCTCTCTCCTCTTCTCTCCTCTTCTCTCTCTCTCTCTCTCTCTCTCTCTCTCTCTCTCTCCCCTCTCTCTCTCTTCTCCTCTGGGAGGGGCTCTGACCCGTCATTCTCAAGTCCACACAGGTAAGGGTTCTGCTTTAGGAATGTGTGGAGCAAGTGAGCGACAGGGCAGAAGTGAAGGTGGAGAGGTCTTGTTACCTCACAAAGACAGAGGAAAGAAAGGAAGGGTGTTGCCTCTAAACCACCTGAAGAACTTGAGCAAGAGAGGAGGGATTTAATCTCAGAGACCAGACGCACGTTCACTCTTAAACAGACAATATCTGAGGGACATATTCAGTCAGCATTCTGCGACACAGAGAGGGCTACGAGGGGGACTTTTGTTCCTGCAAGCACAACAAGTTGCCTGCTGCTTGGATTTGTAAAGAGGCAGGTGGGAAACCTGCGTACCTTCTTTGGTTAAACTTTGGACAACGGAGAAAATTAAGGATTTTCTTTTAAAGAGCTTCATTGTTTCTGTTCGGGCTCTGGGACTTGGATTAAGAAACAGCAGACTAAGAGGTTTGTGAAATCAACAATCTATTTGCAGAACTTTATAGTCCTGCAAATTCTTTGGCAAAGTTCTCTCTCTCCCTCTCTTTTCTCTTTGTCTCTCTATTTGACTGCTGTTTATCTCTGTTTTTGGTTTGTTTATCTGCTGATAACTGCTGCTAGTAAAATGAAAAAATATCTGTAGTGTCACTGTTTAAATGCTTTAATGCTTGACCTTTAGTGTCCAATAACATGTTAAGAATTATGTACATTTTCTTTGGTTTCTTCATTTTTTTTAATCGTTTTCAAGTGATATTTGCCCAACAAATCTTTGAAGATTAAGTTAGGAAAGATAACATTGTTTACATCTCCGACAACGTGAGGGTCGGGACTGAACCGGTGCAGTTCTGTCTGATGTTATTATACAGTCGTGTGTCTTGACAGTTTGTATATTGTGATAATTGATCTTGTTGGTTATTTATAATTTCATTATTGCTCTCATATTGATAAACAGTTTTTTTACATTTATTTTTGACTGTTTGAGATTTTGCTCCTGATGAGTAAAGTAATAACCTGAGATTTCTCTAAAATAATGTATCCTAAAAATAAGGTTTTAAAGACTTATAGTGTACTTGTGCAGGAATGATTGTTTGAAACTTAATGTTTTATATAAATACAACTAACATAACAATAACTAATCCATAGACATTACATCAGGTGCAGTTGTGTTTGTAAGAGATTGTGTTTTCTTGCATCCTGGAGTCAAAACCTGATTTTAGAGCAGTTATATGGGAAATGTTTTAGGCTGATAGAAGCTCAACTTAGTGTTACAACTGGTTTTAGAATCACACTGTTTGTGTAGAAAAACATTAGTTCGGAAATGTGTGGATCACTATTTAAGATGGTATCAGAATTTCAGAATCTCTCGTTCTGTAAGTCTCCATCTGTCTGTGGAGTTTAAGAGCAGAATTCCTGAGGAATTGTTGGTCTGTTTCTGTTCTTCACAGTCAGAGATTTATGGAGGGTGAGATGGGCTCAGCTTTCAGCTGACGTCTTAAAGAGACGGTGGAAGTGATGGTGGGCAGGTGGATCATATTTCTGCCCCTGTTTTTAGTGCTAATACTCCAGGTATCTGTGGGTTAGATATGGACATTGTCTACCGTCTGTAAAGGTCTAATAGTTGTAATGAATTCTGCATTAAAAGTGAAATGTTTTGGTCTGCAGCGTGTCTGTGTTGACTTGAGGGATTTAGAGTTGTGTTTTGTGTGTTTTGCTTCTGTTGTGGTATTCTTTAAGGCATGTATTGTGTGTGCCTCAAGTATATGATGCGGATTATTGGTTCAGCCGGATTAACTGCATATAATGTGTGTGTGATCTCTGCTGTATGTGTATCATGTATGTATAATTTTATATTTGTGTTTCAGACTGAAATGGGAGGATGGACGCTGTGTCTCACTGTGGGGATCAACATTCTCATACTCACTGTTACAGACATCCGCGCTAATGATGGTGAGAATACTAACGTAATAACCTTAATAGAACATCCTGTTAACCTCTGTAAAGTTTAAATTGCCATTACAAACACTTTTACTTACGACATAGTACCAAACGATACAAAACATTTCGATCCACCCCTGAGAATCGAAACAAACCCTCTCTTACATTATATAATTCTTAACAATTCAAAATCTATACTAATTGTTACAGCATTATGGTGTAATGACCCCAAATACTTAGACAATTAAGTTGTACAACTTTACAACAGTATTAATGTCATTATTTTAAATAACAAAATAGCACATTAAGTGTGCTGGTAAAATGCATGCAGGCTAATTGTGAGCTACAGGCAAAACAAGTGAAAAATCTGAGTTTAATTTGAGGTTTTCACAAAAATGAGTTCATTAAGCCCTCATCTAATGATCCCAATGCTCCAAATAGCAGTTAAACACTTAAAATTCATTTTTATTTGCACATTTTCTGAGAGGTGTACCTTCCTAAAGCTTTCCTTTGTTTTATTAATCCATGATGATGGATTATTCCAGCAAATCATTCATCTTAAGATCTTTTAATGGAGAATGTGCAAATAACAAGAACTCATTTTTGAAAATCTTTTGCTCATTTACTCATTTTGCCAGCACGGGTCACATTTTACAAACAGAAACATGTTTGGTTTTCATTTATAAAACAACAGATACACTGATCAGAATTAAAACAACAGGTCACATAAAATCATGTGAATTATGTCTACAGGTCAATATGAATGACTAAGTTCATATTTAGAGAACCCAGAGTGATGTTGTTGTGTGACGGTACAATGCGTTTGTGTGTTTTGTAGTGAATTATTGTACTGCTGCCAGGGCTGACACCTGCTCAGACTGTATCCAGATCGGGTCAGGATGTTCTTACTGTTCTGATGAGGTGAGATTCATCATACCTGTGATATATTTTCTGTGTTTGTTGTTTGTCTTCATCATATCAGTTCATTCACAAATGAAACTTCTGTCATCATATTTTCATGTTATTCCAACTCATATGACTGTAACTTTTCTCTGTGCAATTAAAATTCATATGAATGTAATCTTTGAAAACAGAACTTTTGAACTTTGGTGAAATAATGACAGACTTCATTTTTGGTGTGCTGTTCCTTTAAGACACCTTTATGTTTAAACTCATTTTCATGTGCTTTTTGTGTTTTTTACCAGACCTTTGAGTATGAACGATGTGATCTGAAGGCCAACCTGGAGACCCATATGTGTCGTCTGCTGGTGACAATTGAGAGCACCAAAGAAATGAAACAGGTTTGTTTGACAACTTCTGTTGGCCTGTGCCTCACTAAGGGCTGTGCATTTGTATCACCAGTGGGTTTGTTATTGATGCATTCACATGCCTCTGTTTGTTTTTCAGAATGTGCGAATCGACGAGACGTTAAAACGCTCTCAGGTGGCACCACAGCTAATGCGCATGACGTTTCTCCCCGGGGAGGAGAAGGAGGTGGAGATGGAGGTGTTTGAACCCACTCGTGGCCCTCTGGATCTGTACATCCTCATGGACTTCTCCAACTCGATGTCTGACGATCTGGACAATCTGAAGAGGATGGGAGACCAGCTGGGTGAGTGAAGAGGCTGGTGCATTGTGAGCATGTATCTGTGTTGAATTATAACTGATGTGGTGCTGTTTTTATATTCATTTATTGTTTGGTTTGTGCAGCTCAGCTTGTTGGCCAGATCTCTGATGATTACACCATTGGGTTTGGCAAGTTTGTGGACAAAGTCACAGAGCCACAGACTGACATGAGACCATCCAAGTGAGGACAACACACCTTGACAACACACCTTTTTATCGAATGATTGTTTGTATCTTCACATACTTGTGTTTTCCATCCTACAGGTTACAGCAGCCATGGCCCAACAGCGACCCTCCGTTTTCCTTCCGTAACGTCATTACACTCACCAACAACATCACCTACTTCAGACAGAAGCTTCAGCAAGAGAGAATATCCGGCAACCTGGATGCCCCTGAGGGAGGGTTCGACGCTATCTTACAAACGGCCGTATGCCAGGTACCGTTTCTCAAACAATGCTGTTGACGTCAGTGAAAAATATTGAGCTAGATGAGTTAGCGGTGGTAAAAGCTTGTGTTTCTGTAGCTCAGTTGACAGAACTTTGTATTAGCTGTGCAAAGGTTGGGGGTTCGATTCCCAGGGAACACATACTGATATAGCTTGAATGCCCTGTAAGTCACTTTGGGTAAAAGTGTCTGGCAAATGCATAAATGAAATGTAACATAAATGTAAATAGTTCGATGTAACTAGGAAATAAAATGATCTTGTTTTCGGTTCACAGACTCAGATCGGCTGGAGGCAACACAGCACCCACTTGCTGGTCTTCTCCACCGAATCGGCCTTCCATTATGAGGCAGATGGTGCCAACGTGCTTGCAGGCATTTTGGATCGTAATGATGAGCAATGCCACCTGACTCCAGAGGGAAAGTACACACACGACACGCGTCAAGATTACCCATCGATACCCACGCTGGTGCGACTTCTGGTTCAGCATAACATTATCCCGATCTTCGCCATTACCAACCACTCCTACACGTACTACGAGGTTTGTTTATGTTAACATATGCATTAATGTTGTCTTAATGTCATGGAAGTGCCTCTTTTCAGTTTATCTGTATTTGAGAACAGTCTCAGATACCTCAAACCATAGCTTCAGAGTAGCATGTTCTGATTCTGATTTTTTTTCTGGTTTCTAGTTAAAACTTTGATGTGAAGTTTCTTTTGCATTGTTTTCTAGAAACTGCATGAGTACTTCCCCATCGCTGAGTTGGGAAAGTTACAAGAAGACTCTTCCAACATCCTGAACATTTTAGAGAAAGCTTTTGAGGTAAAACTGAACGAGGAGCCGTAATGATTTTGTGTCATTTATTTTTTAAATGTGTAACTTCGTCCGGTTATTAATGAGTTAATTTTTTTGACAGAATATTCGTTCTAAGATCAGCATTCGTGCAGAGGACAAACCGAAAGCTCTGGAGGCTAAGATTCTCTCTCAGTATGGAACTTTCTCTGAATATGGCAACTTCAAAATTACACCAGGACAAACTGTGAGTGTTTTTAGCATATTTATCAAATCAAGCGAGTGGTAAGTGACTCTACATTTTGAGTTGAGACACTCTACATAGTCAGCAGCTCTCTGTGCCACACAAATATAAGTGCTCTTCTTGGGTGATGTGAAATGTGTAATTTCATACTTAATGTTTATTTTCATAACATTTTATATAAAGGCACTGATTCCAGATTTCTGTATGTTTCAGGGTAAATTTAAGGTCAGTCTGAAGGCCCTTACCCAGGTGGGAGAGAACCACGTGTGTAAGACCAACCCCGCTGACAGGGCGGGAACTCTGAGAGTCAAACCCACCACCTTTAGCTCCGCCTTCAGAATCAACACTGAAATCCTCTGTCAGAAATGTGACTGTGAAAATGTGAGATTCGCTTCTTATTCTGAACCTTTCTCAAGTCATCTGGTGTCTTTGACTTTTCAAGTCTGAAAGTCTTACACTTCTGTTTCTCCTTTAACATCAGACTCCGGTTAAAAGTGCAGCGCGCTGTAACGGCAATGGAGATTTAGTTTGTGGGAAATGCCAGTGTAACAGCGGATGGTATTACTAATGTTTATATCCTTTGAGAGATTTAACTTTGGTTTGCCCTGGTCATACTGCAGTTAATAACTCCGCCCCCTGTATGTGCCCCGCCTCCATAGGTTAGGTCCCTTCTGTAACTGTTCGACCCGAGCCTCCACAGACTCTTCCCTGTGTTTGGGCCCTAATATAACAGAGGCGTGTTCCGGCAGAGGCAACTGCATGTGCGGTACCTGTGTGTGCTATAACCCGAACCAGTTTGAGGGCCGCTTCTGCCAGTATGACAAATCTCAGTGTCAGAGATTCGGTGGATTTCTGTGTAATGGTTAGTAATAAATGACAAAAACACTGACTTCTTATACTAACCCTAGTAAAGTGTAGGACGACGGAGATGCTTTGACATGTTGTCATAGTTATTGCATTTCCGTGACCTTTCACCTCTGTGTGCCTCAGACCGTGGCAGCTGCAGTATGGGGAAGTGTGTGTGCACACCCGGCTGGACTGGAAATGCCTGTGAGTGTCCCACCAGTAACCAAACGTGCATGGACAGCAAAGGGGTAAAGCACAAACACACACTCATAAACACAAACATATACACATACTCACATGCTTTGCGGGGACTTTCCACAGGCATAATGACTTATACTGTGCAAACTGTATATTCTAACCCTCACAGGATAAACAAGAACACACACAGTACACTATTGCTAGCCTCTCTGAAATTGTCTACCCTACCTTTAATACTAATGTTTTTACTTCCTTGTACCAGGGTATCTGTAACGGGCGTGGTGTGTGTAAATGTGGCCGCTGTGAGTGTCAACACTCGGGACTTCCTCTAAGCCCCACATGTGAAGCAAACTTCCAAGTGAGATTCTAACACACACGTGTGTGCGTGTGCCATCTGTGACCACACGCGTCTCTCTGTCTGGAGTCTATTGCTTTATTACAGATGTTAAGGAGGTTTGAGCGTTTAACATATAATGTGTGGATGCTGATTCTCTCTGCAGGCCCAGCTGGGCATGTGTGAGGACAAGAGGAGCTGTGTTCAGTGCCAGGCCTGGAACACCGGTGAGAGAAAAGGAAAGAAGTGTGATGACTGTCACTTCAAAGCTATTTTGGTGGAGGATCTGGAGGATGGTAAGATGCCAAACCAACCAATCAAATACTTTCATAATGCAAGCAATAATAATGACAATACTGTAGTAAATACTGTACAGTGTATTTACTGTAGTTAATACTGTAGTTATCTATCTGTCTGCCTGTCTAGCTATCTACACTACTGTTATGTACTATGTACACTGTGCACAGGTTTTTGAGAGAGGCTCCTAGGTCAACGTGGTTTGTTGACCCTAGAACAGCGTTTATTTAGAAAAACCCTTTCTCTGCCCCAAACACTAACCTAGCACCTAAAGCACCGGAAGCACCTAACCATGGTTAACTTTATAATAACTGTAAACTTATCCCTCAAATCTGATTGGTTGATTGATGTAACATCCAGTGATGCCAATCCAGGAACATCTCAAAATGAGGAAGACCAAAGTGTCCAAACTTTTGATTGGTAGAGAACAGATGAACAGAAAGACAGATTCATGTGTGTCCACAGATGATAACGTGATCGAGAAGTGCAGTTTCCGTGACGAAGATGACGACTGCACATATTACTACACCGTGAATTACCCATTAAACGACACGGCCAAAGAACACCGTGTCCTGGTGAAGAAGAAGAAGGGTGAGATGTTTGTTTGTGCTTACAATTTAATTGTTATAATTAAAAATGCAAAATGTATATGATATGTAAAGTCTGCTTAGTAGGGACATGATTTGTTATTGAGGTATAAAACAGCAAATGTAAAATTGAGCACGTTCATAAAAAGCGCTGTGATTGGTTAGACTTGATTGCGGCCCTCTGTAGTCTAATTCTTGTAGTCTATTACTAGTACTGATATAAGTTAAGTAACGTTTTGTTTTCTCTGTGTGTCAGACTGCCCACCTGCAGGTTTTTTGTGGTTGATTCCTCTCATTATGTTTCTGATGCTCCTGCTCGGTTTGCTGTTACTTTGCTGCTGGAAATACTGCGCCTGCTGCAAGGTACACACACATGCATTTGTGGTTTACAGGGAATCTCCATAAATGTGAGAAATTGTTTTTATTTAGAGCAGTTTTTATTAAGTCACAGGAAGTGTCCCTGTATACCATGTTTGCATCATTATACGCTTCAATATAGACATCTGTGTCCTCGTACATCACTTATACCAGTACACACACACACAAGATCAGTAACTTTGTATCTCTGTTTGTATAACAGGCTTGTCTTGCTCTTCTACCATGTTGTGGCAGAGGTAATTATCTTATCCTTCTTTATTTATATGTATATCTATCTATAGTTTTATTCTCTGAAGTTATACATTTAGATCAAAGAAACATATGTATTGTTTTGTGTGTGATCGTCAGGTCGTACAGTGGGATTTAAAGAAGACCACTACATGTTACGTCAGTCTTTGTTGACCTCCGATCATCTGGACACCCCAATGGTGCGCTCAGGTCCACTCAAGGGTACCGATGTAGTGCGCTGGAAAATCACAGACAACGTTCATCGAGGACCAAACCACCCTCAGAACCAGATCAAACCCAACCCCAAAGAAACCAGTGAGTATAAACCTTCAGCTACATAACTAGTCATCTACCCATAGGAAAGGTAAACGACAGATGAGATCTCTAATATCTCAATTATTTCTCCTAGACAACAAGATTAAAACGAGAGCAAATTAAATTGTTTTGCTTTGCTCAGAAAAAGACCCAGAAATCTCACAAATGTCTCCATTAGAGTTTCAGAAGAGATCTCAGCAATGTCTCGAACGGAGTTCAGATTTGCCAAGTCTGCAATCAGAAGTCTAAATTATTGAACATTTTAATACAAATTCAAACTTTACTCATCAAATTTACCCAAATCCAGATGATTTGAGCTACAATCTACATTAATGTTACAGCTCCACACTCTTTAATGTATTTTAACACTTGTCTCATTTGTTTATATTTTATTTCTCTTAAGCATATTTAGGAGAAACATCTGAGACAAACTGGATACCTAAATGAAACACATGAAACTAGCAGATCTCCTAAGCTATGACAGGGCCATAAAATATTCTGTTGTGTCGTTGTCATTATCTCATTTTCGTCTAGTTGTTGCTGAACTATCACACACAATAAGTGTTGTCTCTGCTTGGTGAATTTAGCCTGTTATTTTTGCCACGCTTGTTTAGCTCTTTTTCATGTTTTTTTCTGTAGTCCAATTTCCTGTTTCTCTTCGTCTGAACCGGCAATATTCCGAAAGTCTTTCCCGGCCGGAGGCTCGGGACACAGACATGCTCAAACGGGACGTGGAGGACAACGTGAGTGTTTCCAGAAAAAACAAGTGAGAACATCTCCCGCATGCACCTTCACGTCTGACTGCTGATGTCTCTGTGTTCTTCATCCGCAGCTCAATGATGTGTTCATGCAGATCCCTGGAGCTCAGAGAGTGCAGAACACCAGATTCAGGTGAGACCGGGCTGCTCTCAGTGACTCACAGACACTATTGTGGCTGTGCCTCATGGGTAAATATTTCAGACATGTTGGATGTGTCTCCGATTTTGACGTGCTGTTTTTCTTCTCCCTCAGGACACAAAGAAATTCTGGAAAGAGGTACGGCAGCTACAGTTGACTGCATTACTGACAAAATACTGTATGCTTTAAGTGTTGCTTATTTATTGAATCTCACAAAAGTTATTAAAAAAATTGGTTGTATTTCAATTTTAATCTGAAATTAAAATTAGTTTATAGGTAAAAAAAATAACCCACACATTTCTTTGTGCGATTCGCTCATTACTACATAAAAGCCAATCATGAAAACTAATAATAGTAATTATTTATTGCGTCCACAGACAGAACAACACGATCGTCGATACAGTTCTATCAGCCCCACGGGCCAGTTACCCTGATATTGTGAAACTGACAGATAAACAGGTTCAGGCTGGAAATTTCCGTGACCTGAGAGTGGTTCCAGGCTATTACACTGTAGCTACTGACAGAGGTACACGCCCAACAACTTATTCAAGAAATGAAACATTTTACTTTGATTTATTAAAGCTCCAATATATATTAGTCATATACATTATATATATATATATATATATAGAGACTTAAAAACGTCTGCTGCAGTAGTTTGTTACAGCTTGTTAGCGTTAAATTGTAATATTTTAAGGCTGTTGTGTTAATTTAATGTTTATATGTCGTCTCGCTTGTAGAGGCGGCAGGTGCTGTGGAGTTTCAGGAGGGCGTGGAGTCTGTGGATGTTCGAGTTCCGCTCTTCATCAAAGATGAGGATGATGACAAGAAAGAGCTGCTTGTGCAGGCCGTAGACGTTCCAGTTGGTATTGCGAAAATCGTCAAAGATCACGTCAACATTACAGTAATTAAGGAACATGGTAAGACGTTTTGGTTGAACAGACACTTTTAGGTGACTGTTCATCAAAACCTTTAAATGTTTGATTTCTTGTGTGTTTGTTTGTTCTCCGCAGCTCGAAGCATCTTTACTTTCCTGCAGCCATCATACACTTTCAGTCGGCAGGACGGTGTGGCGAACATTCCCATCAGTCGTGAGATCATAGAAGACGGAAGAACACAGGTCACATACTGCACCCGTGACCTCACTGCCAAAGACAAGAAGGTAAAATATAGCAGATAACTTCAACACAAGTTCTATGATCTACATTTTAGGGCTATCGTATCTTTATCGAATCTTTAGGCACTTGTTTAATAGTAATTTATGTATCCTAAATACACACAATTAAATGATATTGTCGCAGAATGTTTCATAAATTAAATGATGAAATCATGGCGTAAAGTTTTCAAAACAGATTTAATGTGACCTTTTTTATACATCAAAAAAAGGAGACAAGTTAAAATCAGTTTTGTTTTAATAAATATTAACTTTTAAAAGCTGTTTACTTACAAACACCTTTACATTTACATACGTTAAATCAGTTTAATTAATCTTTAACAACGAGATCATAACAGAGGTGAGAACAGTATTAAAATATGGAGATGGAATATTTGTTATATTTATTATATATAATAAAGTCAAATAAACCCGTTTTGCTGTAGATTTAGAGGAGAAATCATTCTTTTAAATGTTTTTCATTTTTTGCTCATTTTTGTCTTGTTTCATCTATGTTCAGGACTATATCACAGTTGATGGGGACTTGAGTTATGGACCGGGTGAGACGCAGAAGTCGGTTCCGGTGAAACTCTTGGAGCTTGGTGAGGGAGATAGACTGCTGGACGACAAACAGGTCAAACAGTTTGTGATGGATCTGAGTAACCCACGACAGGGCGCCAAACTGGGCCGATACCCCCGTACCACTATCACCATCGCTGATAAAGCAGGTGTGGTACTGGAGAAATATTCAGCAGCCATAATATAACTACCGTACTATACTGTTCTATACTGTACTGCACTACACTATACAGAACATCAGTAACTAAATTTAATTGTGTCATGTTTCCTCCCAGAGCCTGGTACTGTGATGTTTAAGAAAAGTACTCAAACTTACAACACAGTGGACCCTGTGTACACCATCCCTGTGGTTCGCACCCGCAACCAGGAGAGTCCGACCACCGTTTACTGGCGCACAAACAAAGCCTCACGCTTTGACCTCTCTGGTCCTCTCAAATTTAGCCCTGGCGAGGCGGAAAAGAACATTGTGATCGATCCTCGTGCGTATCCGTCACCCGTTGTACCGGAGACCTTCCAACTGGAACTGTACGACCCAAGCCCCAACACAACTATTGGAGAGAGGAAGACCACGCTGGTGAATGTTGTTGATGGCAGAGGTTAGATGACAGCGTTATCTCCACGATTTGATTTTAAACAATTTGTAAAAACACCAAACTGGACAATTGTTTATTGTTTTTACTTGTATTTTACTTGAATTGAAATCGCCTGGCTGATCTGAAGATGTCGGGTGACACTGAATGCTTTTTGTGATTTTAGGAGATCAGAAAATTCAGGATTTCCAGAAAGTAGAGCATTTGAATCATGCAGCCACGTCTCCTGGGGGTCGCCTCTACTCACCAGCTAACATCAAAACTGTAGCCACTGGCCCTAGAAACATTCGTGTGAACTGGAATCCCACTGGAAATGCCAACGGTTACAAGGTAGGTCACAGAATTAATGCTGCAGTCAATAACTTTTTTGGTTAAAAATAAACAAAAAATAGTTACCGAGCAAGATGACAGATTCATATTCTAATGTTCTAAGAACATTGAAAAACATCCAGTTTTTTTAGACGCTGTATTAACATAATTGCTTTTTTAAAAGAACGTTATTCAAACATTTATGTAATTCTGTAACTTTTTAAAGCATTCAACTATTTAAGAATAACGTTTTTAATTTATGATACATAACATTAAAAAAGTTCTAGTAGCATTACTGCATAAACGTTTTTTGATAACTTGGGGAGAACTTTAAAAGGACCTTAAGAGAACGTGATCCAGCATTCTGTAAATTGTTAGCTGGGTAGTATTTCAGTAAACCTTACCTACAGAGAAGAACATTAAAGTTTAACTGGTCTGTGGTGCTCATGACTCCCAGTGCATATCTAAAAATGAATGGTGTGTGTTTTCAGGTGAAGTACTGGATTTATGGAGATCCAGAGGCTGATGCTCAGGTGATGGATGTGAAGACACCTCAGGCTGAACTGACGAATCTCTATCCTTACTGCGATTATGAAATGCGCGTGTGTGGCTACAATGCACATGGAGATGGAAATTACAGCGATATAATCTCATGCAAGACTCTTGAAGATGGTAAGTCATGAAGATGTTCCAAGCTGGTAGAGTGTTAGTCAACCAGTATGGTCTGATGAAGCTGGTTGACCAAAGCAGGCTGGTTGGTTAAGATAGTAAAGATGCCTAGTACCATCACACCAGTATTTAAACCACTACAATAACTAGTGAGCTTTTTAACAGGGTTAGATGTGCTTCATCATATTCAATGTAGAAGGAAAAATATTGTTGACATTTATAATTGGTGCAGCAAATTATGTTTTTGGCCTGTTCAGTGTGACATTTTTGTGTTTTTCTCCACGATCTTTGATTCAGTTTGAAGTCTCTATCTCACATGTGACCATGTGCATGTCTTTACCCTTCCAGTACCTGGAGAACCTGGTCGCCTGGCTTTCAATGTCATTAGCCCCACTGTCACTCAAGTTAGCTGGGCGGAGCCAGCAGAGACCAATGGCGTCATTACTTCCTACGAGGTCATCTACACGCCCATTGACGAGGACAACAGTAAGATTACCGTCGTAAAATGAACTTAATGCAGTTGGTTGAACGAAGAAAAACAATAATAAATGTAATATTTTGCTGGAAAACCAGACAAAATTATAAGGCATTTGGGTGTAAGGTCATCGTTTTTTTAATAGAAATACATTATGCATACAGTACATACAATGTACTCTATAAATACAATATTTTTATATTGTTTATTTTTTTGTCTGTATATTCTAAACGGCCATTTTGTTCCTCTCTTCAGAGCCTCAAGGATCTTCTAAGAAAGTGATGATCGACAACCCGAAAAAGCGAATGCTGCTCATCGAGAACCTTCAACCTTCTCAGACTTACTGTTACAAAGTGCGCGCTCGCAACAAGGTGGGCTGGGGTCCGTACAGAGACGCCACCATTAACCTGGCAACTCAGCCTGCCAGACCCATGTCGAGTAAGTGTCTTCCAAACAAATACACAGTACAGCATTGCTGCTGTTTCCTACCACACGCATACTTAGTGCAGCCATAATACCAGATCCAACAGGTAACAGGTAAAATAACAGTATTCACTGAACCCTGAGCCAGCAACAGTTTCAGGTTGTAAGAATGTTTCCCTAACGTTTCCATTAAGTAACAAAAACGTTAAAAATCTTATTTTTAATGACATTACTGCAATACAGTTTGCCTCTGCTACTGTAGCCTACAGTCTGTTTAACTGCTTACATGTGTGGTGAGGCATTTTCACACTGGAGCTTCTGGTGCAGTTGAGTTTGTGTGAAGGTTGTTTTCTAAAGTTGGGTGCACACCAAAAAACCACACCCAAGTGAAAACCATGTCTGGGGTGAGACTCATATAGACTCCACCAATTTGAAACTGGTTTGAAATAAATCCAGCCTCATCTGCGGAAGTAAATATATGAAATTTCTCCACTTTTCTGCACAGAAATTGTCTCCTGCCAGCAAAACACATTCTCTGCATTTCCTGCGATGTGTTTGCTGCAGACGGATGCAAATGTTGTTAAGTTTACAGAGCTGTTTACAGTGGAAAATGGCTTCTGCTAGTACTCACAGTGGTGCTCATGTTGAAGAGGCAAACATTGGTAATAGTTTAATAACTTTCTGCAGAACACACACGCAACAGGTCATCTTCTATAGGGTGCAGAGTCCAGCATTTCCATCACCTATAAGAAAACTGAGGCTCATAGTAAATAATAATAGTATTTTGATAAGTATCCATGAAGGTTAATGTTTAATGCTTCCCCTTATGAAAATTAATCATTGTTTTAATATAGTAAAAGTGTGGCAACTATGCTTTTTTGTGCATGGTTTATCCTTTATATAACCACAGTTTTACTACAAATACCATGGTTAAACTATGATTGCTGTAACATAACCATGGTTAATGTTTGGTTACTGTGGTTTAACTATAGTAACCATGGTTTTAAACTGTAGTGAAAGTATGGTTAATTTTAAAAGGGTTTATCCAAATCTGAAGGAGACCCAGGCATGGGTTAAACCGTCAATGCATTAACCTTCATGGTTACTCATTAAAATACTATGTTGGGAGCATAAAATGTATTCATCTCCTTATTCAATTCAATAAAGAGTTACATGTGGATTGATTCTATTGTTTGTTGGTTTTTCTTCATCCCGCAGTTCCCATCATTCCAGACATTCCCATTGTGGATGCAGAAGCTGGTGATGAGTATGACAGCTACCTGATGTACAGTAATGAAGTATTGCGATCTCCAACCGGCAGCCAGAGGCCTAGTGTGACGGACCTGTCCGACGGTGGGTGTCTTAGGATGAAATTGTCAATTTAGTTGCCACCCAGCTAACAGGAAGTGTTTTAAGAATGTTGGCTAGCATTCTCTTAAAGGCTCTTCAAAGTTATCAAAAATGCTCTGGCAGTAACGCTAGCAAAACTTTTTTAATGTTACATAATATATACATCAAAAAGGTATTCTTATGTTGTTAGTGGAATGTTTGAATAACGGTCTCAGAACCAAACAATAGCATTGCTACAACATCTGTAAAACTGGACGATTTGAACATTCAAGATAATATCTTCCACGTTTTTGTACTTCATGAAAATGTTAGGGAAACATTCTTACAACCTAAAATTGTTAGCTGGGTAAGTACTGTTAGTATGAGCATTCTACGTATGTGAGGACTAACCCCTGTAGTGTTAAGCTTTGATCGTAACTTGTCAGTGCTTGTGTGTAATGGATGCCTGAGGATGTAGGTGGAATCATTTGAAGCTTTTTCATGCTTCTTTAACCTGTGGAACTTTCTGCTTAATGGCAGTCAGACATGGTCACGGCCTGCCGTCACCTACCCAGCTAACAGAGAACCTTCCCAGAACATTGACTAACGTTCTCTCAATGTTATCAAAACGTTCTTGAAGTAACCTTAGTAGAATGTTTTTTAAATATGAATGTTACGTTAAAAATGCACATTAAAGCGTTATTCTTCTGTTTGCCAGTGGAACGTTTTAAAAATGTTACAGAATTAATATTAGTGTTCTTTGAATCAAGCCATAATATTTATACAGAATGTTTTGAACATTCCTAGAATATTCAAAATAAAACATTTTAACGTTTTGTTAGTTAATGAAAATGTTAGGGTAACGTTGGTACAACCTAAACTTGTTAGCTGTGTATAGCATAAAAGGATGATGTTCTTACGTCATTTACTGTAGCTGCAGCTCCTGTTGTCTCTTTCTATTCTCTGTGTACTGAAGACATCACAAGCATGTGCCATCTGTGTCATTCACAAAATGGACATTTCATCTCTTCCTGTGGTTTGTAGTATTGGGTGACTGGGCTTTTAACAAGGTTGATGTAATTGATTGCATTGTGTTGATTGTAGAGGAATGATATATTCGGTGGTGTGGGAAGATTTTAACATGAGTTCTGCATCCTTTGCTGGAGTCACAAAAATGATCAGATATTTATTGCGCTGGTCTTGCTGATTGAATTAGAAATGGGATGCAATTGGATGGACGAGCTCGGAAGACATCAGCTGCCCCTTTTCTCCTTTCCTTCTTTCCCGAGAAGTTTCCATAGTTATTAAAGGGTTAGTTCACCCAGAAATGACAATTCCGTCATCATTCACTCACCCTCATGTCGTTCCAAACTCGTATGACCACCTTTCTTTTGTGATCCATGAAAGAAAAAAAACAACATGACGTTTTGGACTCAAATGTGGATTTGGAACGAATGTTGTCAGAACTTTTTTAGGTGATCATAACCCTTTAAGCACGGACAGCCCACATATCCTATATGCCTTGCTTGCTTTCCCACATGAATACGGAAGGGTCACGCTGGAAACATGTCCAGCTAGTTGGTTCGGGCCTGGATCTCCGTAAAGTGTCCTGGAAACTGCCTGCTGACGTCATCCCTGACCGCCGGGGCCCAGACAAAGATGCCCTGCCACAAGGTGAAGACTTGTGCCTGGCAGACAGCATGCCAACTATACCAACGTCAGCCCAATGCTGTGCTAATAAAGTCGCTTGACTGGCTTGTCAATTGAGTGCTAATTGGCAACCAGTTTCGCTGCTTAATGTTGGTGTTAGCGATCTATTTATGCAAGTCAGCAATGAGAAGAAGAATTAGCCTGCTAATTCCATTGCTAATCTTGCTAATGACAAAAATTTTGTTTTTCTTCCGAAATGAAGGGCTTTCTATTGGCTACAGCAGTTTTGGTCTGTTGAGATGCTCCTTCTAGGGCCTACACTCTGGAGTGCTAATTTATCAACGGCAATGTTATGCTAGTTTTCACGCTCTGATGTTAATTTGTGAAAATGTTTTTCTCTCATCTGTTCTCACAGATCAGCTTATAAATGGAAAATGGGACCAGAACTTCCTGTTTCCTGGAGGAAGCAATTCCCTGACCCGCAACATCAGCTCTTCCTCATCCACCCACAGCCATTCCTTGCCCCGCTCCGGTGTGACCAGTCACAGCACCACCACAACATACATTTCCGGCAAAGGTATTAGAGATTCATATGTTTAAAGTGATAGTTCACCTAATTAAAATTGTGTCACCATTCAGAAAAGGCCAAAACTAGTTATTGGTTACTAAAAAGCTTGTCCTTGTCCACGTATTCAGTATAATAATGTATGTTACAAAGACATAAAAGTGTATTGATTATCATAGGTCATTTATCAATCATTGTTATTTTGTCTTTATCAGGGGGCTCAACTACTCACAGATTTGATGGGGGACTCAGAGAGGAGGTGACCCTGAGGAAACGTTCTGAAAACAGGCATTATACAGACAGTGATGGTGTGAGGGATTCAATCGTCATGGGAAACCTGTCTGGTGGATTTTTGGACAATTTAGGTAAAGCTTGATAGATCCATGTGCACAGAACGCCAAAGGCAGTCAAATTTCTTTCAAATAATGGCTTGTAAGGTGCAGCTTTTGGCAGGAATCCTTGGCTGACTCTCGCTTCAACCCTACTCTCCATTTCTCCTGTCATCTACACTTTTTCTCCATCTGCTGCTGGTTTCTCGTCATGCGATGGCTGCCTGCCAACCCTTTCCCGCCCCATCCTGTCGCGCTCCGCCTTGACCTGCCCCGTCCTGCCGTGGCTTGGCTGTCTCTCAGGGGTCTCTAGCTTCAGCCAGAGTACAACTACCAGCTACCACATGAGCTCCAGAGCTCGTACCCAATCTGAGGATATCAATGATGCACTGCAGAACCTGGATATGGTTCTTCAGGGTGAGTGAATTCGGAGGAACCAATCAGTGTTGAGGAGGCTACATGGAAACTCCAGCTTCCCAAGCCACAATTCCCTCATAAATAAAACGGTTTATTTAGAGATTCTGAAGTAGCATTGCTAGTTTTTTTTAGATACCCCCAACACTGCAACCAAACTCTGATCCGTGAAGACAATGCCCCTCTCATTACCTGAGAAACGATATTTGAACTGTAAAATCCCTGCAGACTTACACATCTCAGCTAATGCCCTGGTGTTTTTTCCAGCGGTGTACTAATAAAACTGTGCCTTTAATATTCAGTTTGTCTAGTCTGTGGTTTGACATGTCATCGTCTGTACTGCTTGTGCACTCAGACTCGCGCTTCAACCCGGGCGTTCCTGAGACTCCCAGCAGACTGGTGTTCTCTGCTCTGGGGCCCACGGCCCTTAAAGTGAGCTGGCAGGAGCCCAGCTGTGAGACCGATATACTGGGGTACTGCGTCCTTTACCAGCTAATCAATGGAGGTGAGTGCACTGAATTTATAAAACCTGAATTTAGAAATCAGTCGAGGTCACAGAATCTTGGCTGCTGTTGTTTTCTAGCAGGTATTCATAGCTTACTGCTGTTTTTAACTCAGATACTTTTCTTTTTGATATGTACCACAGAGAAATGGGTAAAAATGACTAGGATAAGCAATAAGTTGGTCAAGGATAAGCAAGTAATGCTTAAGACCTCTACAGAAAAATGACAATGACTTGAGGCCATTGGTGGTGTAAAATATATGTCAAAAGTTTTAAAAGAACTCAAAAAGCAAATTAAAGCCATAATTACCTGCATTAAGACTGCCTTATGTGCTTTCTATATAGATTTGAATCCTCCATCTCCAAGAATCTTTTGCATATAGATTGAGGCCAAATAAAAAAGAATGGCATAATGGCTGAACCGGGAATCTTTAATCTTTTAAAACAAAGCCCATTTTAAAATTCTTCTGCTTTGATAGGTGAAATAAAACGTGTTGAGGTGAAGAATCCAGCTCAGAACTCTGTGGTGGTCCAGGATCTTCTGCCCAACCATTCCTACATCTTCAAAGTGAAGGCCCAGAGTCGGGAGGGCTGGGGTCCAGAGAGAGAGGGAGTCATTACCATTGAATCTGCTGTTGACCCCAAAAGCCCACTGAGCCCGATGCCAGGTGATGACAACTTCATTTCCTAACTGTTAATTCTACATGTTACCTATAGTGAAAACCTATAGAGCAATTGATTATAAAGTATAACATATAAACCTTTAAGTTCATACCTACAAAATTTAGAGATTAGGTGATTGTATAAGCCTGTCTAGAAGTGTGATTTTCAGGTTCATTAGAAACAATAGTGTTTAATTGACAAACTCTTGGTAAAGAATGAAATTACCCATAAGCCCTGATCCAAAGCTTAGTAGGATACGTAGTTCAATGCCTCATAAAAGAGAACTTGTATAGTCAAATACCTTTGTCTGATTTTCAAGTACGGTTTTGGTTCTAATACAATTTTGTAATTGTGAGATTCATCTCAAAGCTGTTTTTGTGGTTCTGTGATTTGTGGTTCTCTTCAAATGTTTTTAAATCCCTGCGGAGAAAAAACGTGAAAAAAACTCACTGTCGCGTTCTGTTACCACCGTTGAGTGCGTCTTCATAATCACAGGCTTTATCATTAACCGTCATTCTTAAACGTGTGTGTGTGTGTGTACAGGTTCTCCGTTCACTCTCAGCACACCCAGTGCTCCAGGTCCACTGATCTTCACAGCTCTGAGTCCAGACACGCTGCAGCTGAGCTGGGAGAAACCCCGTAAACCCAACGGAGACATCCTGGGCTATGTGGTTACCTGCGAACAGCTGCACGGCGGAGGTCAGAAGAGCGCAAAAACAGATTCTCTGGACATTGATTTTGTATAGATACGTGAAGTGGTTTGATCTACAGCTTGATTAAGACTTCATCCTTCGGTTCTTTGCAGGAGATCTTCGGTCCTTCCAGGTAAACGGAAATGTTGCGACGTCACTGACTGTTTCAGACCTAAAAGAAAACATGCCGTACAAATTCAAAGTTCAAGCCCAGACCACGCAGGGCTTCGGACCAGAGAGAGAGGGAATCATCACCATAGAATCTCAAGATGGAGGTACAAAAACAGCATCAGAAGAGAATGACATCACTGTTCTTCTGTTTACATGCCAAATTTAAAGACAACATACACCCAACAGTCCCACCCTACATTATTTTCTTGTTGAATATTCTGTTTCATTTGTAAATACACGACAGTATGAAAGTTAATTTGGCTGGACGCTTCATGTTGGCTTTAAAGAAGAAAATGAACCTGCTGATCAGTTGTGTTTGCTGAAACCTTTCAATCTTCTTGATTTCTCTTCCCAGGCTCCATGTCTCAGTATACCAGTCAATCAGTTACAAGGAGAGAGGTCTTCAACCTGCCAACAGAGACTACAACACACACCATGTTCTCAGAACCCTTCGTTTCTCCAGGTACCAGCACACCGCACTCGAATGTTGACTGAATTTAAACACACTGTCGACCTGTTGGATAAGAATAACTTTAGCTTTCTTTTAATGTAAAGCTGTAGAAAGCTTAACCACATATTAATTTATATGTGTGTTTGTGCGTTCTTAGAGGGCATGATGATGATGTCGAGTAGACAGGTCACAGAGTCGGGTGGTACCATCACTCGACAGGTGGAGATGGTGCAGAGGGGAGTCGTGTCCGGAACCACAGTCACAAAGAGGGTGGAGCGGCAGTACTACGAGGCTTAATCTCACACCTGTGACCCTAAATCACAACAGAACATCATGCACGAAGTGGAACTTCAGAGTGTGAACTGAGACCTTAATTTCACTGGCCACATGTGCACAACGTGTGCATGAGTGCAACTGAACTCTTCTTCTGATCATCACTGTCAAAAAAGACCAAAGACTTCAGTGCCTTGATATTTTATTGAATGTAAAGACTTAAAACCTTTTAGTGTTATCTTATCAATATGTTTTGGTTAAAACTTTTGGCAACAAACCATGATTCCTGTAGTGTCTGTGTGAAGAGGATTTTCACATAACATAGGGCTGTAGACACTCTGTTTCTCACTTCAGCTTGACTACATTTATTATCTGGTAAGGGTTCGAATTGACAGTTTTCATACCACGATAATCGAATCGATGATGTTGCTTTGGAGGTTAATGAATTTTTGCAGCAGTTTTGAAAGCATTGAGGTTTTCTTTCAGATTTGTTTTTCACATCATATGTCATATGTTAATTTACAGTGTGTATTTCAAAATGAGCATTTTTAAGGGATAAATCACTTTAAAGGGTTGCATAAAATGTTGCAAGAGTCCTTTGCATATGGACTCTATTTTGAGGACTGTAAATATGTTACTGAGATTTTTTTATCGCCTGGTTGCAAGATGCGCAAGATGTGTTGTGACTTTAGGCATGTGGCTATATTTAAGACCTGCATGTGTTGTATTTTGGATGCTGGTGTCCGTACCATGCAAATGAACGAGCTTAACTAACATAACCCAGCCTGAAATAGAAATGAATGTTGTGTTGTTTGTTTAGCAGGGAACATTTTGAGTCTGCTGGGTCTGTACTGTATGCTACTGATCATTTGAAAAGATTATCAACTTCACACGTATTTACTCTCTTGTTTTTCTCCAAAACATATTTTTATTGCAGAAAGCTCGTACGGTACTTCTGATTTAGAAAAAAACGCCAAAGTACGTTTTCACTTTTTGATATTAAAAAAGTATTACAGCATCATATTCAGAGCTGGAGCACAGAACTGGTCAGAATTTCTCTGCAGTATGCCAAACCTTTTTCATGTGTCAGTTCACCACACTTAATGAAACAATAAATCCTACCGCAGATGATGCATTGGGTGTCAGCTTTGTTTATTAGAAACATATTTAGGTGCAAGTCAAATGTTTTAGGTCATGATGCACCTTCATGTACTGAAAAACATTTATATTGATTCAAAGAATATCAACAAGAGCGCCCCCTATAAGACTCAATCGTAATTACATCCAATACTTGCTGAAACCATTAAAAGCAACGTGTAATTTATTTTTTTATGTGACACTATGTATGTTATTAAATTATACTATTTCTTGTGAAATGCTACAGTTTTCCTGATCGGGAATCTGATGGAAACTGAAGGCTCCGATCAAGGCCGAAGATCAGCTCGTACATTTCCGTGAATGCGTCGAACCAACGCAGCGTCCTGAAGGGGGCGCTGTTGTCCGGAGTTTCTCACCCCATTACTCCCCTTATCTGTCCCCTTGCCTTTATTGTAGTTCTTAGTTAAACATTTACTTCAATCTAAGTAAAATCACAACTGACTAACCTCTTGTGATTAGATAGGACTTCTCAAAGTTGTAGCCACATTTAATTGAAATATGGAGAAAAGAGAAAGAAATATAAAAGAATTGATCATTTGACCATCTACAGCTATACACTAAAAAAAGACTAAAAAGGTTTAAAATACAAAACTTTATTTGAAAACAGAAAGGACAACAATTTTGTACAGATGAACAAACGTGCTGTTATGCAAATGAGAAGAGCAAGAAAAAACTTCTGCCAGTGATGCCCTGTAAAGTCATCGAAACATTTAAAGCAAACGGTTTGTACAAAAATGAGTTAAAAATTGTATTTGTTGTCCATAACAACATTACAAAACAACCATATCAAACACAAATACGTCATCTTTTACAGGCAGTTAATTAGTTGAAGCAACGTTTTCCAAACAGCGTGAGGATGTCCAAATAAATGATACACAATAAGAAATAAAAATCTACAACTAGCTTATAATTCTTTGCATAGTTCATTATTGGCTTTTTAATCAATTCAGATTGAAACTACATTATTTGTAAATGTGTGCAAATGTCAAAATAACCTGTTATTTCAAGGCACTATTACGAGGACCCACCACAGAGAAGAAAACATATTTCTGCTCTGAAAACACGCAGTGCCCGGCAATCACACTGATAGTAATAAACAACTCACAATGAAATAATTTACCAAATTTACACAAGGAAACTGATTGCATAGATGTTGGTGCAATTACTCCATCTGAGAAGATTGTTCAAAGTACATTTCCTCCAGCAACAACATGCAATCAGCTGTAAATTTAGTGCTCACAACCGCACCCAGATTAAAGGCAAACAACACCATAACATTATTTTAATGCTTTATGGCGTCTCAGGGGCTATCAAGTCAATGACTCAGAGGGCAGCAGAAGTTTTGATCGAAAGAATAAGTTCCAGGTAATGAAAAGACTTCCTTGTTTCAATGAATTGGAGACCGGATGGGATCCCTGTGACCTTGTTTCCATGGCAACCATCTTGGAGGCTGGGGTTAATCATAAGCACTAGGTGAAGTCAGTGTTACAGCAGTTTGGGATTTGGGCAACATTTGGTCACACAGTCATCTGCAGGGTTCTCCGTGGCCACCCATGCTCAGATAAATACAGGAGTGTTGTACGGGGGGGAAAGAGGCAGTTTAATGAAACTTATGCATGATTTCGATCGTAGTTCTTCACCATCCGCTTGATATGAAAGAGCTTGTGGCGCAGTTTGCGACACTGGAGCTTCTTGACTTGATAATCTGGCATCTGAACAGAAAGAGGGAACGAAAACTTCACATTAGCATCTGAATGAAAAACGTTCTTGGAACCTTGGCTAACTTTCTCAAAAAGTCCTTGCAATAACAACTATTTTTAACATTATATACAACGTCTATAACGTCTAAAAAACTGCCCGTTTTGAAATGTCCCTAAAACTTTCAAAACATTGTTTACGCTCTTGTTACTTAATGTAAACGCTAGGGAAACGTTCCTACAGCCTAATGTGGGGTAACCTTTGCTATGCACGTTTAGTTACATGTTAGTGTTTAAACCGTGACTCACCCGTTTTAGGTCTTTGAGACGATTATATTCCTCTGCTACAGCCTTTAATGTGAGATAAAAACAAACCAGTGCCAAACAGATCAGGATGTAATTTCAAACTACAGATTTCTATTGGTTCAACATGTAGAAGTGAGATTCATTTAGAAATTCAATCAGAAATGATTCATTGTTCTAATGGAACATTTTGAAGGCACTGACCTGGTACTTTGAGGTGCCCTCATCCAGTGTGTCCAGCTCTCTGCTGAGCTTGTTGATCTGATCATTGATGTCATCCATCTCTGCACACAGTTCCTTGTAGGTTCTGAGATCAGAGTCGAACTCTTCCTTATACTCATGGCGCTGGGCGACAGAAGTAATCTCAGGATACACGCTGGAAACAGAAAGACAGTTTATACAGAAGTACAAGAGATTATGAAAGGGGAGGTCTGGTGTTGTGATGCTGTTGGCTACCAATATGGATGACAATTTTTCAAGCCCTCATATTTAGCTTTAACACAGGCAAGACAATGGGCATCTGTTTCAGAACGTGTAGGTAGATAGTCAATGAGAATGTTTTAAAGAGATCTCATCAACGTCTGAAACTATGCTCAGAGGACTCAGTATTAACATATCTTACAGTCTATCTGACCTCTGTTATAACTCAGGAAAGAGTTTTCAGAGTTTTCAGTTGTCTCATTTAATTCTCAACTTTGCCTCAGTTGTTTCTCCTAGAGATTTTAAATTAAACAATTTTTTTTTGTGCCATCCCAGGTAACAATTTTAGGTTGTAAAAACATTTCCCTAATGTTTCCATTAAGTAACAAAAACATTAAAAATGTTATTTCTAGGAACTTTCAAAATGTTGAGTTTTTTATATGTTGTTTTAACATTATTTCTTGGTGATATGAACATTATTCAAACATTTTGTTAATTCAGTAATTCAACATTCCACCAACTATTTAAGAATAACATTTTTGTTATTCTTAAATAGTTTTATACTTTAACATAATATTTAACATTAAAAAGTTTTACTAACGTTACTGCAAGAACATTTCAAAACGTTTAGGGAACTTCTAGGGAATTTAACCTTGTTATATTCTAAGAACGTTCCCTGTTAGCTGAGATACAGTATGGAGCTGTACAAGGGGTTGTGTGCACTTATGGGTGCAGTGTGCAGGTGACCACACTGTCGCTCATGTACTATAGTGTACAGTACTGCATACTGTATGTGAAACTGACCATGGCTCACAGGTCTCACAGTAGTACAGGTCCTTACCGTGCCCACAGATCCTCATCGAAGTCATTGGTCTCTCCCCCTGTCGTGTACTCGGTCTCATACTGAGACTCATCCAGCTCAGGATTTCTGCGGCGTCTCTTGCCTCTGAAGGCAGACGGTTTGCGGATGGTGTCTGTTTGATCAGAGGGGCTGGAGCTCATCTCTCCAGACGGTGAAGTGGAGTGAGATGGATGACTGAGGAGACGCTCAGGATAACTGGAAATGATAAAACATATGCTGATAAACAGTTAAAATAAAATTTTTTTTAAAAAAAACATCCCAATTAAAAAAATCAGTCTGAAATAAATCAGTCTATTGTCTTTCATGCTGTGAACTGTGATGTGTGTTGGTATGAGCTGGTATCATATATTCTTCTTTACCTATCATGGCTAAAAACCATAAAATGAATGAAATGACCCCCTGCATTTCCTCAGTCAGGAGAAGAAGGAACAGACAGGAAGAAACTGGATCACTTACCTGTTAAAATTATTGGTCGCAGAGCTGAAGACACTGGCAGTCTTAGTGGGAATAGAGCCCACACTGGGGGCCGAAACCAGAGCAGGGGCTGAAACCAGAACAGGGGCCATTTTTTCTGAAAACACCACTGATGGTTCATGCACGCTCTGTCCATCCTGGACATGGTTGACCTGAAAGGAGCATAACGTTTAGTTCACTGTCTGTAAACAGAGATAAATATTGATGGAGTTCAAATGTGCTCCACATCAGGAAGTAACAGTTTTCAGATAACAACAGGCAAACAGTCTCAGTGTTTATCTGTTACGATTATCCAAGACTGACAAAATACTGTCATGATTTATTTAAAGAGAAATATCTCCAGAGTTCATTCTTTAAAAATTAAGCAAGAAGAGCTTAGATTTGATTTTTTAAAGCAGCAATCCATAACATTTTGTATTAAAAATGAACAACACAAGCTCCTTACCTTACCCCGATTCACAACGGTAAGTTTATAATAACGATTTATAATTTGAGCTGTCGAATTTGAAACGTTTTAGTGTTTTTAGCTTAAATTGCAGAATTATTAAACAATACAAACATTTCAACCTCCAGCTCATCAACAGAGCTGAAATGTACTTTTCCTAAATAATAAAAACCTACAATATTAACATGAACAGCTGTAAATATCCTGAGCAAAGACTTGTAAAACTACATGCTGTGCAGGAAGAACATTTTCAATCCATTGTTTAGACTTTGCTTTTCCTCTTATCGTACAGGAAATACCCAGCGGGAATAAGACGCAACAGCGTTTACAATTCCTGCTCTTCCTGTTATGTTTTCTTTCTCAGCATACAGCGAGTTTATTGTGACAACCACACAATACCAACAGTTACAACTTATTCTCCAGTGTGACGTCTGTGTATGTAGAACTCAAACACCGATCCATACTGTATACTGTGAGGAGAACTATAGAGTTCAGAGGAACAGTTTACAGTAAAATTAAAACTGCAATCCGTAACTTTTTTGGTGAAAAATGAACAGTGAAGTTGAGCTATCAGATGACAGATCAGTGTTCAACATCTCTTTAAGTTTATAATTATGATTAATAATGGTTATGATTTGATTAACAGTTTAAAAATTGTTGATTTGATATAATAAAACAACGATTTGATTAATCATTTGAACTGTCGGGTCAAATATAGCAGGAAATGTCCATCTGTAAACAGAAAGAAGTTCTGGCTACTGTATCACATGTGCGGGTGATGGAGATTTGCAGCGTTTGTATCTTGTTCTTACAGCAGATGTTTACAATTTAAACTTCTCATCGAAGATAGGAAAATAATTCTGCAAGCACCCTGCAGTTTTATCCTCCAAATAGAGATGGTGCTAGAGAGGCAAAAGTTACGGATTGCAGCTTTAAAATCATGTCATTATTGACTCATGTTTTTTTAAACTCAGTTGACGGATTTCTATCCAACACAAAAGATGTTAGCCCAATATTAGTGACAGATAGCTCCAGGCCCAATTTACTTTCATTGTGGAGGCATAAAGAGCACGGTGAATAGTCTTCAAAATTTCTCATCTTGTGTTCCATAGAACAAAGAAAATTATTTGGATTTGGAATCACATAACGGTGTTGATGACAGTGAATGTTAGCAGATTTTTCATTTTTGGTGAACCATCCCTTTAAGACGTTTTCCAGAGGTGAAAAGATGAAAGAATCTGAATTAAGAAACAGACACAGTATGGAAGAACAATCCTGTGCCGTATGCCGAGAAAACAGTAAAACAGGTGTGTGCGTGTTTTACAGGGGTTGTCAGTGGATGTGTGTGTTTGGATCGGGCAGCGGCAGGAAAGAGGGTGAAAAAGCATTTCCCTGCAGCTGGAGAAAAGGAGAAAACCGCTGTGTAGAAAAGCCCAAGACATTCAGAAACTTAACAAGGGAGAAAGGTATTCAGAGGGAGTGTGTGGAAAGCTGTCAGATTTCATAGGATAGGCAGGAGATGGAAATCAGCAGCTTGGTATGAAAACAATAAAGTCTATGAGATTGTTCACTAATATAATGAAACAAACCTGTTTGTGTGTGTTTGAGATAAAGAATGAGAGATGAGCGATTTAGTGCTGTGACATCACAAATGTACTGCGCCACAGAAACCATGAATTAGGTTTTGCTGTTTCTCATATCTAAATAGGATTGAGGATATTACCGAATAAACCTGACTACATTAAATTAATGTAATCTAAAATAGTTTTTAGGGACAGACCATAAAAATAGACCCTTTTGGTGACAAATGCACACTTTTATGTGCGTGTAAAGAAATGCTGATTGAAGTATGCTTACTAACTGAGTTTAGTCACTGAACCTCAGTCTGGTTAATGATTATTCAGAGTGAAACCCGGCCATTAACAAACAGAGCATATCAGCAATACATTCAGCCATGTGACTGAATTATCACCAGAATGTCGCAGCTCATTGAGACGATCAAAGAACACAATGACTCCAACATACAGACACATAGAAGGACAACCCAGCTAACAGGAAACGTTCTCAGAACATTGCCTAATGTTCTCCAAAAGTTCTCAAAGTTATCCAAAAAGTTAGTAGTAGAACATTTTTGTAACGTTATATATCATATATCAGAAATTTTATTCCTAAGTTGTTAGTGAAACATTTAAAAAAAGGTTACAGACTTTACAAAAGTCTAAAGTTCTTACAACAAAGCAATACACTTAATACAGCATCTACAAAACTGGACGTTTTGTATGTTCCCAGAACAATCAAAATAACATTTTTGAAGTTGCTGTTACTTAATGGAAACGTTAGGGTAACATTCTTGAAATCTAAAATTGTTAGCTGGGTTGTTGTATCCAAGCTCGATGAGTGACCATGTGTTACTTCCTCTGTACTGTAGCATGAGTATCTTCTCTCACTATAGGCGCTGAGTAAACTCACCCAGTCCTCCACGTCTCTGCCCTCCGTCCCTCCTATCAGCGGTTTATCCCAGTAGATGTTTGGTTTCCCATAGTTCCAGATTTTACTTCTGGTCTTATAAGAGAAGACAGCAGCCACAAGTAGAGCAATCACAACCAAGAAGCCGCAAACCATTGCAACTGCCTGGGAACAAATTGCAACATTGAACTTAACAGATGTGGCAGATGAATGTAAATATTTTATTTCTTTTTTAGTTTTTTTTGGACATAGATTAGCACAGAAAATTATTTTGTCTCACAAGTTACACAGCTAACAGGTACTGTTCACAAAACATTGGCCAACATTCTCTAAAAGTTCTCCTAAAGCTATCAAAAAACGTTCTTGCAGTAATGTCCTTTAACGTTATATAAGTGTTATTCTTAGGTAATTAATGGAAGGTTTTAAAAACTTTACAGAATTAAAAAAATGTTTGATTAACATGCTTATAACTGGACATTTTAATGTTTTGTTACTTAATGGGAATTTTTGGTCCAGCTAACCAGAAATGGTTAGCTGGGTACAATGGAAGCCTGTGTAGCTATAGTGAGTGTAAAGGCATTTCCTGTCCGATTTTACAAACTAAGGAATGATTTAAAGTGGTCTGTGCTAAACCTTTAATTGTACTGTAGACTATAAAGAAACCATAAATGAAGACTGCAAAGATATATCTAAAGAGTATGTAACTTTAAATCATACCTCCTGAGGGTCCACGTAACAATAGTGGTACAAATACTGGTTATAGACAGGAAACCCCGCCCCTGTTCCAGTCACACTGTTGCCATAGAGATTCTGACACATCATGATCATGGGGTTGTAGTACATGCTGGAAGAGCTTTGAGCCATAGGGTTCACTCCTACAATGTACACAATGTTTATAATGCCCTGAATTACTGCCATTATGGAACTCACGATGAGCATCATCAGGTAGAACTTCCTGCCACGGAACGCGCTTGATTTGGAGAAGCTAACTACGAAGAACCCTAAAGAGATGATGAAGTTTATGGCAGCGATGGCAATCATGCTCGTCTTTGCTGAGTACGGAGATGGGTAAGAATTGTAGTAGCTCCCATAACCATAGCTACTTCCGTATCCATAGTTACCCCCATAACCATAGTTACTTCCGTATCCATACCCAGGATAGCCGGACCCAAAGCCACTTCCGTAACCTAATCCGTACTGCATGTCCCACACCAGTGTTGAGGCAACACAGGCAA
This sequence comes from Chromobotia macracanthus, assembly GCA_036877525.1. NCBI lineage: Eukaryota > Metazoa > Chordata > Actinopteri > Cypriniformes > Botiidae > Chromobotia > Chromobotia macracanthus. The sequence continues at coordinate 2,909,210 of JAZGTH010000004.1, read as the reverse complement.
AGATTGCAAGACAGAAGATTATGACTGTCCCCATCATAATCCTCACAATTCCGGGAGGGGAGAACCACTTGTAAAAATGTTGTGGGACCTCCTCGCCCACATAGTAAGATCCTGGAGGGGCAGGGTAGGGATCAAATTCACTCCGGGGGTCTTGGAAGCTCCCTGGTGGTCCATAGCCATTGGTAGGTGGGGTGTACATAGGTGGACTATCATAGGGCTGTTTCTCAGACATCTCTCCGAGATGATTGATGACCTGATCAGAGAAGCAAATGGTTGTGTAATGATAAATAACTTGGATAACATCAACATCTTACCTGCAGTTAGTTAAACAAGTTAATGCTCACCAGAGTTGTTTTAAATATGGGCATTTTAAAGTTGTGAACATGCACTAAAGATGCAATGTTTAAACGGGAAATTAAGATAATGTTTTAATAACCAAACAGTAACGTTAATACAACATCACGAAAATACATGTATATCACGAAAGTGTCTCAATTGACTTATATGGACAACGTTAGACACCACATTCTCCAGGTGGATTGTGGGATTGATGGCGGTGCTCTGAAACTGTGAACAGCACTATGCAGATTTCTGTCATTGTGGTGGAAATGTACAGTATACGGTTATTGATTTTAAATTGAGTTCCATGAAAAACAGGACAGAGATTTGGCACATGATCCTGAGTAAATAATGAAAAATGTTCATTCTCACGTGAACTATTGCTTCAAATGCTGTGGGTCCATATATTAGTATAGTGACAACAGTAAATGGACAGACCAAAATGACGTTATACTGAAACCACAAGTGCTGTAAAGCCCTCGACTGAAAAACATGCTGTTTATGAGCGTGAGGTAAGAACAGAGCTGGAGATGTCAACACCAGGGATCAGTCTAAGCCAAAAAGCCACTGTTTACAGACGCAACTGTGAGTTACACTCAGTTTCATTCCCTGTCCAGCACTGACTTTAAAATACACAGATTCTTGCCAAATGTATTGATTGTTTAATTTTAGATGACATGTTTAAGGGGAAAGGTTACAAACTTTATAGTCCAAGGTTACAAAGTTTTTTTTAAATGCAATGCACCAGGAAACAAAGAGAAATAGTATTTTACTCTTTGCAGGTAATACACTGGTAACATTCAAATAATGAAATAATCAAGAACTGAACTGCATGTTAGTCTGTTACTTGTTTTGTGTAAGGCAACAGAATTTGTTGTCTCAGATTTGGTGTACTCTCACAGAGTTAAGAGAATAACCAATAAAGATTTTAACTTTAAGACTTAAAGATACATGGACGTCTTGGCCCTGTTCTTGAGTCCTCAAATGACTGTTATTTGTATTTATTGCGTTTCAAAATATAAAACTTCCTCATGACACAATGTTAAACATTTAGCATGCAAAACCCCGAAGCTGTATATTCTGGTGCATGTTATTCGCTGACAGAATGTATATGCACATATATATATTTTTCTTTATTTGTATTATCTCGTTTTTGCATTGTCTTACGGTTTGACTTGCATTGCCGTGATTTGAATTTTCTTTAATAAAATGTAGCTGTCTTTCTACTGTAGCCACTTGTTAAATGTCATTTAAAACTGCTATTCTAGATGTCCTGTAGCGTACATAACCTCAGTAACCGAGGAGCACAGATTACACGGTCTGACCCTGGCATTGGGAAGTTACTGTGTGCATCTATTTTCCGGCCTCTCCGACGTCTTTGCTGTAGCAGAAAGTCACGGCTGTACTCGGCCTGTGCATGGACACTATGATAATTAAAGGCCTGGGGTTAAAAAAAGAAGGTTTGGGTAGAAAACAACAAAATCTGCACTGTCTGGACCGACAGATACCGACGATACAGACACATCAGGTTCCCTCTAGAGAATTAATTCTTATTTACTAACATTACACAGATTTAATGCATCCATGAAATAACCTTTAGAAAAATCAGCAAAACAACACACAGGTGAGACACATGGATTGTGCAGGAGATTCTCCAACTTCTACTGGAGGGAAACTCCTTCATTTGTGCCCCTAAATGTACTACAGAACTCCCCCAGCTCACAAAACGTTCTCAGAACGTTGGCTAACGTTCTTTAAACGTTCCTCAAGCTACGTTATGCAGTAACGTTAGTTAAATGCTTTTAACATATATATATATATATATCACATGTATAAAACGTGATTCTCATAATAAATAATACAAATTATCACGTTAAAAATGTGCATACATGTAAAAAAACACAACAAGTACACAAAGAGTTTCGAAAGTTACCTTTCTGAATAAATTTTGACCAGAAGAAAGAAGTCTTCACAAACTAACTTCCTCTTCTGCGTCCTCACATTACACGTCTGACTCGGTCCTGCCGTCCTGTAGAGGCGTGTGTGTGTGTGTGTGTGTGTGTGTGTGTGTGTGTGTGTGTGTGTGAAATGCACAATCCGATGTGAAACTACTTCCTTTCAGACAAACACTTCACCAGATCTCAGTGAGTCCGGATTCAGCCCATGCAGACCATCTTCTGTGCTGCTCATGTTTAACATGTAATATAAAGCATTAAATCTCAGATTGTTGTTGCTTTATGAGAGCCATAACATAAACATAATACTGTGTTTTTTCGCTTTTACTTTACTTTGTATGTTCTGCAATAATAACATATTTTAAAAGATGAAAATCATAGTACACATTTGTGCAATATCATTGTAATATAATAATATATCTAAATACATTTCAAGTTGACATCTAGGTACAGGTGAGGGACTGAAACTGTGTGTTTTATAGTCTATTGGTATGGTTTGCTTATTGTAAAAGACACATTATGATGTTTTATGCAGGTTACGATGTTTTGCTGTTTTATAATAATATAATTTACTTTTCAAGCTATAAAAGCTTAAGGAGCTTTTAAGTTTGGCATTGAGCAGTCAAACAGCGCCCTCTTGTGAAGAAAACTTGAATCGGTAACTTGACTCTTACAGCTGCAATTGGTAACCTTTGGTAACAAAAATTGGTAACAAAACTTTTATTTGAGCATTGAGTTATTTGAGCATATCAGATCAGTGTTCAAAACGACCTCCTTACATTACCCTAGTTTATAATCATGATTTATATCAAGTTAACCTGAGACAGAGAGTCAAACTTACAAGCACTTCACTGTTTTAAAACCAGCCTATTCTAAGCGTGAAACATACCTTTAAAATAACCTGTCATGCTTTAAAGGTATGTGACCACATATAAATCATTGATCCGTCCATTAATCCTGGTTTGTACCCCAGGTTGTATTGAGTGTTCCCATTTAAACAAGACTCGGAATGCCGGAATACAACCTGTAATACAAAAACTCAAGATGGCATGTTTTGGGCTTTAAATTTTCATGAATATTTACTGTGTGAAGCTAGCGGACCAAAGTAGAGCAGAAATAACCTGCTGGAAAACAGCAGAAGTGTCTTTTTGAAATATTAATTTTGTATATTATTTTTAGTGTATTAGGTTGTATATGTTCCTTTTAAAGAAGCAAGGACAAATGTGAACACACTGAGAGAAAGAGAGAGAGAGAAAGAAAGAAAGAGAGGGAGAGAGAAAGTGAGAATGAATAAGTAATGGAGAGAGGCGGGGCAATCTGTAATTTTTACCAAGCCTTGTGCAAAATTGTTTGGGCCCTTTCTGCTAGGCCCGATAGTAGGCTTTACTATAGATGTACATAAGATGTAATTTTGTCCTCATAAGTTGGTTCCCTTCCATCTCTTGCACAGCGTTATGTCTGATTGTACAATCATTGGAGAAAGTGATCTTCATTCTAAGCAGCTATTCATTTGCATTAAACTGTATTTTGATCGTGTGTTTATTCATGCTGGATGTGTTACTGAAGCACTTTGTAAAGAGCTGAAGTCAATTACTAAAACAAGACATAAAACAAGCAAGCATTTAAATGAGTAACAATGAATATAACATCACCCACTCGGACTGAATATTTTAAAATATCAACCTGAAGAGCTGCATCTGATGTATAAGGAAAAGACTTCAATCTTTCTCTTCATCTGTGACTACATCCACAGAAGAACGAGTGAATGCACAAGGGCATGAAAGTTTCAGAGGAATAAATGCATGAATGAACAGTGAAAAAATAAAAGCACCTGAGTTACAGGCTTTGAACGGCTTTATTCTGAGTGGGCTAAAAATGTCGCCCATTTTCTTCAGCACAATTCAGCACAAGTTTTCTTCTACACTATTCTAACCAAAACTACTGTTTCTAAGTTCCATTCCACATCCTGCGTCATCTGTCACTACTAAGACTAAATCTTACATGTCTTTGTCCTATAAAACAAAAAACAGGCTAGTGGAATCGAACCCGTGAAAATCCATATCTGAAACTGTAAAGAATTGTAAGAATAAATTTGCATAAATCATGACATCTGACTTCCAATAAAGACAAGATTTATAATGAGGTACTGAATGTGTTCATTTATTTCTTATATTGGAGGCCAGCATTACGTAAATCTGCTACAGCTTGGTCAACAAGGCCAAAGAGACACAGTAAAGGCAGTTTGCTGTTTTCCAAACCTGTAAAGTCAATCTCATCTGGATGTTTTCGGTCTGAAAGCCAGAACTGGGAAACAGATCAGTTAATTCATGTAACTCATTATGATATCCAGGTTTGGGGTTTATCTCCTCTTAGTTACTTCTACATGTTGTTTAGGTGAATTTTTTCATCAAGTGTTTGACCAAAGAATGAATGTATTGAACTATATTGCCACTCTGTAGTAACATTACTGTATATCCTCTACAAGCTATACAAAATCTAGGTAAATAATAAAAAACAAATCTCTGTAAAAATAAGAAAGGAAAGGGAAAAATAAGAGAAAACCATTCTATAGGTGAGCGTTGTCGTCATTTGCACTGAAACATGCAAGGGGTGGAGTGTGTATTTCCTTCTCATCACATCCCGTGGCTGTCATCTGATCCAAGTATATAGGAATTATATAGGATATATGTATAGGATGCATATGGGAATGTATATATTCATCTATTGTGCACATTATATATACATACGTATATACTGCACACAGCCTACAAGAAGTCTGTTGACTTTCTCTCTCTTGCATTTTTCCTGCCCGCTCAATCCTCTTCAATACATTTTCATATTCTGTTCCAAAACTAAAGCTTTATATAATGTCATAATTCATTCCACCCCTGCAATCTGACTCCAGTGCATTACTATACAAGGGCTTTACAAAAAAGCTAACTTTAAACAGCCATACAATGGCTAAACATAAACCATATCTCTACCATGATGCGTTAATTTGTAACATTTGTTCCTGTGCGTTGACGTTTTAGTACTCAAAGTATATTCAGCAGTGTTAGTTCACGACAGAGGTGTGCAGGGTTTATGATTGTTTCCAGTGTGGGCCAGCGTCCTAGCCGCTGTCGGAGGACGTGTGCGGGGCGGTAGAGGGAGATCTCCGCCTGTGAACTGATGATGATGCCCAGGAACGCTCAGAAGTCTGCGAGGAGGGTCGCGTAAACGCGAAGCCGCGTTGGCTCAGCCCATCCAGCAGGTGATGCTGTTGCCGCTGTATGGCTTGTGAGAGCAGGCCAGGCAGAGCCCGCAGGCTGCTGTTTATGGAGTCCAGTTTTGCTTCCAGGTGGCCGATCCGTTTTTCAAGCTCCTCACTGCGCTCCTGGAGCTCCGACACGAGGTCGTACATCACGTTCTGCGTCTGAGAAGATTGGGATCAGACCGGGATCAGACCACACTTAAACATTGCGTTTGCTACAGGCCGGCACATTTACTTAAGTCACCTCACTGTTTGTCATGACTAGATGATTCAGTATACGATGAACACGATTTGGGCTAAACTTTGGGACACTGAAACGTTTATTAAAAATGTATTGTAGTAAACCGTATAGGCCGTGACTTCTGATAAACTGGGCAAATTTGAATAAACAGCCAAAAGTCTCCCAGTTTACCACCATAGTTTCAGTTTTCAAATATATATATATTTTTAAAATGTAAATAGATATTGCATTAGTATTACATATAGCATTTTCCTTTCAATGTCACGCATACACACACACACTGCTTAACATCAGAAAGTTAGGCTTATGTTAAAAGCATACAGAAAGATTTTACACACCTTTGCTAAGTCGACCAGCATGTTGGCCTGGTCATTCAGCTTTCTTTGCTCCATCTTTACACTTCGCAGTCTGGGAAAAAAGGAAGGAGGTGCAGGTGGATAGGCAAAAACAAACAGATGGAGTAAAAGGAGAGTGGACACACAGATATATAAAAGGGGGAAGGAGTTTGTAGATGATGTAATGAAACAGGAAGTGCAGGAGTTTGTAGATGATGTAATGAAACAGGAAGTGCAGGAGTTTACAGATGATGTAATGAAACAGGAAGTGCAGGAGTTTATAGATGTAATGAAACAGGACGTGCAGGAGTTTAATAAAGGAAGTAGTGAAACAGGAAGTGCAGGAGTTTATAGAGGAGGTAGTGAAACAGGAAGTGCAGGAGTTTATAGAGGAGGTAGTGAAACAGGAAGTGCAGGAGTTTAACAGAGGAAGTAGTGAAACAGGAAGTGCAGGAGTTTAACAGAGGAAGTAGTGAAACAGGAAGTGCAGGAGTTTGTAGATGATATAATGAAACAGGAAGTGCAGGAGTTTACAGATGATGTAATGAAACAGGAAGTGCAGGAGTTTATAGATGTAATGAAACAGGACGTGCAGGAGTTTAATAAAGGAAGTAGTGAAACAGGAAGTGCAGGAGTTTAATAGAGGAAGTAGTGAAACAGGAAGTGCAGGAGTTTATAGAGGAGGTAGTGAAACAGGAAGTGCAGGAGTTTAATAGAGGAAGTAGTGAAACAGGAAGTGCAGGAGTTTATAGAGGAGGTAGTGAAACAGGAAGTGCAGGAGTTTAATAGAGGAAGTAGTGAAACAGGAAGTGCAGGAGTTTAACAGAGGAAGTAGTGAAACAGGAAGTGCAGGAGTTTAACAGAGGAAGTAGTGAAACAGGAAGTGCAGGAGTTTAACAGAGGAAGTAGTGAAACAGGAAGTGCAGGAGTTTATAGAGGAAGTAGTGAAACAGGAAGTGCAGGAGTTTATGAAAAGAGAAGAGTTAAGAAGAAATGAGGAAGAAAGAGAGTTTGATAATTAGGTAGACATCCGGAGGGTCAAAATGATCATATTATGAATGTTCTCCCAAAAACATGATGTGCCAACATGCAAACATTCCCATTCCCAGTAAATCCAGTCCAACATGCAAATTTATTCAGCCACAGGAGCTACAAAAATGGCCGTCCTTTCAAACATCTTTTCTGAATAAATATATAGATGGATGGATTTGATGACACAACCTCAAAATCAAGAAATTGTGCAGCAGAACTTTTTATATGGTGATCTGATGCAGACTGAAGCTCTCAACAAAACTGTGATGGATGATGCAGTTAGAAATAATCAAATAACAGCGTGAAATGCAGTTATAAAGTTCTGAAGTAATAAAGTTATTCTAAAAATGCTGAGGAGATCATAGTTCAAAACAGTTCTGTTGAGTTTACCCACACTTTCTTAGTCTTATTTGTTTTTTATAATGCTATTATAACAAAACCAGAGCTAACACACTCAAGATTTCAGATTTTAACCCAACACTGCTGACACAAACTTTTAATAGGATTTGACTGAAGACATTTAATATATCCAGACCAGACAGACTGGAGCTAGTGTAACATGCAAACAGATGAGCTGAAACAGAATGTGGAGTGGACATGATCTGTGCGCTCCACGGTAATGACATGTGCTACCATTACCATTAACCTAGAAACACGTGAACAAAACCCAGAAGAGAAAGTTCAGCTTAGAAGAAGAGATGAGATGATGAGGAGAGAATGTTTTGTACGTGAAGAAAGAGCAACATGTTTAGGTTTAGAAGAGGTTAGGTAAATTTCTTGCATGATTCTTGAGGTAAAGTACAGCTGGTCACCAGTAATCCTCACATGCAGAATGTGAACAAAACATGATGGCTCTCTGTGTCTTCTTTACAAATACTGTCAATGTCCAGAATCAACCAAGCGATTGTCCAGACCAATCGCTTCAACCTTCCCACCACCCAAAGAAAAACAAACTCAACTCAAGTGTGCAAACCGTATGGTGAAAGAAAAGGTGAGTATTGTTAACTTTCTCACAGGTGCTTGTACTGATTTAAAGATGAACTCTCAATTTTGGGAGGGCCAAAATTGGTCTGTTGCTTCTGTACCCAGACCTCCATAGTTCCAAGGTGCAAGGTTATCATCCCAGCTAACAATTTTAGGTTATAAGAACGTTCCTCTAACTCTTCCATTAAGTAACAAAAATGTAAAAATGTTGTTCAAGTTTTTTAGACATTGTATTAACGTTAGTGCTTGGTTATAAGAACATTGTTCAAACACTAACAACATAAGAACAACATTTTGGATATGTGGTGTGTATATATATATATATATATATATATATATATATATATATATATATATATATGTGTGGTATATAAAAACATTCTACTCATGTTATTGCAAGAACATTTTTTGATAACGTTGAAGGAATTTTTAGAGAACGCTAACCAATGTTCTAAAACATTCCCTGTTAGCTGGGATGGCCCCATTTAAGTTAGTGGAGCATTTTAGGTGCAGATATTTTTAGAATTTGGTGACTGTGTGCATTAAGCATGGGAATATTTATCTGGTCTCGTAAAAGTGAAGACCAAATACATTATAAATGAATTGTGCTCAGCGCTCGTGCTTCTACTTTGAACACCAAACCGAGACGGGACTGCCGGGTCACTGAACTGATAATGTGCCCAGAAAAGGTTTCCAACATTACTGCACTTACAGGACCCACCAGACTAGCAGATTCGTTCATGCTGGTTCTGCAGCTCAGATCAGTGCAGTGTGATTTCTATGGAGATCTGGTACAGGTCAGATGAATGACTTTTGGACATCGTGGAGTCTGATCAATTTGAAGCTGAGAAGATTCTTTTCTCCCTGCAAGAACCTTAACAAGTTTGCAAACCATGTAACTCTAAAATGTCCGTGCTCGTATTTGATATTGCTGCTACTTTAGGATGGCACCCAGCTTCAAATAATTTCAGTGTTTGTTATGTTGGTTGATATTGCTGATTAACACTTTTAGAAATGAAAAAGGGTTCCAATGGTAAGAAATATAGAAGATGTGACTTACTTCTGAGCTCTGCAGTGATTTAAGGCAAAACAAATGGAACACAGAATACATTTTTTAAAATCTCACGTTGCACACCACACTCGACACCAAAAGACTTTCAACTTTTATGACTGACCCTAAAAGCCATCTTTTATTTGCAATCTTAGGTTATTTCGTGTGTGACTTCAATTTTTTGATGGTATTTCCATTAATATTTTAAAATTAGTAACTGCTTTAATGCCCTTTTACATGATGCTTTTACAAGCTTAATGTAAACACTGTCCTTTCTCTTCTATATCTCCTATATCCTAGTCACACTGTGGTTTTCTCTGTTCTGTATTGCCATTTTTAAGCCCATTTCAGCCTATGATCTGACAGAGAAACACCCATGATCAATAACAATAAAAATCAATGACAACTTATTAACGTTTATAAACTGTTGCCAGCGCTCACAGCCATGCATCACAGCCACGCTAATAATCAGTATAACAGCACTCTGGCTTTTGTCATATTGATTGATTACGCCAGTAGATGCCCTGTATTGTCTTGTACAGTGTAAAACTGTAGGATTGTACAGTATATAAGACAGAATATTGAGGCTGTACATACTGATGGATGGCCTGAAGAAACTTGCGCTGATGTTTTCGGACCTTGGCGTGATCGATCTTCTTCACCAGTTTAGTGTGTTTGTAGATTAGCCATGTTTCCCTGAGTACATTAGCAGCCGTGTTTTTCACCTGCCAGCAAATGAAGTCGAATGAAACACCATTAAAACACCAGAAACACAAGTGCTGTCTTAAAATATCAGATAGTGCAGTCACACAGTCTTTTGTTTGGGCCCTTATAAGTGTACAGACAACTTCAAAATGAATACTCCTTGAATACAGCCTACACTTAGTGAAGTGATACTAGCTGTAGACCCTGCATAGCGCTGGTGAATTAGAGATATGGGTGAGATACGCTTGCCAGGTTTTGTCATCAAAAAATGAATGTTGGCCAGTTGCCATGGCTTATACAGCATCAGCTTCTGGCTTTAAGACAGTGTTGGCGAACTTTTCCACAAATATTTTTGTTATGCCGTTCGAAAGTCTCTTCACATCTTGATAGCAATCACTAAGTGGTCTTAATATATTTATATATTTATTTATCTTCTGTGGAAGGCGCTGGACCATAAAATGTTCATCCAATCATTACATTCGGTCTGAATAATTGCCTGTCAAACTATGTATTTGCACTGCTATAGAAGGCGTGGCATTGGACATCGCTCTGAAGGTAGGGTGGGATTTTATGCTTTCAAAGCTAATGTCTGCTCTGTTTTACACAGATTGTAAACGTACACCACCTGCTTTCTAACTTAGAGATCAACATGCATTACAATGTTAATCATGTTAACTGATTCTGTATATGAAAACATGCTTACTCTTTTGCACAGTTGAGTGTCCATCATAAAATTATGGACATGCTTTTCAGCCTTGGTGAGCTCCAGCTTCCTGGCTACGACTGCTACCACTAAAGCAGTGCAACCAGCCCCCTGCGAACAAATTCAACAGACACATTAACAATCTAATAAAATGGTTTTATAGCACAGTGACGTTAGATTAACGTTTGGAATGCCTACTAGCAATCAACAGAAACGGTTAAAATTGCTGCTCGTTGCAACAGGGCTCGGCAGCAAACTGCTGCGCGATGCATGGTAACAGCCAATCAGAACATATTTTCTGTTAATAACAGAAAATATGCATAATAATAAACAGAAAGCATAATAATATATGCTTATGCAGAGCTGGATTTTGAACCAATAAGATTTCACACTGGGCGGGGCTAAATTGTTAGCTGGGATGTCCATCAGTTGTCATATGTTTTCAAGGATTTGAATTCGTACATATCTAGAATGATAAAGAAAATACACACCATGATTCCGGTAAGAAGACAGACTCCCTTTCCACAGTATGTGTTAGGCACCATGTCTCCATAACCAATAGACAGGAAAGTTATGGATATCAGCCACATGGCTCCCAAGAAGTTACTGGTGACTTCCACTTTATCATGATACCTGATGAGATAAAACGTCCAAAATAACCTGGGATTAATTTTGTAGAATGATTATTCAACACTTAAGAGTAAGAGTCCCTCAACTAAAAACAATTCTGCGAGTGATTAACCAGCTAATCTAGCTTTGCTAAATTTTTGTGACCCCAACTTAATACTTTGTGCTCCGGCTATCATCCCTCTAAATGGGATTCATCAAAGAACTTTAATTCACTTGCCTCTTAATAACTTACAGAGTCACAACAGGCATACAAATTATATACAGGTTGTTCATTAAAATTTTGAACATCCCTAAATATTGACACTGTTCTACCGCTGTTCTCAAATCAGCGTTTAGGCAGACCTTGCATTAGGGGTCATTTAAAAAGCCTGATTACGTTTGAAGGGTAATCTTCAAGACCACCTAAAGCACAATACCAATAGCTATTGAATGCAGGAGCATGTATCAATATTCAGGCCTAACTATACTGGATAAAAGGCAGACAGCCCAAATTAAATGAAGGTGCCTTTGTGATTTAATTCACAATAGAACAGTGATGTCCATATTCTGCTTGTAGGAGCGAGAGGGCAGCCAGAGCCCTTTTAATGGCTTGCTCTTGTTCTCTCACTGTTCTAGCTCGGCCTGGTGTGGAGAATGAGTCTGTGTAAAACTATTGTGGAAGTCACGGTCCATTAGACAAGTATAAAGAGGCTATATGGAGTAAACATGCTGGCGGTGTAACTAAACCCAGAGCTGCCATGGACATAGATAATGCACTGCTCTGAGAGCATGAGGCACAAAACTACAACACGGCATTTTAGCATTATCCCAAATCAGAGAATATCTGTCAAAGAGCTTCAGTTTGTGAACATAAACTGAATCTTAAAATACAGACTCAAACCTTTACAAAAATGTACTGCGGTAACCACAGTTTCTGCCAAAATTATTTTATTTTAAAATGATAAATGATGATTTTGTTTGAAGGAGAATATTTGATTGCAGTTAATGGCTTGGTTATCTATGGTTAACTAATGCAGCAGACTAACTATGGAATTTTGGCAGAAACCGTAGTTACTATTTTACATTTTTACATTTTTGTAAGGGAACAACATAACATTATGCTGATATTTTGTAATAAAACTTCAACTCAATACCGCGCAACAGTTGCTGTCCACATTTTTCTCATTCATTTTTTCCACAGGGATTTAAAGTATTCTTGACTTTAACCATGGAAGTGGATAGCTGCTGTTGAATGAAAAATTCTATTGAAATTATGCAGACCGATGGCCATAACAAAATCATACACCATCAATTACCAACCTGTGAACACATGGTAGGTCTGTCTTTGAAGGTTTATAAGTTTTATCGTAGTTCAAAAAAATCAGTTTTCCTGTGGAGAAAATGACTGGATTTTTCTTCATTCTAGAGCCCGACTGTTGCGCTTTATTCAAGCAACCTTCGCCCAAACCGCACTCTTAAATAAATACAGAGAATAAAACATTGACGCTAAAATGATGATGATGTCAAAGGTTCAGAACGAGATCTTCTCGAATCCATGTTTCATCAACGCGTTTTCATGTGCTGACTATAGGGCAACTTTACATTTATGTGCAAATGAATCCATCAGTGAGTGTCCAGCCTTTCTGTCCATGAATTTAACTGAAGACTCATTAGCCTGAGTGCTATTAAACAAGGCTGCTTGACAAATGATTTAAAGGAAGAGAGGAGCTCTGGCCATTTAGGGGCAAATAAAAGGAAATACAGAGTCTTGTAGGGTGCCAATGGTGCTGATAAAGCACCTCTCCATTATTCTTATACAGTCATCCACTGTAACTCCTACAGAAAACAGGAGAGTGTAGAAAACAATCCTCTCCTACAGTAGCTACTATGACACTTGACTTGCAGATAAGCGGAGCTGGTGTTTCGCGAACTTTAACTGCAATACTGCAAAAAAGTTCGTCTTTATCAGTGTTTTTGTCTTGTTTTATAGTCACGATATTTAAAAGATACATTTCCTATAAATGAAACATAAAACAAACAAACAAACTGAAGTAATATTTATGCTTCTAACAAAAAGGAAAAAGAAATATACAGTGGGGTCCAAAAGCTTAGACTGACTTTTTTGTTAACTTTTCTACAAAAGGTCAAAACTCGAGGCTTCCATTGATGCATACAAGACATTAATTAGATAACATGGATCATCAGGTTTTACACAAACTTCTGGAGTGTGCCAGCTGGAATGAACGCTGTCATTAAAGCGAAAAGGAGACATATCAAATATGCACGAAAGTCTACATCAAAAAGTCATAAGAAATTACAGAATTTACGTACATTATAAGTAATACTTTTCTGGTACTACTTTTTAACTGTACTACTTTATTTTGTTTTTAATGAACTACTTTACTTTTATTTTTGTGATGATGTTATTTTTATAATAACACCAGAAACGTGGAGAAGTATTTTTACCAGTAACCTCAGACTCTTGAATGGACTGATTGTATATTATCTATAAACAAGTCTTAAAATCGTACATGCCTTATAAAGATGTTGTTTTAAGGATGTTTCGATATTTTTACTGCAAACAAAGCAAAAATACAAAAAAAATCTCTATATCTGAAAAAAAATCAGATATATCCTCTGTTTATAATGATTTGGTTGGACAGTTGATGACACCATAATGATAATATATTGTATGTTATATGTAATGTAGCTATTGTACCAATACCAGCCTAATTAAGTTGAAAATCATCTTCAAATGGGTAGTATTATAATATCTTGCTTATATATATATATATATATATATATATATATATATATATATATATATATAATATCTATAAAGCAGGTTCAAAACGTACGGAATGTTAAAAACCCTAAAGACAGAAAGACATAAGAGAAAACCCCGTACACCAAGCAGTGGTTGGTGAGCTATCATCAGCTCTTCACTCTGCCTCAGAGTCTAGGTCAAGATTATCTTGTTAACCATATAGCACTGTAGAGCATCAAAACAGGTCAACGTTTTGACAATGCTTTGGTGAAAAAACAGGCTGCCATGAGCTTAAATGTGACCATGTTAACACATGAAGACAGCTGTGTGAAAATCCCAAAATCTACAGAATGAGTCGGAAATCTGATTACCTAAAACAAAGATTGTTCTTTTAAAGAGGCTATGAGATGACCAACAATTTAGAATTTGAAAAGGAGGAAAGAATTTGGGATTTCCAGCACACCAGCAATTTGCTAGAAATACGCGATTGGTGTTTTGCCAGTAAAGCTCATCTGGAGAGATGAGCAGATATAATAATCATAAGCAAGATTCAGGAAAGCTGAGAGCCAAGTAAAAGTTGTTCCTTGCAGAGCACAGACTCACTTTGGACCTCTATCCAGAAGCAGCCATGAGGGAGAGACATAAAACAAACCGTAAACATTGTATGAAACACGCACACATCCACTCGCCACCGGTATCACATTTTATAAAAGCAACAAGTGGGTCCTTAAATACATGAATTCTTAAAGGTACAATGTACTACAAAAATTAAATTCTGTCATTATTTACCCATCATGTCGTTCCAAACATTTATGTCTTTCTTACAGCAAGCTCCAAAAAGGAAAAATCTATTATAAAATTGTCCATATGACTCTCCGTGAAAAAAGAGCTTCATCAGACCTAGAGCTTCATCTAGGTCTGTTCATCACATAAATGTCATACAGACTTTCATCATACTTTTAAAGCTTGATAGCTCCAGTCCCCATTCACTTCTATTGTATTCAAAACAGCGTCCAGTATATTAAACAAAAACACCTTTTTTGTTCCATAGAGAAAGTCATACAGGTTCAGAACAACATGAATAAATCAAGACAAAAAGATAGAAGTTTCTTAACAGTTTCTTTACAAAAACTCTGTTTTTTTTTTTACTTGCAGTTCTTGCAAGTTGCAATCCGTGACTTTTTTGGTTAAAAATAAACAAAAACTCTGTTACTGGGCAAGAACAAGACAGATCAGTGTTCAAGGTTTATAATAATGATTTATAATTTGAGCGGTCGGGTCAGATTTTCCAGGAAATTGTCAGTTTGCTTTATTTGACTTTAACATGCATAAATAAAGTATGTAAAGTACCCTGCAGTTTTGTGTTTCATACAGAGAAACAAACTTTACAGAGTGCAGCTTTGAGAAATCAAAGGTGTCTCACCTCTCACAGACGTGTACAGTCCATGCAGCAATGATCCATGATGATATGCTGAAAACCAGCAGGACCGTGCCTGGACAGATCGTCATCAAAGTCTTCATGACGAAGCGTGTGTTGAAGTTGATCTTATTAAGGGCTCCGATGCTGCGTGACGAGGCATCCGTAAACAGTTTACTGTGCAGGAGCATGACCCGCCCAATCAGGTACAGACGCAGGAACATGGGGATGGAGAGGATAATGTCCACATCCGCGTCGGCCACAGAAGGCGTGTAGGTGAAGGCCAGGCGGGCGGTCCAGGTGAAGACGTACTGACCTGGAATTGGGTGGATGGCACAAACCAGGAGCTCCAGCACAATAAAGAGGATGCGCTCGTACGTCATGGCTATCCGCCAGTCGTCTGCTCCATTGTCCACCATAAAAAGCTGAAGGTTGGAGAGAAAAACATTTTTAAGCAGCTGAGAAAATAGAGACTTGAACATCAGTGAAACAGGCAAAGTTTGGACACACTTGACTGAAATTGTGCTTCTTGTAATCTTTAAGACTTTTTATCTCAAGGCTATTAATTAAATGCTTACAATTAGTTTTGTAGACAAATCTAAAATTTGCCAGCATATGAATTCCATTAGAAATTAAAACATATTTATTCACATATTTATTTTAAATACACAATAGACATTTATCTAATGATATATGTATATATTTAGACCACTTAATGATTGCTATCAGGATGTGAAGAGACTTTAGACCAGCATCACATGAAATGTTTCTGGAAAATCATTGCCTGCCCTGCTTTTAACTAGACAACACACAAACCACTAAGAACAGAAATTGTAACCTCGATCGAATGCAGATAAATTATGCTTTAATGTTGCATGCTGAATTATTACTAATAAAATCTCTTTATCATGCCAGAGTAAAGGTCATGGTAAATAAAGACAATTAACCTGTTCCTGTAATTTAGTTCAATTTTTGACAAACTCTGAGCTTCTGCTAACATGCTCTTTAGCATGGACTGTGATGTCATTTCTGTAGCTCACACAAGCTGCAATCATAAATAAAGGTGGTCCATTGTTCATCCATTAAGTCATTTGACCACCATCTGACGTTCCAAGCCATTAAATAATGTGCACAAAACCAGCTGATTGACGGGCCTGTATTAAATTACATCTCCTATTAGCCATAAGCATCATTTGTAATACCATCATTAATCAAAATCACTGTTCCCTCTATAAAGAGCTTTTTAATGGATTGGCAAAATGGCACAGACATTGAATACAGATTTCTGGAATGAGAAAAGCCACAGAAAGTTCTCATCCTGATGGTGCTCTAAGTCTTTAGAAACTGGCATCCCAGCTAACAGGGAACGTTTTCAGAACGTTGGCTAACATTCTCTTTAACATTCTCTCAAAAATGTTCTCGCAATGACGTTGGTAGAACATTTTTACTGTTATATATCATATATATCAAAACATTATTCTTAAGTAGTTAGTGGAACATTTTCAAAATGTTACAGAATTAAAAAATAATGTTCTCATAACCAAGCAAGAAAATGAACACATTGTCTAAAAAACTGGATGTTTTGAACGTACCAGGAAACATTAGAGAAATGTTCTTACAATCTACAATTGTTAGCTGGGATAAGTGCTTCCTCTGTAATCTTTTAGGCTGCTGAGCAGTCTCTGCTGGTTTACAGCTTTATAGGCTGATTGTTCTGCTTACCTGAATCTCCCGCGTGTGGTACATGATGATCAAACAGAGCAGAATTACAGTGGACAGGCTAATAAGGCATTTCAATGCAAATGAATATGAAGATTCCTGTAGAGGAGAACAACAACAAAATATTAATTTCAATGTCCTGTTATGATCCTTCAACTCAACTGGAAAAACACAGCAAGGTCATGGGTTCTATCCTCCGGGAGGACACAAATGTGTGTCTGTAATGCAGGCCATGTCACTTTGGATGAAAGAATTTTTTCATATAGGTAAAGATATTTATGAGGAACAAACAGAAACAAACATTAAGATTCATTTTTTGATTTCTGCTGCATGAAAAAGACAATATTTGCACACACCTGTTCAGTTTCTGGACCTAAAAACTGGAAGAGAACTAGCCCAGCTAACTGGGACTGTTCTCAGAAAGTTGGCTAATGTTCTCCAAAAGTTTCCTCAAAGTTTGTTCTTGAAGTACCGTTAGTAGAACTTTATATATCATATATCAAAAATATTATCCTTAAGTTGTTCTGTAAATGTTTTTAAAACATTACAGAATTAAAAAACATTTGAATAAGATTCTTATATCCAAGCAATAACATTAATACGTCTAAAACATCAGACTTTTAAACGTTCCTAAAACTTTTAAAATAACATTATTTTTTTTTTTTTAAAAAAAAAAAAAAAAAAAAAAAATTTTTAAAAAAAAAAAAATAAAAAAAAGGGTAAAAAAAAAAAAAAAAAATTTTTTTTCCCTTTAAATTTTTCCCTTTTTTTTTCTTTTTTGGATGTTATTAAACCTGTCTGATCCTGCTGAGACACTGAAATATCATGTGCTGCTCAGGCTTTAGAAGTTACAAAAACTTCTGGTACTCTCTAACTACCTACCGGGCCAGCAGTTTACTCTAAGGACTTACTAGTTTTACTTATAGGACTTACTAGTACTATGAAAAAGACATTCTGTGTGTGACACTCATCAGATGTTCTCAGAATGTTGGCTAATGTTCTCTAGAAGTTCCCTCAATGTTATCAAAAACATTCTTGCAGTAAAATTTGTAGAATTTTTTAACATGATATATATAAATAAAAAACAACATCAGTAGTTAGTGGAACATTTAAAAAATGTTACAGAATTAAAAAGGTTTGAATAATTTTCTTAAAAGCAAGCAATAACATTAACAGAACATCTAAAAAACTGGACGTTTTGAACATTCCTAAAATGTTAGAAAATATAATAAAATGTTAGGGAAACGTTCATACAACCTAAAATTGTTAGCTGGGTAGCTTCACAATAGTGTACATGTTTGATGTGACTGTATAAACCAAGATTTCACATATGCACTCAAACTCCTTTACAGATCTGGTAGTAATTTTCCAAAGTCTGCAGCAAAACAAACAAATAAACAAATAAACAACATTATTAAAGGTCTGATGAAGATTTTCTGCTGACATCACAGTTTTACTCTAGCTGAGCTTATTATGGTCTCTTACTGTGAATAATAGATTAAGAATTTAATTAGGAGCGTTTTACTTAATCACATCAGTTCAAGCTCTTTTGTACAGAAGCTGTACCTGGAGATTAGAAGAGCACATATGCTTATATTAAAACGACACTGTACTTTATAAGCGTGTGTTATGGAGCAGTTATTGATTACTGCTCTCTGGTGCCTCTATGAATTAATCCAGCGATGAATTTATTCTTTAATGTCTTTAAATGGTCATAAATAGATCAATTCTAGACTTCAAAAAGCTGCAGCATTTAATAAATCAAAAATAATGGTTGAAAGAAGATGTTTAAGACTAACCTAGGGAAAATCTACATGAGAAATCAGTTGTGTGTTGCTGTCCTATGTGCTGGTTCAGGCTGGACTATGCTGTTCAGTGCTGGTTTAGTGCTGGTCTATGCTGTACTACGTGCTGGTTCAGGCTGGACTATGCTGTTCAGTGCTGGTTTAGTGCTGACAGGGAGCGTTCTCTGAACTTTGGCTAACACTCTCTCAAAGTTCTCTCAAAGCTATCTGAAATGCTTTTTGCAGTAACATAAGCAGAATGTTTCTTTAAGTTACATATATCAAAAACATTATTCTTACGTTGTCAGTGAACTTGTGTTCTTAAGTTGTTAGTGGTTTTATATGTTATTTAAAACATTACAGAATTAAAAATACGTCTAAGAATTAAAAAACTGGACGCTTTGAATGTTCCCAGAACATTCAAAATAACATTTTTAATGTTTTTGTTACTTAATGGAAACATTAGGGAAACATTCTTACAACCTAAGATTGGTAGCTGGGTAGACCAGCATAGACATGCTGCCTACCTGATTATCAAGGAAGGTTTATACTAATTAAGAAGCATGCTGGGAAAACTAGCACCACTTAGTATCTCTTCAATTACAAACAGAAGAGCTTGTTTCTGTTTATCATGTGAACGTTTACCTTTGTATAAACTCCCCATGACAGCTCAGTCTCTGTTACCATTACAACAATCCCAAACATTCCAAAAATCAGGGCGTAGTCGCTAAGGCGCTTGCGTTTCTCGAACAGCGCCCTCCGGTGACCAAGCTTATATCCGATGTCCTTGTTCTTCTTGTGCGGAGCACTGCACGGTCGTTTTCTCACCAGATTCTCGCCGGACTGTTTACTTGGGTCTTCTCCGTTCCCTTTGGAGACCACCACCTCCAGGCCAGAGGTGTGCAGGGTCTGTAAAGGCTGTGTTTCAGAGTCCAGCTCTGCCAGGTTCCTCCGGGACGCCCCCAGACTGCTGAGTGGTCTGATTATGCCCCCATTGTACTTGCAGCTGTTCATGGCTATCTGAGGATACTGTGGGCCACTTTGGGACAGCGAAGGCCGCGATCCAGCATGGCTCAGCCTGTTGGCATCCACATTCACCTGCAAGAAGCGAGATACTTTATAGATTTTATCATTGCCTTTTGTGTCCTAGAGTTTGTGGGCTGGCGAAGGGACAGCACTGGCAGTTCACCGCAATAATGACTTAAAGGACGTTTTTTAATGTAATTACATTATAAATGCAGCATCTACAGAGTTCATAATGCACGCTGGAGACTGCAGTGTGATACGGTGAGCTTACATTCTGTCAGTACTGACAATGCTCTCTGTCAGCCCATCTGAAGTCTACACTATTTACTTGTGCAGATGGAAGATTAAGATCTATGTGACATGTTATTTATCTGATTTATTGGCATTAGAGAGGTCATATGGTAAAAACTTACCAGGTCATATGGTAAAAACCTTAATCTTAACCTTAATATGGTAAAAACCGTCCTTAATCCTTTGAAATAAAAGAATTTGGTGAACTACAGAAACTGAAAAGAACATCTATTGAAACTTAGCTGCAACCTAACGTAGCTCATTCCAAAATAGTTTGATATATTATGTCAGAAAGTAAAATTATTCAACACATGACCATCAACAACACTTTTGCATTTAATAGCTGCCCACCAATCATAGCCCAACTAACAGGGAACGTTCTCAGAGCGCTGGCTAACATTCAGAGTTAATGAAAAGATCCTGCAGTAACGTTAGTAGAACTTTTTAACATTGTATATGACATGTATCTAAAACTTTATTTATATGCAATTAGTGGAACGTTTCAATTCTTTTTTATCAAACAATATGTGAAAAACTGGATGTTTTAAAATGTTCCTAGTACTTTCAAAATAACATTTTTAACATTTTTGTCAATTATGGAAATGTTAGGGAAACGTTCTTACAACCTAACGTTGTTAGCTGGAAAAAGACAACTAGCAGCTACAGGAACACATGAGAGTAATGACAGACATCTTATATCAAACATCTTATATACACACCATCCTTTATTCATAAACTCCAGGACTTCAAGACTGAACCCAACAATTTGACTTCTGGTATAACTGTCGCACAACCTGTAAACCTGCTTGTCACAAAAATGGTTCACTTCGTAAAGACCACGGTGAAGTTAAAAAATAATAAGAGTCAGGACTTAAACAAACATGCTAGACCCCAAAAGTCACAATCTGTCAATGTCCACATGAGACGGTTCTCATGGAATCAGCTAGCATGGCAACAGAGAATATACAGTATTCTGCACAGCGTGTTGTCCCTCTCACTTTTATGATCGTCCCTCACAAAGCAAATGATGGGAACTTGTCCAAAAGTTCTGAACATGCTGTATCATTGTAGGTCCACTGAGAATATCCAATTCAATACATACTGCTACAAAACTGTATTTAAAAGAGAAGTGTGCCATTTTAACTCCACCAGTGTCATCAAATAGAGCTGCAAAAATAAAGGCTGTTTTCCACAAAACATCTTTATTCTGCCACTGGTTGATGTCTGCCCCAAACTGATGTCATTGGCTGTTATGTCCTTGTATTGTATATTTTGTTACTGAAAACCAAACATGCATAAATTAAAAATTCCTTCACCGTCTGTATTTCGTCACTTCCGCTCATACAGTTGCATTAAAGGGACAGTTCACCCAAAATCAAAAATGTTCCATCATTTACTCACAAAGATATTTTGAAGCATGTTGGCAACCAAAGAACTGTGGCACCCATTGACTTCCATTGTATGGACACAAAACCACTGAAATAAATATGAAATAAATAAATAAAGATATTCTTAAAATATCTTCTTTTGTGTTCCACAGAAGAAAAAAATCATACAAGTTCGGAATGACACATTATCATTTTTTCCTAAATCTCTTTAAAGGTACGTTTCACACTTTTTATCTCTAAATAGAATATACATTTCTTTAAAGATCTGGATAGTTTGTCTTTAATTATAGCTTTTTAACTTTTTCATAACTGGAAGAACACTTCTTAGTTTATTTTTCTTTTAGAAGTACAGTACAGTGCAGGCTAATTCAGCTGGAGAGTAATGTTTCTGTTGTCCTTGTATTACCTGTGTCTGCATCTACTTTACTGTTTTAAAATACAAATGGAGCAATTGTCATAATAAAACAGAACTGAAGCAGTGAGAGCGTCTCTGATGAAAGAGCTCCAGGGAACTCGATTGCAAAACACAGCAAAGCTCCTGTCAAAACTTACTGTCAGCATAGAGCGCCACTCGCCAAAATGAGCTCTTTGTTCTATCAATGCCCAGAGGGAAGCAGTGGTCCATTGTGTCACAATGTTTCTTCCTGTAAACTGTAAGGTAAAGTACACTAAACTTTGTTCCTCTACGATAAGTTGAAATATTGACATTGTCCAGGATTGAAAATACAATCCCAGAAGAACTGTTTATTGTTCTTGCACAGCTCAGGAGAGTTCCCAGTTTACTTCAAATGGTACCTTCATCTGTGATGTTTCTCCTATAATTTCTTAAGATGCAATAATTAACTTTATTAGGTTAAAAATGAACAAAAATATGGAATTATTGAAACAAATATGCAGTTATTGAGCAAGCCCATAACAGATCAGTGTTTAAAACGCCCTTCTTATTTTACCCCAATTCAGATCGGTAAGTTTATAATAATGATTTATAATTTGAGCTGTCGGGTCCGACTTCCCGGGAAATGTCAGTTTGGCTTCATTTGACTTCAACGTAATGGAAAGTACATAAAGTAACCTGCAATTTTATGTTTCAGACAGAGTTCGCGATAGAGAGGCAAAGTTACAGATTGCAGCTTTAACAGAAATACAAACATAAACAAATGAGACAATTGTTGACATACAGTAGAGGTATATGGATAGGATAGTGGGATAGAATTTGATAAAAAGGCAGACTTAATATCTTGGCAAATCTGAGCACAAATTGTGATATCTCTTTTGAAACTCTGTTTTGAACGGAGACACATTGATTACTTTGGGTTTTTTTCCCTTAAGAGACAAATGTGAGAAGACAGCTGGGAAATTAAAGTGATGTCATTTGTGATTTTTTCTCAGTAGGATATAGAACAATATAACTTCTACTGTAAATGACAACACAGCAGCTGGTAAAAGAAACAAGACTAGAAATTCCTCGCATGACCTTAGGCAGGGTAGGTGATGTTTTCCAGAAACATTTTTTGTTACGGTGGTTGAAAGTCTCTTTACATCCTGATCGCAAACACTACGTAAAGTGATATAAATGTATTTATATAAATATATATCTTCTGTGGAAGGCGCAGGACCATAAACTGTTCGGTCTGAATGCAATGATAGGATGTCCTACTTGCCTCTCAAACTGTATGTGTAGATGTGTTGGAGGAGGCGTGGCTTTGGAGAACGCTTGGAAAGGAGGGCGGGATCTTTTAAAGCTAGCTTGCTATTGCTAGCCTCTCTGAAATTGTCTACCCTACATTTAAAGAGTTACACTGCTTAACATCTTAGCTGATTTAGGATAAACACCACATTCATACACAAAAAATACTGCACCAGTTTAAAAAAAATGTATCATATATGACCATCATCCCTAAATTGTAGTTACAAAAACAACATCAGCTTATCTCCATTTATTTCACACTGTATAACCTTCCACGCCACAGACTAAGGATGTATCATTTTTGCAACAGGATTTTTATTGTCTCAGCCTCAAAATTTCACATTCCGCTAATTTTTTGTATTAACCAATATTCTCCTGTGTGCGTGTCAAAGCTGAAGGGCCCTTCACGTCAACCTTCCCTGCTTCCTCATTCCCTTCTGTGCAAGCTTTGGTCCGTACAAATCCAATTTAGCAAATCTATTTTGACATTGAATTTGCACTCATTCAGATGTGCCATCAGACTTGGTTCCTCTGGTTTCTCTCTGTAATGAAACGTCTGCAGTGGAGTTGCAAGCTGATTCCAGATTCTGCTGTTCACTGTTCTCTTTCCTAACAGCTTTATGCTAACAAAACGCGATCTTTACATCCAGAAGTTTTCTCTAATCTGACAAGCACTGTCACCTCAGGGCTTATATGATATGGAAGAGCCACACACGCACTGCATCTGGAGGACCTGTAGCCAGGTACAAGTAAACCCTTAAGTTAAGAAAACCCAGGTGACAAAACCCCTTTATTTACAACTGAGAGTTTTCTTTACATTAAAGATTTGTTTCCAACGGGGCCCTAAACATTATGAAGACTCAGGATGGGCTTGTTTGCCTTACAGCTGTAAGCAAATGGCCTAACAACACCATAGCAACCACTTACAACACTTTAGCAACAACCAAGCAATGCAGTTGATACCTGAAACACCTCAGTAAATAATAGGAGTGTTTATAGGGCATTTTCTACAGAAAGTAAAAAAATCTGGTGTATTTACTAATAGTCCACTAATGAAAGCAGTTCCACACATTTCTGGTTGAAAAGAGTGTCTTTACATCCTCAAACAATTGACTTCATGTAACATCATTTTCATCATTTCCCCAAGTGAAATATAACAAAGAACAAATAACTGCAGGAGCTCTCATGGGACAACAGCATCACCAGAAACACTGCCGATAACAAACAAACACAGACCACACAAAGCAAATGAATGATCAGCAGGATGTGAAATAAATGGTTTCATAATGGTTCACCCAACAATGGAAACGATCTCATTACCTCACTAGCATGTTGTTTCAGATTTGCAGACCAGCGGAAACATTTATTGCTCAAGTCTTGCCCTTCATCGCTCAGGACTCTTAATAAAGATCTCAGTTTCGTTTCTGTTTCTGTTACCAACGTTTTATGTTTCTGTGAAAATCAGAAGAGACTCTTGAAACCTCTGACTGTTGACTTCGGTATCTTGAAAAATCTGTGCAAATTCTAAAACATTGTTGCGTTCTCTTCGGAAACTCATACTGGAGATTGCCGTAGGATTTTCTCAGTTGAACCATCTGAGAACCCAAACACAATGCAGAAGTTTCAACACACACTGTGGGTATTGCAGAGAGAGCAGTACTCTAGTTTCAGCTGGAATCCACACAGAGACAACAGAGCCAATTATACTCTCCACAAATTACCCTTGATTAAGCATCACAGCAGCAGCTGCTGAGCTCCAGCATCCGCAGATTCTCCCCTCAGCCTGCTCATACTGACACAGTCATTCCCGCAACATCCAGGGCGAATCCTGCTCTTTCTCTCATGCACAATCAGGACAATGCGTCACTGTAAACCCGCGGTGCAAATATCTACAGAATTATACGCCCTGCAGTGAGAATTCAGCATAAATGTGGTTTTCCAAAAACAGCGACCTTTATAAACAAATACATTTGTTCCCTGGTTCCCGGGGTTATCCCGGCTAACAATTTTAGGTTGTAAGAGCATTTACCTAACATGTCCATTCAGCAACAAAAACACTAAAAATGTTATTTTGAAAGTTCTAGTAATGTTAAAAACATCCAGTTTTTCAGACACATTAACATTATTGTTCTCAGAATGGCATTCTCAGAAAACATATTTTAATTCTGTAACTTTTGAAAACATTGCACTAACAACTTAATAACGTTTTTGACATATGATATATAACCTCAAAGAAAGTTCTACCGACGTTACCGCAATAACATTTTTGGATAACATTGAGAGAACTTTAACATTAACCAATATTCTGAGAACAATCCCTGTTGGCTGGGTCTTCACTGCTCACGTTCTCTGATCGCCTGAATCCAACGGTTCAATTAACAATTAAAAACAATCAATGAAAGGGAAGCATACGCCACAGCTTGAGGAACAGCAGTGCACTCCACCATATGAAGCATTGTGGAAGACTGTAAAGAGAAGAAGAGACTGGTGATGCTGCTTGTGATGTGAAGCTGCTTCTGCTGTGTACTGTGATGTAAACTGATACTAAAGTCTTTCTGCTCTGGCAGTGAAGTCTAAGCCATCATGAATTATACAGGCCTGAAGAACATGTCAGTGCCACTCAAATGGGCTTTCCCTCAGCTTACACAGAGGCAGAAAATGGAACAGTGAGACAAAAATAGGGTCGGCTCTCCTACAAAGAATGAATGACACTGATTCGCCTCCTTGGCCGGTTTTTCTGCCTTCTGGTCTTTTCAGGGTATTTATTATCACAAGCTGGTCTGCTTGAATGGATGGATGGATGGATAGAACCAATTGTTATATGTGACTCGGATAATAAAGTACCTACATTCTACCAATAACCAAGAACAAAACGTACAAAGACTGAGAATGAATGAGACAGATGAGATGAATACAGGAACACAGCACAGCTTCAGTGCGATGATAGGAGAGCTGTCTGAGCGCCATCACAGGAGTCATGGAGAGCCTGTTGAAAGCACTGGTGGTGTGCAATGATGCTGTCGAGGGTAACGCAAAAACAATGTCTAGTATGCGGTTCCCACACTACACATCTTCCCTGTGCATGTGTGTTGTCGACATCCTGTGTTAAATAAATGGCAAGCATGACCTCCCAGTCTCCCAGCAAGCCGAAGCCTGCGCATCAGAGCGCATCGATAAAAACAGACCACCTGTTAATCATAAACTCCGCAAAGTGCATGCATAAACATGCATTTTTATATGCATAAACCGTGCATATTTCCGTGCATATCAACATATTCCGTCCGTGCACGGCACACGTATCAGTAAGTGCATGTCGTATTACCTTATGCCCTTCGTGTCCGTGTTTGTTGCCTTCGTGCCACAGGCGACTGTCGGATGACAGCGGGCTGCTTTTACCCCGCGGTGAGACGGAGTGGCGGCTTCCCTGGCATCTATCGGGCGTGAACGCACGGGTGTGAGGGCACCGCCGCGGCGGATGGCTGCGATTTCGCCCGCCTGATCTCTGACCGTCGCCGTCAGGGACCGGCGGGTGCCATTCCGCAGGAGCTCCGCGCGTTTGTTGCCGCTGCGGCACGCACGGCTGCCGACCTCTCAGCTCCCCGGATCCCCTCACGCAGCAGCTGGGCAGGCTGCTCCTCACCAGCCGCTGCTGCTGGACCTGTAGCTGCGGCTGCAGATCGGTGGATGGACGCAAATTCGTCGTTTTCTCCCCGGCTGGGGACGGTGGAGGGCGGTTCGTCTTGTGATGCGACCGATGATCTCGTTGGCAGGTCGCAGATTTCCTGCAACGGTGCGACGGACTTTGGAGGCACCAGTCGCCGTGGGGTTGGCAAGGACTTCCCGACTCCGAGGAGCAACACCGGTTGCGTGGGGACCCGAAGCTCCCCGCAGCCCCTTCAGTACTCTGCTGCCGACTTGGGGAGTGTTTACAGCAGCCTTGGAGACATGGGTGGCCCTCTTGGCTTTGAACTAGGGATGCTGGACCGCCCCGTTGCGGCTTACCAGTGGAGCCATCCTCCAGGCTGAATGGACCGGGCAATTTCTGTTGGCTCTCCTTTGGCAGGGAACAGCGCTGGTTTGGGGCCGCTGGCGGCAGACCGCACACTGGGGTGGCTGATCTGGGCGCAGCGCTGCTCGGGGCGCCCCGGTGCTCCGCGGGGTGGTGGTGCTGATGGACAGCTCCCGGGTGTCGAAGCTGCATCCCCCCCTCACCTGCGGCGGATGGCGACGGCCGCTGTGCGTTGCGGTGATCCGGCACCCTGTCGCTGCGTGTCTCACCGGTGGAGTCCAGGAGGCCCGTTTCATTGGTAGGTTTGACCAGGACCAGCCTCATCTCGTCACCGAGGAGTTACAGGGAGCACCGCCCTCATGTGTCCGTCAAAGCGTTTATATGAATGAGATGCAGACCAAGGAAGAGTGAAGCGCACAGTGCTTTCTGTCAAAGCCCATGGTGGCCATCTACCTCCTGCTTCTGCTGCCTTTTTCTTAAATGGCCTGCTGGTTAAGATTAGAGGATGCTGACCAATAAACTGGAGAAATACGGAAACCACACTCCTGACCGAGTACCATCGTACCCAAGAGCAGAGCTTTACGTCCAGGTTACTTGAGGTGAATGGTCCTTATTGTCGTGTACGTCTTTTGCAAGAGAGATTTTCGACCATCTCTAAACTAAAAGCTTGGCCATTGCAATATCTGGAGTCCAGAATGAGTGATCATGTGATTGTCACCTCAGTTTTGACAGGCTGGTCACATATTTCATCTTAAATCAATCTGTCGGTCACACAGTCATGAAGCTCCAGGTGGCCTGCAACACAGAAAGAAGGTATTAATTCTCACCAAACCAAGCAACTGTAGCTTCACGTTCACAAACAATGAGTTGCGCTTTTATTCTGTTTTACTCATGCGAGCCAGCACCGAACCAATTTAAAAAGCCTTGAAACACAAGAGGAAAGTTGTTTAGATTTCAGGATAGTAGTGTCGGTTTTCACAGGATTGAGTGCAGATGTCAGCGATGCCAAAACACACGGTTTGGTGGTGAACTTCAGAGTGGATCTGGTGTCCCAGTGAAGGAAGCTGGTCATTTGAGCTTTTTCATTAAGTAATTAGCCCTGCAGACCAGTATGCACTGCTGCGCAGAACGAAGTATCATTTGCTTGCTGGTTTTGGAGGCAATGTTGCTTACAAGGACGTGAATTATTCATTCTGATTTCCCACTCCATGTACACAGACCTGCGATTAGGTGTATGTGTTGGGGGGGGCTACAGAAATGACCCTGGTATGGCATTTAGAATAGCATTTAGAGCTGCAATACTTTTTTGGGTTAAAAATGAACAAAAATCAATTACGAGCAAGTGCATGACAGATCAGTGTTCAAAACACTGTGTCCTACCTTACCGATTCACAATGGTAAATCTATAATAATGATTTATAATCTGAGCTGTCGGGGCTGACATTATGTAATGAAAAGTAAAGTATCCTGCAATGCTACGTTTCAAACAGAGATGACGGTAGAGAGGAGAAAGTTAGAGTGCTTTAAATATACTTCCCTAAAACTCAACCTTATAATAAAGATATAACATCTGCTAAACAGACAGTTCTTTTGTGAAGTTACCAGATTAAAGTTTTACTCTGAAAATCAGAAGTGTAAGTGTAACGGTATACTTGATTTGTTGAATTCATGCACGGCTGAACACTGACATGATGACCAATATAAACACATACATTCTACATTTACTTTAATCAAATGCTGCCACAGTGCCGTATTTAATATATAGTCACAAAGAGTGAATATCAGATAAATAATATGTGTTGCATATAGGAGCAGTGGAACAGACTTCAGCAATTTTGGTTAAATTAAATAAAAAAAAAATCTTAACTCATATCTAAGGTTTGACATCTGGACCCCTGAGGGGCCAGATTGCAATTTGTAAAACTACTCAGGGCCCGGAAATGGCACACCACACAAACAGAGCAATTTTATGGCCTATCGGGTATTTAATATGCTGGTATCACTTTTACAGCGCAAGAGCCATCTGCTTTCTGTTTTAACCTGTACAAAAGCATGACTAGTTCTCTGTAAGCAATCCAGCTGACAGCTCTTATATAAAGGCATGTCTCTGCGTGCATTATTTATATATCTCTTCCCTGCCACTTCACCTGTTCATTAAATTGTGTTCGAACTTCTCACCTACAGATGCAGGAAGGTTGTAGTCACTCCAAATATAGATCTCACTTAATTAATCGCCTTTTTGATCCTGAATCATTTTCTTTGCAAATGCCCAGGCCTGAGAAAAAAACACTGTTCTCAGATCAGCAGCTTGGGGCAGCACCTACTAGTTGTAAATGCACTGAAGCGAATAATGCAGTTTAATTTGCTCATAGTTTGCCTAAAGTACAAATGTCAGTGGACTGAACTACAGGCAGTTTCAGGGACGTAAAGTCACAGTTTAGAGTTTTGGATATATAATCTTAAAATGATATAGTCAATTTAGTCAGATCTTTTATAATGCATCGTGAGGGTTTCAAATTTTGTTCCAGATTTCAAAACATTAGAGTGTGTTTGTTTCAGGTCAGCTTATGAAGCTGATTAAAGTTACGCAGATAGTAGCTTTAAAAACGTATTTTAAAACGGTGTTTATTTCCGTCTGCACATGGCTGTGTTGCTGTCACAGCTTCTCTTTTGTAAGAAGAAAAACGTTTCTGTCTAACAGAGAGAGAGAGCGAGGCCCTGTCACAAGCAGATGAGTGTTCGTTACTTTATGCATGAGGGGGGTTTGAGCAGCAGGAAAGAGATTTCACGCTAATTTCACACATCACAGTTTAGCCAATTACAACGTATATAACACAAACTATAAAACTATATGCTTTAAAACTGTTTATAACAGCCTGCCATTTACAATAACACCAAAAACACAATTTTTAGCAAAAAAAAAAACAGTCATAAGAACCGAACAGAAGAATGCGTCATTTAAAAATGCGTCATTTAAAAACACACACACACACAGAGCTTCCTAAAATAGTCTGATGATTCAATTGGAGCAAATAGTTATACAAAACAAACCAGCTGTCCTAAGACACAATGGCTTCATTGCAAGCAAAATGTTTATCTTACACAAAGCAATGTCATTGAAATGATTCTAGCTTTTGACACTTGTTGATTGGAACTGAGATTGCTTTGCTGAAATAACTCGGCAAAAGCCTGATGACAGCACACATGACCTGCTTTAAGAGGCCTCTGCATGGTCAAACAAATATACAAATAGTACCAGATATATAACACTTTCTAAAAGCATAAATAACTGCAGCCCAAGATATTCTTACCATTGCATCAATTCCAAAAATAGCATCCTCCTTCTCTCCTCCGAGGATATTAGAGTCAGTTCCCAACATGTGTAAGGCTTGAGTGACGATTGCTGTTTAAGAGAAAACAGGATTTAGTCATGCAGCGAGCAGTTTCTTCCTCAGACGCTTGTCAGATGTGGGGGGCCGGGCGGCCGGTCTCTCTTTGAGACGTATAATTAGGATGCAGTCTGAAGAAAGGACAGCCCAGCTTGATAAGGGTTGGCATGCAAATGGATAAGGAAACAAAGAAGCACAGAGAAACAGGGTTTGCAAAACACGTTATGTCGCACATGCAACACTTTCTGTTTTAAGTGTTGGCTGTTATTATTGTATCCTCTGTTTGGGTTGGGTAAGATGGTTGAATACACTGTGGTCTACAGAAGAGGAAGGGGTTGAAACAGAGGAGAGAGAAATCTGCGATTGATGCTCAGCAGTTCAAAGGCCTTCCCGAACCCTCTTATCTTTCCCTCTACAGAAGCAGCTCAGATAAAAGCAGAACACACGTAACACCAGACGTTCAGCCGTAACATGGATATTGAATGCGCACATGTGCATGA
This sequence comes from Chromobotia macracanthus, assembly GCA_036877525.1. Taxonomy (NCBI): domain Eukaryota; kingdom Metazoa; phylum Chordata; class Actinopteri; order Cypriniformes; family Botiidae; genus Chromobotia; species Chromobotia macracanthus. The sequence goes on along the minus strand of JAZGTH010000004.1, from coordinate 2,878,026 downwards.
GCAGCCGCGTTTAGTGGGTAAAGACCGTTCACACTTGCTTAAATGTAACGCTGAAGTGAAGTGGACAGTGTTACCATTGCGTCTACCATTGTTACATAATTTATCAATGTTAGAAGGACACAGCACAAAATGTTGTGCCAAAAAATACAGTAAGATCCAAATTTCTACTTCTAAACTTGCCACTGTATTTTAAATATAGATTTCCTAGAAAGCCCCAGCAAACACAAAATGTTCCAATAATGTTAGTTTTTGGTTCCCATTTGGTTTTTTAGAAACATTTTTTTTTATGTTGTTGCAACCATAAAACAATGTTCCCAGAACATTCCAAAAAACATTTTTAGGACAACCTAAAATAACCTTTCAAGAATGTTTCCTAATGGTTATCTTTCGAGTAATTTTTGTAACCATAAAATAACATTCCCAAAACACATAAACGGAACCAAAAATTGTTAGCTTGGTATTATTACACAGATAGACAACACATTTACACTTCTCGTTGTTTATGTTTAACAAATGCTTCCAACAAGAATGGAGAAGAAGAAATACATGCATTCTGTCATAGACAAATAGCAGCAGACAGTCATCAATCAGGGTAACCCAGTGGAGCTCCAGTCTCTGCTGATAAGGGAATTCCACGTATCGGACCTAATGTTCTGTAGACAGCAGGGTCTCGCCTGCTCTGATTCTTCATGCTGTGCTGAGTATCAGCTGTTCTATTCAGTTTGATCTTGCGAGTAGATTACTCATTTAGCAAAGAATTTTTACACTTCAGAAACCCTGGGATTTAATTCAGTCGCTAAAGTGATCCTGATAAAACAAGCCTGATAAAACAGTGCTGCTAATATAGATTAGCCAAATATAGTCACTGCCCTCGAGTCCAGAAAGATGTCTTTTTAATTAACACTCTCAGTGGGTCACGACTAATAACGTGCAAATTGGTTTAAAAATAAAACAGCGTTCTTAAGTCTCTAAGTGTCTATGCATTGAGTTTTTGTTCAGAGAATGGGCTAAATATTATGTAACATTATTGCTTAACCCTTTACAATAATGCATCAGGCAACTGTGGACTAACCACATTATATATTTTTACACTATTTATGAATCTTTATTAATGTTAGCTAATGCAAATTCAATTGTTTATTGTTTGTGTTCCTTCATTGCGTTAACTAATGTTAATAGACACTTTTTAAAACACAACTTTTGATTTAAAAATTGTATTAGCATGTGTTGAAATTAAGATTATTAAATGATGTAGAAGTATATATCATTTGTTAATTCGTCTTAACTAAGGTAGTTAACTAATGTTAACAAATGGAGCCTTATTGTAAAGTGTTACCAGGTATGGTTTCACAATTATATTTGAGGATTTAACTCTTTATACAGTGCAATTATTATTATTTTACAGGCAACTACATCTGCTATGATTAAAACTCTCTGCATGGGAAAGATGTATTAAATAGGAAGGTTATCTTACAGCAAGTCACTAAATGACCCACAGTTTCCTACGTCTGACGGTGTTTGATGACACATTATAGCCATAAATTACCTTAAGTGCTGAAGAGTGTTACTGTGGAGGATAAAGGTGGCTGCTGGGAATTATCCAGCCTACAGGCTAATTTCATTTCCTCCTGGAATGTCCCAAAGGGGTCAGTGACCATCTAATGTCTGCTGCCTTTGGACTACCAGAGATGTTATTAAAAGTAAATTTACCCTCAGTATGTTTGAAGCATCACCTCATCTGCAAGTCCTTTGTGGTTTTAAGAAGGAAAATGTGTCTTCACAGGACGCTAAAGGTGCCTTCAGGAAGTTTTTCTTCATTAAAAAAGTTTTAGCCCTTAAGAAATGCGAAATGTGAATTGAAGTACTTTTAAAAAAAGATTACAATTTACATACATTTGAGATGTAGACTTCAATGATATCAATGACATCATAAATGCTTATTTATTAAACATGGAGCGGGCCACCTTACGGGGACGGCCATGTCGGATCACATGACCGGACGCATACTACATGCTTTATCTTGGTAATTCCTCTGTTAATGGTTATTGGACACTTTTGCTCACAGAATAAATTAATCATCGCTGACTGCAAACAGCGCAACTCTACGACTGCATTGATAAAATGATTTTGCATGATGGATGACTGCCATATTGGACAGGAAAAAAAAATATTTCCTTTAATACAGAATGATAGTAAAGGAGTAAAACTAGGGTTAATCAGAACAGACACTAAACAACTAAAGCACTTTCTCCACTGCATGAGACCACCTACTGAAAAAGAAATTAGAAAACAAATGCAGTAATATTTACTTTTTTATTTGAATTTTCCAAGAGCTACTGACAGTTTTTGTTCTTCTCCACAGATACAAAGCAAGCCCAGGACTGCATTAGTGCTGTTTGGCAGCGTTACTTTACTGCGGCACCCGGTCAACATTTTAGAAATGTGCGGGAATCCAGCAGCTTATAGTTCACTCGTCGTGTGAGACGTGGAAATATGGTACATATGAGATCCAAAGTGCAGTTTCAGAACAAAGAGCCTTGTAAGAGCAATCAAAAAAATCCAATCATTCCAGTATTAATTTAGGCAATTATCAGATAACGTTTCTCTTCTCCATAAGCATCAAACCAGAAGCTGAACCCTAATAACCATCAAACATATCGAACAAAAAAAACTACCTCAGGTTAGCCACACTTCAACTTATTAGAGACATTAAAGGGATAGTTCACCCCAGAATGAAGCTTCTTCCATCATTTACTCACCCTCATGTCATTCCAAACTTGTATGACTTTTTTCTTCTGAACACAAAAGAAGATATTTTCAGAAATGTCTGTGTGGTTTTGTGTCCATACAATGGATGCCACTCTTGTCTGAGTATCAACATACCTCAAAATATCTTCTTTTGTGTTCCACAGAAGAAAAAACTGATACAGGTTTGGAATCACATGAGGGTGAGTAAATAATGGAAGAATTTTCCTTTTTGTTGTAACTAACCATTAAGATGTGATGTTCAAAAAACGTACTAGCTGAGAAACCACACTGTGTTCACTCTAAACCAAACTGGAAACTTTCTCTTCCAGACCCAGCTAGCTCCAGTCAAGAGATGAGCAAATAAGATGTTGCTCATACAAATTCATAAATGTATTGCCAAAATCAGTTTGTTGATGAGTTCATGAAAGAGGTTCATTTCATGTATAAATTAGAGTCTGGTGAATCAGTCAAATAAAACAAACATTGTGCATGCATTTTTGCTAATTTGATCTTCTGATATAATCTGGGTGCCTTTTTGTGTTTTTTAGGATCTGCGTTGAGGGACAGTCTTTTGATGCCGTGATGTCAGATTACTTTGAGTTGTAGGAGGCCACACGTTGGTTGAGGGGGTTTTCAGGAGACTTTGTCCACTCCTTCTTCAGCAGTTGTTTCAGCTGGGAAAGGCGCATGTTGGGATTCTCCATTTTAAGGCGGGACATGTTCGCTTCTTCGAATGTTGCGTATGCGGCTTTCATGCGACGCTCGGGGTGTCGATCCAGATCTTCCTTAGTGCTGAAGAAAAGAAACAAACAACTTGAAGGTCTGATTGTAAAACCACATCCTAAACTCAAACTTAATTAGCATCTTACATTTTCTATCACAGGTTTTATAAAATGACTAAGGTCCGAATTTTGGCCTTATCCTGAGAAAGACTTTTGAAAAGCATTTGATTTTACTCATTTTTTAAACAGTACAGCTTTACATTGATATTAGACACTTTAGCTGTCCCGCTTATGTCTAATATCAGCCTGAGTTACATTTGTTTTGACATGCATTGAAAAAATGTATTGTTCTACAATGAATATTCCAAATAAGGTGTTTATGTAATTAAAAATTCAGATTAATACAGGCATATCAAGTTACTAATCAGCGCATACTCTAATGAATATAATATTGTTGTGCATGTCAACTGTTTATTAAAGGTGGGGTGGGCAATTTCAGATAGGCTAGCAATAGCAAGCTAGCTTTAAAGGTGTAAGATCCCACCCTCCCTTCAGAGCGCTCTCCAAAGCCACACCTCTTCCAAAAGTGTGCAGAGGTATAAAATACATAATTTGACAGGCAAGCAAGACATCCTATCATTGCATTCAGACCTAACGCAATGATTGGATGGCCGTTTAATGGTTCTGTGCCTTCCAAGGAAGTTAGACCACATAGCGATTGCCATCAGGATGTGAAGAGACTTTCAACCAGCATAACAAACAATGTTTCTGGAAAAGGTCGCCAATCCTGCCTTTAAAAGACTGGTTTATGAAATTCAGTTCTCAATTTTAATCCTCTAGAGAACAGAATACCTGAGAACTGCAATGGCGTCTTCGATGGTCCGGGCCTCCACTGTTCCTTCCTCTGGAACGATACGATTGACGTTCTCCTCAAGTGGCATCTCCAAGTGGCTCTTCTCTGTCAAGGTTAAAAGATACAGAACAAATAAGTAAGGACCATTCACAAAGAACTCCCATTTTTACAGAAACCCCATGCTAATATGAAACAACACTTCACTACAGATTCCCCTCACACCGATTGTGAACATACACTCTGCTACAAAACAACATTGTTCATGGTTTGCTTGTTAACAAACAAAAACAGACTGACCAATAAGATGCAAGCTTTATGGTCAGGTGGTTTTTAGATATATACACTTTTTTTAGAAGCTTACAAGAATTCATTGGCACTCGACGTGTGAACGTTCATCAGCATTTGGTAAGGGTTGTCATGCCACTTAGAAGTTGCCATGATCCTAATTTAATTTGGAACATACTTTCATTTGGCAGCACGTCTTACCTTTCTCCTTGATTTCTTTGACATTTTGCTTGGTCTGAAGGCTCTCCTCAATCTGGGCTCGGGTCACTTTAGATGGTATTTCTTTTGTCTGTTTACCCTTTATCTTGGCATCTTCTTCCTCCAAAAGCCTTTGGTTTTCTCTCTTCCTCTCGAGAGCTTCCATGCGCTTCTTTTCCTTATCATCCTGTACACACACACACACCCTTTTAAATTACAACTGGACTGATGTTATCGAGGCAGCCTGCCGATCATTAAGAAAAATGTAAGTGTAACTCCACAACACAACAAGCAAAGAAATTAGAGACATCTTATACTAGAATATTACGGTGTTACAGTAAATAGTAACTCAACAGTAAGAAGATGTTTAGCAGAAGCTGAAATGTCATTCGTTTGACACAGATAAACCGCACGGCCGGTCGCCAGCAGAGATGGCTCTGTTTTTTATACATTTTTGTATATCTACATTTGATGAATAACATTCACACAGCCTGATCCTCATCGAGTTCCAGAGCAGACTTTTAATGGTTTTGTTTTAGTTTTATTGCAGTTTGCATAATATTTTTATATTTCATGTTTTTAGTTACATTTTTAGCTATCTGGTTATGTGCCTTAGTCATTTTGTTTATTTACTTTTAATAGTGCTATAAGACTAATTTATTTCAGCTTCAGTTTAGTACACTTTAGTAAACTATCATAATGTTCCAGACAGTGACTGATTGTTATAAGACTAAGAAGACAAATCACTGTGTTTGCAGAGCAGGTGAGATCGCCCGGACACACGGTGACCTGGGGTGTAATTAGCAGAATGGATGCTGTACAATAACAACGGTGTGCGTCTGATAGGCCAGCGGGGATCAGATGGCAGCGATAAGAAAAAAGCAGGAGAAAAGGAACAGGGCGTGAGGAGCTCCTTACCAGCCGCACTTAAACTAGTGGACTGGCACACCATGCCAACACTGCTGACGCGAGAACGTATGCCAACTGCAGCTCAATAATGTATGAAACGAGAGAGAAGAGAAAGGGTCCATGCCAGAAAACCTTTAAAATATTTAGACACATCCAGAATATTTTCTATTAATTTAAAAGAGGAATCGATATTAGCCTAACCATATATCCATCAGTATATAATCATGCCAATCACAACTGTAATAGTAAAAGACAGAGTCATTACTATTAGCTTGTGCCCAATAACACTTCATTTAAACTTAAGAAACTTAAAACATAATTACAAAACTAGGTCTGTACACTGCAATACAGCTCTATAGGACGGTATGACTGAGTCCAGATAAAGCAAGTATGAAGAGAGGACAGAAACAGAGACAATGGAAACCATGACATGATTATTTTTACTGTATTTTACTTCTTGAATTTAATTTAATTAAAGGCAGGGTAGATGATCTTTTCCAAAAGCATTATTTTTTGTTATACTGGTTGAAAATTGAAGCATTCACTAAGGAAAGTGGTCTAAACAGATAAAAGATGGTTCCTCTGAAGTCATTTCAAAGGTGGGGTAAGAAATATTGAGATATAATTTAGTTACATCGCCCCAGCCATAATAACCAATCAGAAACAACCAATCACTGCATACGAAGTTTCCGAACAGACTCCATTACTGACAGTTAACACTCATCAATACATGGCACGATTGATAGAGGATATCAGAACTTGTGTGACAGTGTTACTTTAACCCAGTCGGCCTCAGCTTTCGTTTTGTTTGTGTGAACCTCATTTCCTGAGCAACCTTAAACCTGACTCACGATGTATTAATCTATTGTGCGGCACCCAGACTTGTATGTCTGCGGCTTCAGTGAGGAAGACAGCTGTGTCGTTTAGATACAAGATTAGCAGCTGCAGATGACTGTTGGACAACATAACGTGGAAAACATGGGTCTGGTGACACTTCTGATTATTAATTAATCTTGTATGTGCCAGCCTGTACAGACAGTGTATCAAAAACATTTCCATATCAGAGAGAATATCAGGACACATAATCTGACTGAACTAGTGCAGAGCAACATAAGACCTAGAGGAAGATCTTTACTTCCACCTCGTGTTCAGTGCCACACATTGCACAGTAATGTCTGTTTCGTCTCTTTTGGGATTTGATAAGAAAGTACGGCCAATGACCAAGTGTGCATTGAGATCTTTACACCAGGGAATAAGTCTTACCCTCCTCTGCTCTTTCTTTGCGACATGTTTATCGTTGTCTTCCCAGAGCGCGTCCTCGAGCTCCTTCTGTTTGCGTGCATCTGCTGCAGCTTTGGCCTCGGCCTTCCGGGCTCTCGCGGTGGCCGATTTGGAGTTCTCACCCTGGAATTTCTTCGGCATTCCTGGGACTTCCCTGTGGAGGCATGACAGAGACCGTGACTAGGATGCAGGGCCAGAACACATGGGCTCTTATACTTTTCTCACTGTATTCACATGTTTCATATATTTTATTTGCTGAAATGACAGAATTTTGAACGATCTGTCGCAAACACAAATGTGACATTTCTGACAGCGAGATGACACATTTCACCCTAAAGCACAAGCTTCAATAAGAAAAATACAGGGAATGAGAGTCACTGCTCAAGTTATTACTTCCATTGCACAGCCCTTCAGAGACAAACTGATTAGATTTCGTGATTTTGTTAACAGCAACAGAAACAGTAAGCTCAAGTTGTTGTTTTCTCACACAAATACATAAAAAGAGAGAACCAAAGAGAGAGAAAGACATTCTGCTTTTATTATTAAAAACACACACCTGCTTTTCCTATGTACAGAATACATGACATATTGCAAACATACACCCGGACATAACATAACATAACATCATTTAACATGGTTAAAATATTCACAAATAATTGTTCAAAGAGTTGCAGAGGGTTCATTCACAAACCGCTTCATTCTCAATGTACAGACTCAGTGATGCGCTTAGCATACTTGCTAATCATTCAGGTTTCAGACAAAGCGATATTTAAGCCCGATCTCCAGCAGACACAATGAAAAGCACAGCTGAAGAAAACTCTCTCAAGCGTCTCATCTTAATTCACTTCAATTCAATTCACTTGATTGAATAGTTTTTAATCCAGCGGCACCAACCTTTTCCTCCGCCGGCCTCTTTGGGAGTTGTTCGCCCTTTTCCTCACGCTGCTGCGACACGGTGAATCGCGTCGTGTAGCGCCACCTACAGGATCGGCGGACGCGGCTGCAATTACACACGGTAAATAAGAGCAGAAACTGAGCTGCATGTGAACCTTACAGGCCTGAATTATCATCAATTTATAATAAATATGCAGATGCATCCAAAGGTTTTTAATAGGTTGCTATTTCTCGTTTGTTATGTTCATTTTACTGTTAGGTTAAGGTCAACGTGGGCTGGTTTGTTGTAAGTTGGTAGGATGTTTCAGTGATCTGAGCTCACGTTTGTTGCATTGGAGAAGTGACCTCAAAACAGTGAGAATCGTTTCAATATTTATGCATAATATTGATAAAATGTATTTATTCATTTTATGTAACAATTGTGCTTTTTCCCTTCTCGGTGGTGTACATCCTTATGTGTGACACAATGATTGAGGATCTGGAGGTTATCTCAGAGAATGAACAAAGTCCAGCATATGTCCAAACAACATGGTAATGCGATGGTACGTTTGCTCATTTTTATGTACTGTAATGTTGACGGTTGCTGAGAAATGTACATTATTTGCTGAATGTGTCCAGGTTATAAATACAGCATGGATAACATTTTTTCTTTTTTTAAAGAGCACTGGGCAAAATGTAAATTGAACCTGAATGAAACTCACAGCATGCCCCTCCCTACATATTTAATATTAATTCATAAGCTCCCCCCCCCATAAGCTCATAGAAATAAACGCATCTCTATTTGAATGAGTACTCACACGCTTTCCCTTGTACTGGCTGTGTGTTGATTGTTCTTTTAAATACTCACTCTGCATATTTTTATTTCGTCAAAACAAAGGTAAGTGTTTTTTACATTTATAAATATAATAAAATAGATAAAAATCTGTTTTATTTTGGATTAAACCAGTTTAATTGCTCTCACCTTAAATGACACTGTGGATTTCATGAGTCCTGGTGTTCAAAACTCAAAAGAGCGTAACAGGAGGTCCATTAAGAATGCATTGTGTTTTCAAAGTTTGTTTTAACAGCTGAAAACCCCTTGAAGAGAAGGACTCTACTCATTTATGTACTGGCTGAGTCTAAACAGACAACACTATGGATCTGGACAGGCCAGGCTTCTGTTTGCTGGACTACACAGTATTTGCCTCTATGCTGGGGGTGTCAGTGGCTATCGGGCTATTTCAGTCTATGAGAAAGACCCCGGGTCGCTCTAACGTGGATAACTTTTTCACTGGGGGCAGGGGCTTCTCCGCTGTGCCTGTGGGACTGTCGCTGTGTGCCAGCTTCATGTCAGCCGTCCAGGTGCTCGGTGTCCCATCAGAGGCATATTTATATGGTTTTAAGTTCCTTTATATGTGCTTGGGACAATCTCTCAACTCCCTCATTACTGCATTTCTGTTCGTACCTGTGTTCTATCGTCTTAAAATCACCAGCTCAAGCCAGGTTTGGACTTTCTCATTTCCTCCTTTGCAGTATTTATGATTTGGGGTATATATATACCGTGCATTATGTGTATAACACCATTGTGATGTCTCTAAAATCACCAGTTTATATAATTAAAATAAATGCAGGTTGATTTAAATACATGGATCTCTTCGTCAGATGCACCTGCAGAAGGAATCTCAGTAATTTCTCAGTAGTAAGAGATAAAATTCCATGTGTAGGTACAGAGGGGTTTAGATATCTGAGACCACAAAAGAAAATGATTTTATTTTTTATTCTTTGTTAAATTAATATAATTCATTACAAATGTCAAATTTTAATGCCAAATTACATTATGAGGAGAGCGATTTTTATACATTAACATTTATTCATTTAGCAGACACTTTTATCCAAAGCGACTTACAAATGAGAGCATTTAACATTTTGTGTAGACGGTGAAATTTTAGTTTTTTTTTTATTTGGTAGGTTTCTTACTTGCTTTAATGACATCATGCACTCGTACTGGCATGGACTCAATATGATTTTCAATGTGGTCTCGGATAACCAGATCTCACTCCAGATGCATTTGTGTGTGTATTCCTGATAGATTCCTGATAACTGTTCTTGTGTGTCAGTATTTAGGGCTGAGGTTTGGCCGAGGGATGCAGCTGCTGGGAAGTTTGCAGTTTATTGTAGCCACAGTAAGACAAACTCACCATAACATTAAATGGAAAATTATTACAGTAATATTAACAAATATATAATACAAAAAAAATCTAACTGTATGCATGTTATATTTATTGTAGTTGTATTTATTTTAATGCAAAGTGTCTACCGGACACATTTTGGATAACTTGTTTTGCTCTTCCTGTAGCTCCTCTACACTGGTATAGTGATTTTTGCTCCTGCGGTCATCTTGAATCAAGGTATGTAAAATAAGTCAGAATTATGAAAACAGAAGTGTTTATTGCTCATTCAAAACAAATACGTCTGTAAGCTGTTGAATTACGTGTTAGCAGATGGTGTCACAAAGAATTTAAGTTATGTTTTTATTTATTGTTGTCTTTCAAATCAAGCTACGGGTCTTAATATGTGGGCATCTCTTTTCTCAACTGGAATCATCTGCACATTTTACACGACTCTGGTAGGCCAGCGTTGTGAAATCTAGTGATATGATTGGTTGATTGATATAAAATGCTGATGTCCCCAAACATGTTACAAAAATGTCTTTATTGTGCTTATTATTATCCACTTCATGTGATACATCACATCCCCGCTAACACTTTTATATGTTTTTTTTACATTTAATGTTTCCCTTTAGTAACAAAAGTGTTAAAAAAGGGTAGTTTAAAAATTCTAGGAACATTTAAAATATCCCGTTTTTTTAGGCTGCATTAGAAAATGCCATTTCCCTGTTAGCTGGCATATGACATAGTACAACGTGTGTGTAGAGAGAGAGAGAGAGAGAGAGAGAGAGAGAGAGAGAGAGAGAATTGTTCTCAGTAATTTGAATGTGTAATTAATAAGTAAAGCACTTACACAATTAAGTCAATGTTTGTTTAGTTATTTTGTTTTCTGCAGGGCGGTATGAAGGCTGTAATTTGGACAGATGTGTTTCAGATTGTGGTCATGCTGGCTGGGTTTATTGCTGTCTACATTCAGGGCACCGTGTTGGTTGGTGGGCCGGCCAGAGTTCTGGAGATTGCCAACAACGGATCACGAATCAATTTTAATGAGTATAAACAAAAACGTGTTTTGAAATCTATCTGATTATGAAAATGTGTGAATGTTAATTCATTGTATTGTCGTACAGCTCTCTTCCTCCATATCTTCCTCTGTCTCACAGCTTTGGCATTGACCCTCAGAAGCGATACTCGTTCTGGAGTTTCACAGTGGGCGGGACTATGGTCTGGTTGTCCATGTATGGAGCCAATCAGGCTCAAGTGCAGCGTTACATTTCCTGCAGGACAGAAAGACAAGCCCAGCTGTAATGGATTATGTCTCTACTGTATATCACTACAGTAACATTCAGTAAAATCTGTCACAGAGTACATCTTTAGTTTTCTAATTTCACTTCTGCATTACTGATAAACTCTAGCTTACTGTATGCGGAAGGTCCCTGTATTAGCTGAGAGTCGGGGGGGGTATGTAAAAAAAGTACCTATAAAAAACCAGTAAGACTCTTAAAAATAACCTAGCAGTTTTGTTAGCAGTTTGTTTGTGAAAAGCCTTACAGAAAGCCACATGAATTTCACGTTTTTCACATGTGAACATATTTACACTTTCGTGTAAATCCCATGTGGATTCCCTTGTACAAACCCATGGGATCACATGTGAAACTTGGTGATGTAAAAACATGTAATCACATGTGGATAACATCACCACGTAATTCCACGGGTTTTTACATGGGATTCACATGAAAGCATTGCAAAACCACACGTTTCATACGTGTTTTTTGCATATGTAAAATTCATGTGGTTTTTCTGTAACGGTTCATTAAAAATGACCCTGGTGTTTGTATTATGTTTTAAAACAATAATACATGGGGTTATTGACGTTTAGCATGAAATTATGATATTCTTTGACATAACTTGAAAAGGCTATGGTAGATTATTGTGGTAATTCAGAACTAATCTGATCAGAATCTGATACCCTCATTGTAACATGACATCTCCAGTAAGTTAGTGTACATATGCTCTGCTCTCCTTCATTCAGACACAGATCCACTGAGTGTCGCTCTTGTGTTGTGCTGCAGGGCTCTGCTGGTGAATCAGGTGGGGCTGTGTCTGATTGTGAGCAGTGCAGCCACCTGTGGTGTTGTGATGTTTGCTTTATACTCCAGCTGTGATCCGCTGAAAGCTGGCAAAATATCTGCACCTGACCAGGTAAACAAACACCCTGCTAACAATTTAGGGCTTGTAGGAATGTTTCTATAACATTTCAATTTAGTAAAAGGTTGACAGCATTCAAAACGTCCAGCTTTTTAAAACGTATTAACGTTATTGCTTGGTTAAAAGAATGTTATTGAAATATTTTTCAAATTCTGTAACATTTTTAAAACATTCCAGTAGCTACTTAAGAATAATGTTTTTGATATATTGTACATGACATTAAAGAAACATTCTAAGTTACTGCAAGAACAGTTTTGATAACTTTAACGTTAGCCAACGTTCTCTGTTAGCTGGGTAAATGCATAAATAGTATTTCTTATACCCCATATTGTGGTGTAGCAGTCCAATTCCATAACAAGGTTTGAATGAATTGCTACACACTGTCCCATGCTTTTGTTTTCATGATCACAGTACATGCCATATCTGGTCTTGGACATTTTCCGGAATCATCCGGGCTTCCCAGGACTTTTCCTAGCCTGCGCCTACAGTGGAACATTAAGGTGCTTGAAACCGTGTGTTGTGTTGATACCGGGTGTATTAAATACTGAAGCAGCTGTACCTGCTTCTGTTTCCACAGTACTGTATCCACCAGCATCAACGCCATGGCTGCTGTTACCATGGAGGATGTAATGAAACCGTGGATAATCACAGCTTCACAGAGAAAACAGCTCTTGCTCTCCAAGTCATTATGTAGGGTCATAAACAACTATATACTGTATATACTATGCATACCCACCCACCTATGCTACATATATATATATATATATATATATATATATATATATATATATATATATATATACACTACCAGTCAAAAGTTTGGAAACACTCTTTCTAAAAGAAAATTAAAAATAAGGTAAAATAGGATATTTTCTAGCATATTCAATATAGTTACCCTTCGTCTAGAAAAAAAATCTTGACATTTTCCATCACGATTTTGAAGGAGTTCCCCTCTATCCTGCACTCTTATTGGCTGCTTTTGTGTGTGTATATGCTGTAATACTTCTTTGTACCAGTTATATGACAATCTTGCTATGTGAAATGCTGCAATAAGATCTGATTCCGTTGTTTGTTTGACTATGGAAAGCAGCTCTGTTTTATGGACTTGGCTGCATTACAATGGCGGCTCTCTCTTCTCTGCTGGACTGGGGCGTTCTTCAGGTACAGATGACACTACTACAATGACTGTCATTTAAGACAGGCTGTATTTCAGTGTTTATGGTTGTGTTGTGCTCTTCAGGGGTCATTCACAGTCATGGGTGTTGTCAACGGTCCACTTCTAGGAGCATTTGTGCTGGGCATGTTTGTACCAGCCACAAATAAACCAGTAAGACTCTATAAAAATTAACTATAACTTATTCTATCCATCCAGTGAAAAAGAACGTACTGTGAGCACTTACAGGTAGGGTAGGCGATTGTTTTCCAGAAACATTGTTTGTTATGCTGGTTAAAAGTCTCTTCACATCTTGTGAGAAATCACTATGTAAGGTGGTCTAAATATAGTGATATATCTTCTGTGGAAGGTCCAGGACCATAAAATGTTTGTTTAATCATTAAATTCGGTCCAGATGCAATGATACAATGTCTTGCCTTTAAAACTGCTTATTTAAATACTGCGTTTATGTGTATTGGAGGAGCCGTGGCTTTGGAGATCGCTCTGAAGGGAGGGTGGGATCTTGCGCTTTTTAAAGCTAGCCTGTTATTGCTAGAGTCTGAAATTGTCTACCCTATTTTTAATGTGTTCACAACTATAAGATCACTTCCTGTTTATAAAAGAAATGTTGTGTTGTGTACTCCAGTCAGTGTCATGCTTCAGATATTGTATGGGCGAATTGCTTGCAAATTTTCTTATTTGCGAAATGCTGTAGATAAAAACGTTAATTGTAAGTATATCAGTATTATTTGTGATATCTTTTAGGGCGTGTTCTCAGGTGTGGCTGTAGGTTTCTGCTTGTCTCTATGGCTGGCTGTTGGAAGCACAATCTATCCTCCAACACCACAAATGATGGGAGTTTTACCCACCAGTGCCAGTCAATGTCTGACGACTAATGCAACGTTCAATGACACCTCAGCATTGTCAGTTCATGAGGATTATGGGTAAGTGTCTGCGAAGGTTCACCAGCCTTACAGAAAAGACACATGAACTTCACATGTGCAGAAACACGTGATCAGATGTGAAGTGTGTGGTTTTGGAACATTTTAGTGTGAATCCCATGTAAATTCCCTTGGGAAACCCATGGAATCAAATGTGAAACGTCATTTTTCACGTGTTGTTGCACGCATGAAATTCATGTGTTTTCTGTAAGGGAAAGCTGTATGCTTTATCATGTTGTCCCGGCCACAGAGTTTTTTCCTACTTCGTTTTTTGTTCCTACAAAATTTGAACAGTCAACATGGCTTTCAAAAAATCTACTCAATATCCTACCTCTACTTTGGAGCTCTATCAACCAGTGCTGTTGTGCTGGTAGGTGTGGTGGTTAGCTACATAACAGGTAAGAGAAACCCACTTATTTAAACACAGTAACATTCAATGCCACACATCTGCAGATAGGCCCTACTGTACCTTTAAATAAAAAATGTATTGCATTACTGCAGGTCCAACCAAAAAGGATTCTATTGGTCCTGGTTTATTGCGGTGGAATTTGGAACAAAAGACCTGTGATGCGTCCTGTCAGAACTTGGTAAGTTTAATGGTTACATTTAAAGGCAAAGGGTTTTTACATAAATCAATACATAAATCAATGACAGATTAATATGCAGAGACGACTAGAAGACATTTGTAGACTCACCGCCCCCCCAAAAAATATACACATTGTAAAATTACTTTATTTAGCTACACCAGTCAAGATTAAAATAGTAAGGTGAAATGACTGACTGGCTCAGCTAATAGCATGCATTTTTATTTCTTGACCAATGGCAGATGGGGAGAGTTTGTAAACCGTTTGAAAACAGCCATTATTTTTCCAATGATAAGGCTATTGGTATGAGAAAGAACATGTTTTTAATTGCTTTTTCTTAAAACCGCCTTCACACCACCTGAAATCAAACTCTTTTCTCTACAGAATGAAGCTACAGCGCACAATCCTACTGAAATTCTTCTTAGACCAAAAGAACCTTTGGCTACTGATGATGTTTTACTGAGCAAAGGTGACATTTAGAGAGGATTTGCCTTCAAATATGTCAAAAAGGTCAAGTTCCATGAAGAAATAGCCAGGAACAATTGCAGAATAAATCCAATTTAAAGGTTATGTCACATACATTCACCTGTGTCACTGATATAAAGAATCAGTGTTCAAAAGTTATCTTCCAGTTTTGCTGACAGTACTGAATGCCTGACCCTCAGCACCTGTTTGTAAAGAAGTTTTGACCCGTAAATCAATAGTGCTTTCTTTTGTATCACGCACAATAGTGTTTCTGTTCAGCGAACACCTGTAGCGCACCTGTATGTCAGATTTCTGTATTTCTCTATGAGCAGAACAGGAGATCACACACTCAACTGATTTCACATTTGTGTTAATAAACTGAATGCTTTAAATGAACACACAACGTTTAATGCTTCTTTAACTTCTCTTTGAAAATATGTGATCATGAGTCTGAATCGAGTGGTAATTAACAGGAGAACATCACCTGAAATAATTTTGCAAACTGCAGGACTGTTTTATTGACCATTTCACTAAAGCTGCAAACCATAACTTTCTCCTCTCTGTCGCCATCTCTGTTTGAAACATAAAATTGCAGGTTACTTTACATTTTTTTTACGTATGTTAAGGTCAGATGAAGCCAAACTGACATCTCCCTGGAAATCGGACCTGACAGCTCAAATTATAAAGCATTTTTTTAAACTTCATCATCAGAAAAAGATTGTGTTGAACGCTGCTCTGTTATGTACTTGCTCAATAACTAATTTTGTTCATTTTTAACTCATAAAAAGTTACGGATTGCAGCTTTAACATGCAGTAGGTGACGTGGGGTATGTTTAGTTTAGCTATAGCTGAACCCACATCTTTTTATCAGTACATCCTTGATGATCTGCGTGCATCAAACCCTATACTTCTGCTGGTTAAGATGTAACTTTATGTGTTGACCAAATGAGTTGAGAAGCTCTGATCTGTGTCTACATCTTACTTGTTTATTTTTCATGTGTTAACTGTTCCAGAACCATAGAGAGAATGAAATCAGCAGTTGTAGAGTCACGGACCGTCCCTATAACATGCACAACAAACTGAAAAATCAGCTCTATCAGAGGCTCATCTTAAGGGTTCAAAATGAGTTTCGTGTGCCGCTGGCTTCTATCAGGGCCAACGGAAGCCTTCTTAGTTTTTCTCTGCAGCGGAAATAACAAAGCTGCCGCGCACTAGCAGAGAAAGAGGAAACCGCAGTTTCAGTCCTCCCACGTAATGTACCCCAGCAGCACTAGAACACACGCGCCTCTATTTCTTTCTTTCTCTTTCACAAATAAACCCACTATGTTTGCTCTTGATAATGTGCAGGGGTGGCTGTCTTGTCTGGTCACAGGAAATTTAATATACAGGGTTGCCAACTAGTACACAAAGGTTGTGTCGTTTTTGCTAAAGCAGTCTGGAAATTAGGTGCTTCTGTGGTTTTGTCTCTTGCCGGAAACCAGTGTCATTTTAAACCCTCCCACTGTAGCTCACAACAGCACAACCCAAACTGATATTTACAAGCTTATCAACATGAACAAATCATCTGTGTTTTTTCTGAAATAAAAACAGGTAACGCCCTCTAATTCTCTTCATTAAAGCTGTAAAATGAAATACAACATGTAACCGTTGCCATTATTGGGCATATGTCCCTAAAAGACTGATGATTACTAATGGAATACATATTTTGTGATGGTAAGGATGTATGATTGGTATGATTCATGTTTCGTTTCTTGTTACAGGCTTTTTCTCTGTATGTACTTTCTCGGAATGCTCGTCACTATTTATTTTACTGTTAACAATGTTCTGCTACAGTTTTTGCAAATAATTCAGCTAGTCACTACAGCCTCACATTATAATCTGTTATAACATTTCATATGCTTTACTTCTGATGGTTTAATATTGGAACGTGTGTGATGTGCTCTGGGAAACCCGTGATTTTGTTACGGAAAGTACAGGTCAACAAAAGAGTAGTGAATGAGCTGACTTTCATCAAAAGTTTGAGTTCCAAGAATATGCGTGTTTACCAGTCATCCGTACAATCTTCACAATGACTCTCACGACAGAAGACTTGTAAAGTTTGGTCAAAATTTTATAACTTAAAGTTAGCTTATTTATTCATTCATTACGGCCTTTTCCATCAACAGGTTCTTTTGGTCGTTCTGAATTTAATTACTTATGAAGACTGTTGCGGCTCAGTTTCCTGTAGCTCAACTAGTAGAGCTTTGCCTTGGGGTCGCAAAGGCTGTGCGTTCGGTTCTCAGGGTACACACGCACTGCAATAAAAATGTTTTGGATTAAAGCGTCTACCAAATGGATAAATGTAATGTTTAAGTGTCTAAAATGTAAGTTTCATTTTCTTGAACTTATACAGAAATAATTGTATTGAATGTTTTTAAAGCGTTTCACTAACAACATATATCGAAAACTTTATTTCTGACATATAATGTTAAAAAACATTCTACTAACATTGCTGCAAGAACGTTTTTGGTAACTGTGAGAGAACTGTGAGAGAACTTTGAGAACATTAGCCAACGTTCTGAGAATGTTCCATGTTAACAGGGTATGCCGTACTGTTGTGGAAACAGACATCATCAACACTGAAATCATTTAAAGTATTTTAGTTCTTCTCGTCCAATCAGGAGATTACTTTGATGAGATGACCAAAACCGAGGAGGAAGAGTTGCCCTTGATGACGAACGAAAGGGCAGGAAGTCAGAAGTCCAGCTGTGACTCCATCCTGCAGGTGCACCTGTATTACAGCCCAGCAGTAAAATCCAAAACCACCCTCAGCATTCCGACGGGAATCACTGCTGAGAGTGTGTGTGTGTTTGCTGCCAAAGCCAGCGGTAAGATGCATACAGGCTTAAGATTATGAGATAATGATGCTTTTTGAGAAACATAAAGTTAAACATGCTCTAAGGGTAGCAGCTTCTCTTTACTACTTTTAAAGATTGGCAGTTTCACAGGGGCTAGTAATAACAAACTAACTTTGAGAACATTAGATCCTGCCCTTCTTTAAAAGCACTCATCAAAAAAGCCACACCTCCTTCAAAACAGCCTTACAGAAAAGACACGTTTCATGTTGGCCACGTGATCAGATGTGAAATGTGTTGTTTTGGAACATTTTCATGTGAATCCCATGGGAAACCAATGGAATCACTTTACGTAGTGACATTTTTCCCATGTGATCATGTTTTTGCACATGTGAAATTCATGTTTTTTCTGTAATGCAAAGCAATTGAATGACTGCAGGGACTGGATGAACAGTTTACAGTCCTGCACCATGGAAGGTATATATTTAGACTGCCTTAAATTTTTAAGTTTAATTAACTTGGCTATACAAGTGATTTCAACAAATGTTTTAAATCCTGACTGGTATAATAAAAAAAAGTTACCTCAACTCCACACCAGTCAAGATTACAAAGAATAAGTTGAAATGACTTGTGCAACCTTTATGATTAAACTTGAAAATTTAAGGCAGCAAAGTTTTTTTTACAGTGTAGTGAGGATGTGAAGAGACTTTCAGCCAGCATAACAAAAATGCTTCTGGAAATAATCACATACCCTTCCTTTAAACCCTGAACTTTTCATGTGATATCTGTTTTCCTTTTACCGAATAAGAGATTTTTTAAAGAAGTACTTTTTGCAAGTGTAGCTGACAAACTTTGTGTTCATATTGCACAGCATGACTAAACCCTTTTAAAATGACACTTAAATCAATAATCTGATGATTAATAATGATAATGACAGTAATTTCTAATGAGTGTGGCTCCTGTTATACTCACGTAAACACAATCACTCTGTGTAGGTATTTTTCCTGTGTTCCACAACCTTTTTGCTCTGGCATCAGAGGACTTTTCATTCTGGTATCCACCAACTCATGTTTTTAACACGTCTGAAGAGACCATCACTGTCCACTACAGAGTGAGGTAAACCTGTTATATACACACACACACACACACACACACATATATTTACATACACTACCAGTCAAAAGTTTGGAAACTCTTGACTGAAATGTCTTAAAAATCTTTCCATCTGCAGACATTTGATTAAATGTTAAAAATGTAAAAATATAAAAATATAATATAATTGTACCAACATATTACATTCAATTTAATTTTTGTTATTAGAAAACTACAATTTTTTAAAAAAAGTTTTTGAAATAGATTATTTGGACCAAATAATGTAAATAAAAAGACCAAATAAAAGCAGCCAATAAGAGCGCAGGATAATGAATGGAAATGTCAAGAAAATGTTTGTAAATTGTAGACGAAGGGTGACTATACTAAATATGCTAGAATATATCCTATTTTACCTTATTTTTAATTTTCTTTAGTCACAACATAATTTCTAAAGTTACATTTGTGTTATTCCATAGTTTTGATAAGTTTACTATTATTCATAAATTTAAAACAAAAAATGAACAAAGAAAAAGTAAGTGTTTCCAAACTTTTGACTGGTAGTGTGCATACATACATACTCATATACTGATAATATACATATACACATAGTATTTCTATAACAGCTACTTTATCTTTCCTAGGGGTTGTCTTCTATTCATACTAACAGGAATCAACATTTTTGTTATGTGAAGGAAAAATAAAAACCTTTGATTTACTTTGAGAAACTTTTGCCATGTTTCATGATGTATTTTGTTAAAGTTTTGCTGAAGGTGTGGAAAGTATTATTCAGTTAGGCTGTATTTATGATGCAAAAATGTTAGCTGTGAAATTAAGCTTACAACGGTGTCAGTCGTTTTGTTTTATACATGTTTTAAATGTCATTTTCATGGTCATTTTGATTTTATCGAACTTGTCAGGTTACAGTTCTGCTTCTGGCTGACGCTTTGTCATCTGAGTGACAGCAAACCAATGTGCCACATGCTGCATCATTTAAGATGTAATGAAGAGATATTGTGAAGGGAATGTTATGTTTAAAAAATGTGAAGAGTGAAATTTAACAGGGTCAAAACTCTCCACAGCTGAATAGACATCTGTATTTTTCTTCAATTGTTTTTTTATTGTAGGTTTTTCTTCTCGAGCTGGTTCGGTCAGGGTTCAAGAGCGTCGTATCGCTACAGCCTCAGTAAAACACGAATCTGTGCCGCACTGGACTACAGTGTAATTGACTATCTTTTTGCTCAGGTATAGATATCAACAACCTTCTCATTTGAGTTACACTTAGTGTTGCTTAGTTCATCCAGGACTTTAAAATGGCATCCATTTGTAGTGCATTACTTACAAACTGCTGTTGCTTTTGGAACTATGAAACAATTCAGGTGATGTAACGATTCAGTCAATCATGTTATATATGATATATCAAAAATGAACATTTTAAAAAGTTACAGAATTAGTAGCTTTAATAATGCTCTTATAACCAAGCAACACAACGTTTTAAAAATGGATGTTTTGGACGTACCTAGAACCTAAATAACAAAACAAAGTTTAACATTTTTGTTACTTAATGAAATGTTACGGGAACGTTTTTACAACTAGGATAATATGTGTAAATGTACCTTCACCTCTGATTGTTTTATTCTGCTTTAGTCCCGCAGTGATTTTGTGTCTGGAGGTATTTGTCCTGCTCTGAGTTTACAGCAGGAATGTTTGGGTATGGCTGTGCTGGATCTGTGGCGTATGGCCAAAGAGAGAAACCAGAGTCTTGGAGACATCTGCAAGACTACGAGGTATGTCATAAGGGGAAGATATACAGCCCCATGAATGAATTGACAGAGTGATCTATAGAGAGATGGACAATGTTAATTTAACCAATGAAATTCTTTCAGCTACAAGTCCTGCCTCCCAGAAACCCACCGACAGGACATACAGCGCTTGAGTCGCCTGGCGCGGTATCAGATCCGCAAGACTCTTAAGCGTTTCCTGAAGAAGCTGGGCAGCTGCTCGGCTGGTGAACGTAGCCTGAAGCTCAAGTACTTGATGGAGTTGAGCATGCTGGATCCGGCTCACGGTTCAGAACGCTTCAGTCTGCACCACTCCGGATGGCTCGAGCAGAACGAGCAACAAAGGGTTAAATCCATTCAAGTCTCTGGAGAGGGAGGGGTTCAGATACAGACCGAAGAAAGCCAGGTTATTGTTGTATAGTGCATTAAAATGTTTCTCAACCAGGGGACCGGAGCCCACTAGGGGGCCTCAGTGAATTTCCAAGAGGGCCTCAAGGTGACTTAAAAAATTATTTAAACCTCTACATAAAATTGTGAGTTTCAAATATGCTTGTGGACAATGGCGGGTGGCTTTGGAGTCAAAAAGATTCAATCTCACAGTAATCTTGCTTATTTCCTCATTTTCGTGTTGTAAACTCTGAGGTCCTCTTGGAAGTGACGTACACAAACTCATTTGTTGCTCTAATTCCATATGGACAAAATAAAAATTCACTCTGTACAATATAACATTATGTGCTCTCTCTCCTTCATTCACAGGACTGGCAGACGTTCTGTGACTTCCCCCAGATAACTGATATCAGTATTAAGCGTCTGTGTCAGGAGCAGATGCCTATGGAAGGACGAGTGGTCACCCTCACACGCCAGGACGACCACTGCCTGGTGAGGGCGCTGCAGTGAACCTTTGTTCTGTAGTCTTAAGTCTTAACAGGATAGTTCACTCAAAAATGAACATTCATCCATTATTTACTCAACCTAATGTCATTCCAAACCTGTATCACTTATTATGTGTTCCTCGCAAGCAAAAAAGATATTTAAATGTACGCTGGTAACCAAACAACGGTGGCACAATTTGACTTCCATTGTATGGACACTGAGACATTTCTCAGTATCTCTCAGTATCATTTCTCAGTATTAATAGACTCAGTATTCTCAGAGTTTTAATATAGCACGCAGTAAAAATGGATCTTGTACTTAAAAGGAACTTGAACTTAATTTAGTTCAATTGCATTATTTTCTATTGCGTAACAGTTTGCTGTGAATTATCTGCCTTGGTTTCACGTTCCACCAACAGGAGGTTGAGTTTCTGACCCTCACTGAAGCACTCTCCTTTGTTTCGCTGGTTGATGGATATTTTCGACTGACAACAGACTCGACTCACTATTTCTGCACAGAAGTGGCCCCGCCGAGTTTGCTGGAAGACATCCAGAATTACTGCCATGGCCCCATCACGTAAAACACGATCCTATACTTCACTATGTAGAAAAATTATAAACAAAATCCAGTAACAAGGAACATTTTTTGTTCTTGCATGTTTTCTGAAGGTCAGAGTTTGCGGTGCACAAGCTCAAGAAAGCCGGTGCCAAAAATGGAATGTTTCTGTTACGGCAAAGTCCCAAAGAATTTGATAAATACTTCCTCACGGTTTGCATACAGGTAGAGTCGTGCCAGACCTGTACAAATTTGGCAAAAGTTGGTTTACGGTAGTGCAGCAATATTTTGTTCCATTTTGGTTCCAAATTTTAGATGCTTGTATGTACTAAAGGTTGATTTATGATCACTTTTGGGTTATATGTCCTGTAGATGACTTCAAATGCTGTATAGACATGGGCTAAAATTGACACTGTCATTTTAAAATTGTCATCTTTGTATTTTAATAAATTTTACAGATTATAAAGGAATTACAGATTACAACTGAATGAGAATACAGATTACAGGCTGCTTGGTTAATTACACCCCAGTGTTAAATGTGACCCTGTTTTCATGATTTTATTGATTTACTCCACATAAAATCATCTTTCATAATGTAAAGAACCTTCTGTGAAAATATATTGATCTCTATACTGAGTAGAACCATGTCAGAGATTGAAATGATAGTGAAGTTAATGATGGAAATTAAACTTTGATGCTCCTAATTTCATCATTAGATTAGATGAGATTAGAGACTTTATTCTGGATTTTACAGGCAGCTCATGCAGTATCTTCTGGTTGTTCCAACAGACGCCTCTGGGTATGGATTACAAAGACTGTCTGATAGAGAAAAACGAGAAGTTCAGTCTGGCTGGAGTTCACAGCTCATTCTGCAGTCTGAGACAGCTCACAGAGTTCTACCAGCAGAGTACACTTCTCATGTCGGACATCCCCGTCACGCTGGGCAAGTGCTGCCCTCCCAGACCCAAAGGTGGAACATGTCTGTTCATTTAAAAACATAACAATCAATTATTCGTTCAAACCTAATTAAACTGGAATGAATCTAAATCTAATCTAAATCTAAATCATGGATTTTGTGATACATCGTAGTGACTGGGTAAAGAGCATATATTTACAACTATAATCATAACCAGAATCTAAATATGAGAGTCTTCAAAAGTCAGAGTTCCTTTAAGGAAGTCTATGCACTGTTTAGTGACTGACGACTGGTTCGTTCTACTAGTAGAACTTCCTTTTCTAGAGCGGCCATATTGGGCATTGCACCCCCATTCATAGTCATTCACAGAACTGCGACATCTTGTTGATTCTATAATCTTCGCTAATGTTTACGTTAACATGAATGGCCTATTTGTCCAAAAACATGTAGAGAAATGTGTGTCGTTGGATTTAGTTTCATCACGCTGTCTTTTAACATCTTGTCCTCATTGCAGAAATGACAAACATAATCATCCTTCGTAACAGCAGCATGGTCGACATGCCCACGTCCCCCATGTTACAGAGACACAAACCCAGTCACATGCAGTTCCACATGATCAAACACGAGGACCTCACCTGGGTACACCTGTCTAAATATATATGGTTTATATTCTTCACCCGTACTTCCACTGGCAATTTAAATAACGTCACTCTTAAAACAACTCAAGGCAAATAGTTTTCGTTTGTCTTTTGACAGAGAGAAAGTTTGGGTCAAGGGTCCTTCACACACATCTTCAGGGGCAGTAAGACAGACCAGCGGGATGGGGTCGCGCACACCACAGAGGTCCTTCTGAAGGTCCTGGATGGCAGTCATAAAAACTGCTGGGAGGTGTGTGTCAATACTAAATACTGCATAAAGTCTCACATAAATCGCTCTTTTAAACATATACTGTGGCATGTTAAAGGTAGGTAGGCAATTTTGGAGAGGCTAGCTTGCAAGCATAGCAAGCGAGCGTTGAAAGCATAAGATCCGCCCTCCCTTCAGAGCGATCTCCAAAGCTACGTCCCCTCTAAATCACATGAATGTACATAGTTTGACAGGCAATCAAACATCCTGTTCAGACTGAATGCAGTTGAATGGATGAATATTTTATGGTCCTGCGCCTTGCATAGAAGATGTGTATATGAATATATTTTGCCCCTTTACATAATGATTGCTATCAGGATGTGAAAAAACCAGCATAACAGAAAATGTTTCTAAAAGTCCTCCCTTTAACTGACGTATGATAACACTCGTGTTTTGATTTGCTGCTCATCTCAGGTATGCTCAGAGATATGTTTAAGATATAAAAATATGCTGAGTAATATTGAATTGTAATAGTTTTGATTAGGGCTTTTCTTGTTGCTTCTGTTTTAAAGTCTTTCTTTGAGGCAGCCAGTTTGATGAGTCAAATTTCCCACAAGCACCTTCTCCTGGTTTACGGCATCAGTGTGCACAAATCCAAAAGTAAGTGTCTTCGAAAATGTACGTTTCTCTTGACGTAAGAGCACATTTAAGTGTACTTAATGTTTGAGAGTCTTTATTAATGCCTCACAAGAGGACACATCCTGTAGGAGCAATTTAAAGTCTGAGCGATGACCTTAGAAAAAGTTTGAAAAGGTTTTCTTAGAAAAAACTTTGTTGGTTTTGGAGTGCCGTTGGCACATCAGCACAGAGCAGTAAAGCGTGTCCTTCACAGACATCATGGTGCAGGAGTTTGTGAAGCATGGCGCCCTGGACCTGTATCTGAGGAGGAAAACGTCTGTTTCTGTCAGCTGGAAACTAGATGTGGCCAAACAACTGGCATGTGCTCTCAACTTCCTGGTGAGAGATGTTCACACATGATAATAGACATACGTAACATAAAACAAATAATATAGATAGGCAAAAGTTCAGAATGTCACATTTTTTCATATTTTTCACTGCTTTCTGCAGAAGCAATGGACAGAACTGATACAACACATTCCTGCTTTTAATGTGTGAACTAATAATACAACAGGACACAGATCACTTAGTAACACTTAGTAATTTTAGATCCCAATATGTAGACTTACATTAGACAGAAGGCTGAACTCTGCTGTTCTTCTAAACTGATAAAGCATTTATATGTTAAAACAGCCAAATAACAATTTGCAAACAGAGCAATTTTTCCTTTAATGTCCCAATATTTATGGAGGGCACTGTAGTCCATCATACAGTATATGGTCTGTTTCTTTTATGTTTTTTATTTTTACACATCCAAACTATTAACAGTGGTTAATTCTCTTGCTGTTTTGTGTGTGTCGTGCAGGATGAGAAGAATATTGCACATGGAAATATTTGTGCCAAAAATCTGCTGTTGGCCCGAGAGGGCGACCCTTCCTCTGATAACTCCCCCTTCATTAAATTAAGTGACCCGGGCATCAGCATGGCCATGCTGGGCAGAGACGGTAATTATCTGTCTCAAATACAGTAAATGACACTTATGAAAATTAACAATTGTTTTATTATATAATGGTTTAAAACCAGTACAAAATGGATTTATTAACAATAAATGCTTTTATAGTAAATGTAAAAGTTTAGTAACCATGTTTGTTTTTGGTGCATTGATTACCATTGATTATTACCTCAATTTTACTACCAATACCATGGTTAAACTATGGTTGCTGTAGCAAAACCATGGTTAATTTGTAGTTACTATGGTTTAACTATAGTAACCATGGTATTTTGGATTTATGGATTTCTACTTGTAGTAAAACCATGGTTATTTTTCATTTCTTAGCTGTAGAACAGAGATACAGGGAATTATAATAGATATTTTATTTAGCTTTCACTGGACTTATATTATAACAGGATAATGGGATAATATACACATTGTTGTGAATACAGTGGCGCTGGACAGAATTCCGTGGGTGGCGCCGGAGGTTCTGGAAACCCTGGAGATAGATCTGGAGTGTGACAAGTGGAGTTTTGGAGCAACGCTGTGGGAGATATTCAATGGTGGAGAAACTCCACTGCAGGGCCTGGACCTCATACAAGTACAGACACCACATAAATACACAACAGACTATACAGCCATCATTTAAAAAAGCAGTAAGTGATTTCTGAGAAACACGGTTAATATTTGAAATCGACACCTAAACAATCTTCCCTTTCTTCATTGCACTGCCTTCGAAATAACAAACACGCTATGCAACACAGGCAACGACTAACAGCTGGTGTTAGTCTATTGGTGTAACCCTATTGCTGATTGGCTATGAGAGTGTTATGGTGTTATGAGGATCAGTTCGATGCACTTGGATTTTTCTCCTATTTACACAACCAGGACTTCCTGCAAACACATTTTTTCCACACGCACACAGAACAGCCATCTAGCAAATACTTACTAAATTGTTCGATTGGGTGTAGATTTTAATTTTCAACAGTGTTTTTCAAAAATCGCTTACTGGACCTTTAAAATCAAGTGCTCCATATGATACACTATAGACAAAAAAGTAAATATCTGTTTTACAAAATGCCACAACCGCTCAACAAAGTTGAGAGTTTAACCTATTTACTCTTGTATTTAAGCACAGCCCGGTACTATGGTATAGTGATGATATCAGTTGGTAATACCATGGTACTTTCACATATGGCACTGTATCATTCTGCAGGAAGTCATATAAGCGCATTATTCAAAGAGTAAACAATTATAATATGTATTTAACAGCTGTTGTCTTACATGGTCTGCAGAAGCAGCAGTTTTACAAGCAGTTCTCACAGCTGCCCGCGCTGGAGTGGGCCGAGCTGGCCGAGCTGATCTCTCAGTGTATGCAGTACCAGCCCGAGCTCAGACCGTCCTGCAGAAGCATCATACGTCAGCTCAACAGCCTCATCACTTCAGGTGATCTCTAAGCTACATATTCCTCTGTGTTCAGGTCATGTCAATGGAGACAGCCTGGAGAACTTGCTAATCACACAGATCAGTCAAACTTATCAAGCATTATCTAAAACCACACTTTATCTTAAGATTCAAAATGTTTTCATAATTTTAATGTTTTTATTTATTTTAATAATAAAACTATTTTTGTAATAGTATTTATATAAAAACTGGGCAGGCCTACTCATCACAGTGGGCGGGCCTATGCTATTAAATACTTTAAATAATATATAATTAATTTCTTTAAAGCTGCAATCCATAACTTTAAAATTCTCTGTTTGAAACATAAAAATGCAGGTTACTTTATCTTAAATGAAGCCAAACCGATATTTCTCAGTAAATCGGACCAGACAGCTCAAATTATAAATCATTATTATAAACTGACTGTTGTGAATCAGGGTATGGAGATTGTGTTGAACACTGATCTGTGATGTACTTGTTCAATTAATGATTTTTTTACTGATTTTTAAACAAAAACTTTACGGATTGCAGCTTTAACAATCTTTCCTCATATGCTGTTTTATCATGTTATCACATTGCTGTTACGCTTGCGTCATGTCTAAGACATGATCTCGTTCACCTGTAATAAAATCACTGTGATTCATTGTTGTACATGTGAGAATGCACACCTGTATCTTTACAATAATCTCGTACTCAAATCTCGAGTCAAATCGCTGCTTTTATAAAAATTTGATATCATGCACTTGTGTTTCTTTATATCGCTCATTTTTTTATAAATCATTTCTATGAAAAACACTTACTACTGTGTTTGAAATGTGTTATTTAAATACATTTTCTTTGCCTGAAACATACGACAACATGACCATCAGACCTCACTAATTCTCCTTTTCTAGATTATGAGATCCTCCATGCGACTGGCACGCTCCCCAAGAGTGACGGATTCTGGAGAAAACCCAACATGTTCAAAAAGCAGCAACAGGATGTTTTTGAAGAGAGACACCTGCGCTTCATCTCGGTCCTGGGGAAGGTACTGGGCAAAAGCACAGAGAATCTTTCCACCTATAGCCATGTATCTATATGGCTATGTGGTTTACGTACATCCACGTCTACATGGTCTATGTGGTTTACGTATATCTACTTGTCTGTATGGTCTATGTGGTTTACGTATATCTATATGTCTATGTGGTCTATGTGGTTTACGTATATCTATATGTCTATGTGGTCTATGTGGTTTACGTATATCTATATGTCTGTATGGTCTATATGTGTGTTTAGGGTAACTTTGGCAGTGTGGAGCTGTGTCGGTATGATCCGTGGGGTGATAACACTGGAGATCTGGTGGCTGTTAAGGAGCTCCAGTCCAACAAACAGGCCAACATGGTGGACTTTCAGAGAGAGATCCAGACCATTAGCTCCCTGCACTGTGAATACATTGTCAAATACAAAGGCATCTGCTACGGCGCAGGTCAGAACTCTCCTCACTTACTTTATGTCTTATATTTCTTTCATTGATTGACAATTAAAAATTACCATTTGATTTTAAATCAATACACTTTCGAAAAAGTGCTTTGTGATGCCATAGAAGAACTATTTTGGCTGTATGGTTCCATAAAGAACTTTTAAAATCCTCTAAAAATGTCTTTTGTAATGGAAAAAGTTTCTTTAGAAGATAAAAACATAGTACAGAAATGGTTCTTTTAAGAACCTTTGACTGAATGGTTGTTTAGGGAACAAAAATGGTTCTTCTATGGCATCTCTGTAAAGAACCTTTTGTAGTATTTCTTTATAAAAGCGGTACAGTTTGCCTGTTCTGAATGTTCCTTATTTTGAGCCCCTCACAGGTAGACTCAGCACAAGACTGGTGATGGAATATCTTCCTTACGGCAGTCTGATTGGTTATATGGAGAAACACAGACAGAACGTATCCACACGGCGACTGTTGCTTTTTGCCTCACAGATATGTAAGGTACAAACACACACACAGAAACCCAAGAAGACAACTGGATTCACACAAACTGTCGTATGTGCTTATACCCAGTTAACAGGAATCGTTCTTTAGTATATCATATAGCACAAAAACTTTATTCTTAAGTAGTAGGAATGTTTTAAAAACATTTTTAATGTTTCTTAAAATGTTTCATACAGGGGATGGAGTATCTGCAAAGTATGCGATATGTTCACCGGGATCTAGCTGCCCGAAACATTCTGGTAGCCAGTGACACTCTGGTGAAAATCGCAGACTTTGGGCTGACGAAGATTATTCCAGTGGACAAAGAATATTACCGTGTCGCACAGCCAGGAGAAAGCCCTATTTTCTGGTGACAATTACATAAACCCAGACAGTTTGAGAATAGTTAACAACACATCGGTTACATCAGCTCTGTTGTGTTTACAGATTTGTTCACTAGAGTTACTGGAAACTGACTTCCTTAAGATTAAATTACGTCCTTAGATCATGGGGGTACAGATGGTTGTGCGTCTGTATGTTGCTTGTTAAGTTTGTTTCACGTGGCATTTACCTTTCAGGTATGCACCTGAATCCATATCAGAGCTGAAGTTTTCCCACAAGTCAGACGTCTGGAGTTTTGGCATTGTTCTACATGAGCTGTTCTCGTACTGTGAGATCAGTCGAAACCCTAAAAGAGTGAGTAAATAAAATCATTGTGTATGGATCCAATGTGACCCTCAGTTGCCCCTTTGACAATCATGTTATCAAACACGTTATTCTTCAGTCGTTAAAGGAATGTTTTATTATGTTTTATAAATTGTTTGAACAACGTTCTTATAGCCAAACAGTACAGTAACGCTGATACAACGTTTAAAAAACGGGACTTTTTGAATGTTCCTAGAACTTTAAATTGTTAGCTGGGATGTTATTCCAAACTAGGTTCTTCTATGAAACATTAAGGAAGTGACTTGTGCTATTTAAAATTATTTCATGCAGCTGTGTATCCAGAAGATAGGAAGTTATGTCCAGAGTCCATCCATGGCCATCCATCTTCTTAATCTTTTTAAAGACAACTGGAGATTACCAGCACCATCTCAGTGTCCACCGAAGGTAGAAGCACAAACTGACTTTTTTATATATGTATATGTGTGTGTGTGTGTGTGTGTGTTTGTGCATGTGTGTGTGAGATTTTATTTTGTCTTTTTTTTTTCCAGGTACTCAATATAATGCTGCAGTGCTGGGAGTTCAACAGTGAGGACAGGCCAAGCTTCTCCTCTCTACAGGACCTGATTGAGAACTGCCTGTTAGATGAGAGGGAGGGATCGAAAGGGTAAACTTAAGGTTGCCCTGAACAGATCACCATATCCTCAACTCTGATATATTATTTAAACAATTTTTTCAAGACTTTGGGTTATGGAGTTATCCTCTAACCCCTGATTTCAAACCTTGAACAGCTGCTGTTTGTATATTAGCAATCCACTCGGCTAACACCGAACATTCTCCAGAAGTTCTCTCAAAGTTATCAAAAACATTGCATTAGTGGAACTTTTTTACTTTGTATATCCTATATCAGCAACGTTATTCCTAAGTTGTTAGTGGAACATTGTAAAAACATAACAGAATTAAAAAAGTTTGAATAACATTCTTATAACCAAGCGACGTTAATACAATATCTACAAATTGGACATTTTAAATGTTCCTACATATAACATAACAAATGTTCTTATAACCTAAAATTGTTGGCAAGTCAACATGTAGAGAACTTTTGCTACCAGTATTGCTTATATTGCATAAAATGCAAATGAGTTAATCTGTCAGAGCAAACATACGGTCACATCACTTCGTGGTTGTGTATTTCTTTAACCATTAAATGCAACGATGAAATCCACGTGTTTTAAATCACTTCCTGTAAGTTTTCTGAAAATACATTCTCTCTGTTTCTGTTTCCTGTAGTGAAGCACACAAAAAGATTATTCTAAACCTAAAGGATACAGTAACATATTACACACACAATATTACACACACAATATTACACACACAATTTTCAAATCCTCTGTTTGTTAAAAGTGCCATGAACTGGATCTGGAACCTCATGGTTTGAATCAGGTGTCAAGTTGACTTTACATTTGCATTTATTGATTTAGATGCTTTTATTCAAAGTGACTTACAAATGAGAGAGAGAGAGAGCATTTAACATTTTGCATATGTTACAAAGCTACATTTACAAGTTCATGAACAGTAAAAGAGAAAACAGGATGAACAGGATGAACAGTAAAAGAGAAAAGTTGGGGTTTTTTAAAAAATTTTTAACATTAAACATAGGAACGTGGGATTGGTCAGGTGTATTTTCAGACGTGCATTTACATTTATGAATTTGACAAACACTGAAAGCGACTTACGGTGTATTCAAGCTTCCCGTTTTTATGGAATCGAATCCACAGCCTTTTCTGTTGCTAACATAATGCTCTACCAGTTACAGGAGTGGGAACGTGTGTCTTTGAGTTCCCAGGCATGAAATACACTAAAAAATGTTAAATCTGTTTATGTCAAAATCTGTACGTATTGATATAAAGGAGTTTTATGCTGTTTTACCTGCATATTGAATTTTGCGTTGTGTTTTAGGGTTAATGGAAATGGCTGTTTTATATAGTAATGATATAGTAATGATATAGTAATGAATAATGTCCTTACCAGTACCGGTACCATTACCAGTACATTTTCCATTTTATTAATAAGTGAGAACTACTGCTGAAACGGTTTATTGTAAGTGCAGTCTGTGTGTATAGTTGCTGGATTGTCCGGTATAACAGAAAATAGTGGCATGGTATTTTTTTATAAGCTGAGTGTATTTTAACCTGGAATGTCACTGGGCTTTATTCAGTTCAGTAACTGAATCATTTTATTTGGTAATTTTAATATTAGAGAGAAGATGTTCAGATATTTTCATTCCTGTTCACTTGCGTGTCCCTGCAGCCATTTGGTACAGCAATGTGTTGGCAGCGTGAAAGGTTGTGGGTTCATTTCCCAGGGACAAAAACATACTACTCAATTGTGTAGCTTAAATATACTGTAAGTCGCTTTGGTAGAGTAGACCCAGACCCCTGAGATGACATCAGTAATGCTTTTTGTTCTGATTATTAATATACAAAAGCCTTTTTATTCATTTAGCATAAAACAATTACAATTAAAAGACGAATTTACTAATTCAACAAATTCAGAACAAGTTCATTTATTATATTATTATATATGTTTAAATCACTAGTCATTTAACAACACTGTATTGGTGTAATTCATTTTATTTCGCACCATGTTTATTCTGGAATTGCTTTTGAAATTATTTGTAATGCCACTTTCTTCATATTTCAAGTACTTTTGGTGTTCTGCTCCAGGCCACATGTGTGGAAATCAATGTATTTAATGCCGACATTGTAAAGCATTTCTACGGTCACGTGCCACATGACCTTCAGACCCGTGTTTCTGTGTTAGTACTCAACTACATTCATTTTATATAGGTGATGCACTTAACGCGGATTTGGCCGATTCACTTTACACTCTAAATGTGGATCTTGGATCTCATTCCACATCACAAAAATCTGGTGCGGTAGAAATCTATGAATCAAAACCAATTCTTTGTAATAACAAGGCTGATATTGGTCATCCTTTAGTTTATGCAGGTCATCAATCATCACACCGATGTGGAACTTGGGTTTGAGTCCAGCTTTTTCCAGACACATTCCGATGTAAGCATCATCAATTGGTATCAGTGTCACACTGTTCGATGCGTTGTAGATGGCCCTGGCTGTGAATCCTGAGAGGAAAAATCCCCCTCCGCTACAATAGGGTGGGTAGGTATCAGACTGATGTACCTGCTTTGGAACAAAGTATTTATTGTCACGTTTTCTTATAGCTTGGCCATCATCCATGAGTCGACCTACAAACAGATGTTTACCTCCATCATTGTCCTTCAAACCCTGAAGATATGCCACAACATTGAACGTGTTGGCAAAAATATCGTCATCGCCGTTTAGGAGGAACCTGACGTCCGGACATCTCTGTTCCATCCACTTCAAGAACAGCATCTGCTTCAGCGTGAGGTTGAAGAATGAATCATTGAAGTCCCATTGTAAAACATCTTGATGCTCGTTGTTCTCATGCTTCAGAAGTTTATTAAACCTTATCTTCTCAAAGCCAGTTCCAGACGTTCCTAGCAAGAAAATTCTACGGATCCACACGCCGTTGTACAGTCTTTCCTTAGCCCAGGTTTTTCTCAGAACTTCACGTTGGTTATAATTCTCGGGAGAGCTCTTGATAACCAGGAGAAGAAAGACGTCTGCAGAGTTTTGAGGACCTCCACACTTGTTAGGAACATCTAGCAGCATGGGAAAACTCCTGCAGTGTCGGTAGAGCAGGAAGTCTTGAATATGATTTGGCAGGTTAGAAAATCCATCCACTTTAGAAGCAGACTCATCACGCTCACAACTCGCTGAGAAAGGCGAGGGAGTTGTTGAGTTTTCTACATCAGTTTGGTTGTAGAGTTGTTTGTTTGTATCCAAGCTGTCATCCATAACCATGTATTTTAAATTCACATCTGGATTAAGGTAATCTATATTCAGGATTACAAGCAAGTATATTATGACCACCAGAAGCACAGCAGCCTTCATCATCCTTAGATATTTCATCTCTGAATCTGTTTAAAGAGACACAATTCACAAAATCAGTGAGAAGGTACGATAGGCAGGCTCTTGCTACTGATAGAGAGGCTAGCAGTAGCAAGCTATCTGAGAAAGTATAATATTCCTCCCTTCCTTCAGTGCTCTTTCCA
This sequence comes from Chromobotia macracanthus, assembly GCA_036877525.1. Classification (NCBI taxonomy): domain Eukaryota; kingdom Metazoa; phylum Chordata; class Actinopteri; order Cypriniformes; family Botiidae; genus Chromobotia; species Chromobotia macracanthus. Next base: position 2,843,925 of record JAZGTH010000004.1, on the reverse strand, counting down.
AAGCCACGTCTCCTCCAACACGTGAACGTATGCATAGTCTAACAGGCAAAGAGGATATCCTATTATTGCATCCGGACCAAATGCAGTGATTGGACAAGCATATTATAGTCCTACGCCTTCCACTGAAGATAAATATTTAAACAAATATATTTAGACCACTTAGTGATTGCTATTCAGGTTTAAACGCATATGTCAAGGTATGTGATATTCTGAAGTATGAACAGAGTTAGCTTTAAGCAATGAAACAATAGTAATCAGAGATTGGTCATAGATAGCTTCAGTGGTTTCGGGAAGAGGAATGAGCCTACTTGTATATCAGGAAGTACAACTTTTCTGTACAAACCAGAAATATTGTGTTAAAACTACATTTTTTTATGCCAACATTGATTCATGTTAAAATACAATAAAGCTGTGAAAACATTATTACTGTTAATAGACTTTTATTTAATAGAATAATAACATTAATCAAAACACATAAAAAACAGGGGTATACGTGCTGCATGTGACTGAAATGTGTTGTGCAGAAATTGGCAAAGTTTGAATGTGTTTCTAGAGTAGACTGAGTAATGCAAAGGGGAAAATCAAGTTAATAATCCTTTAGTACAAAGAGGCGCCTTTAGCAGATACAGTACAAAGCCAAAATCCCCCAAAAACAACATCCACACACAAGAGCTGTGAAATCAAACATCACGTCTGTTACAGCAGACAGTCAGTCCCGTATAATCACTCATCATGAACTCAAGAATGACTTCAAAATGAAATTACCCCCATACTAATGCCCCATGTTGTAAATATGTGAGAAAAATAGAGTTAACATACTTTGTCTTCCAAATTTGCCTTTTTTAAGAAAAATGTTGCCCGTTTTATTCAGGAGGACAACATGCACTGCCTTCAGTATATTTAGCATATATTTAGCATTTAAATTGTCATTTAAAATTGTTAAAAATCTGTTCATTTTCATTTTTTTAAATAAGTTGCTTTTTTTATTCTTTCTACATAATTAAAAAGTTGTCCTTTAGTAACAACCACAGAACCACAGAACAAATGTTGTCACAGATTATAGATGTACTTTTCTCATCCAGAACTATATATATACATATATATATCTGATGTACATCTGTAATCTTAATCTTATATATAACATACATACACATGTATGTTTGTTATATATAAAATAATGTACATATCAGACATGCAAACCTTTACCTTACCTGTAGTGTCAGCTCAGTCTGTATACAGTGCACATTCAACAGGCTCTGGACAAACAGGGTTGGATTTTTCAGTCAGCTGGACAAAGTGTGAAGCGTCACAGAAACTGGGTTGTAACACAGTAACTGCTCATACCCTTCCTGTGTATTACTGGAACCAGTTTCAGTTTCATGACATCCTTCCATACAAAATGTAGCCATGGTAGTTTTTGATCAAACTACTAGAGTTACTTACTGTATTTGTAATACAATAAAACTGTGGTGACCTGGTATTAACTCTCACTGTCTTAACAAATGATTATTTTATGGTTTTCAGAAGTAATAATTATTACAACTGTGCTGTTTTGGCTTACCGGTTTGGTAGGGATTTACTTTTTAACTAATTTAGCTTTTCAAAATTAGAAAATCCCAATAATCCCAATAAATTTCTACTATTTGATATGCTTTGTTTTGTATTTTCCTGTTGTACTTGCAAAGGAACAAAAGAACAAGCTCATTGTGTGCGTGCTTCTGTGAAAAAGATGATTTTCAGCTGATAAAGAGGAATGTGCGTTAAAGGTTGAGATGGTGTTGCAGATCAGGTGGTGAGCGATCTGACACCTTTGTTGTGGGGGAACAATCAGTCATCACTAAGTAATGCTGGTGGTGGGAGGGGACGCATATCTGAATGAGTGAGTTGAGGTAGAAAGGTGAAGTTCTGCTGACTGTATTAATGGGTCAGAGATTTCATTTGAATGCAGGTAGTCAGGAGATCAGGAGGGACTTATGAGTGTCTGATCAAGATTCATAGCTTGTTTTGTCAGCACCCGATGACTGTCAACCCAAAGTCTTCCTTACGAGCATCTTAGACTCACGAAGCTTTTGAGAAACATTATTAAGACTGTTTCTTGACACTGTCGGTCACTATTCAATCATAATAAGTGCAGTATTAATTAATTCTTGTAAATATTAAATCATACATCGTAGGTATTGAATATTTAAATAGTATGTTTATGATTTTCATAACGTAAATAGAGAACAATACAAGAAAAACCCATCACAATAACTTTAACAACAACTCATTTTCATCATCAATTTCATTGATATAACATAATACTGTGGCGCCTGCATAATTAAATCAGCAGCAGTAACGGGATTTAAGGGTGTGCTTACTCTTCTTGGCCACAAGATGGCGCCTGAAGTGCGCAGAAAAGCGGTGATGTGTTAAGTAACCCAATCTGAATTCATTTCACCAGTTTCACCAGACTTCATTTTGCCATCGCTCATTTTGGAGGTATTATTATTATTATTATTATTGTTGTTGTTGTTATTATTATTATTATTATTATTATTATTATTATTATTATTATTATTATTATTATTATTATTGTTATTATCTTTGCACTAATGTAAATAGGAACTCCCACCTCTGCTCTGTTTGCAATACAGCACCCTTTAAATGCTGCTGACCAGCTCCTCTTTTTTAAAACACAAGGAAGAGACATTAAGTCACCAACTACAATAACGTTTTATATTCCTGATCAAAGTGGATTCTATTAGTTTGGGCAGAACTTTGAATTTTGGGAATTTTTCCACTTCCACAGAAAATTATGATTCTATGGGACTCATTAAAATTTAGGTTCAGAGTTTCTTCTGAAAAGGTTCATTGTCCACCTTTCCCGGGTGGGTGTTATATAGGAGGGTGATATTTTGAGGGACACTTTATACAGACTGTGGGAATGCTGGTAGACTGGTCTACTAACTACATAGGTTTGATTGTGATTGGAAAATGAACAGGAATGAGGTGTGTCGTGTAATAACAGAAAATGTCTCCAACTGGACTGTGTCCAAGGACATCCAGACACTGGAGAGATTTAGGTCAGAGTTTAAAGCTACAATCATCTGTTTTGGGTTAAAAATGAACAGCGATTTGATTTTAAATGTGCATTGGGAAAAAGGATGCAGCAGCAGAACCCAAGACAGCTATCCAGTAACATCTCATAGTTCTCTGTCACACTGACAAAGCTGCAATCTGTAACTTTTGCCTCTCTGCTGCCACCTCAGTTGAAACATAAAATTGCAGATTACTTCTTATTACATTTGTTAAAGTCAAATGAAGTCAAACTGACATTTCCTGGGAAATCGGACCTCACAGCTTACATTATGAATCATTATTATAAACTTACTGTTGTGAATCAGTGTATGAACACGGATCTGTTATGTACTTGCTCAGTAACAGATTTCTGTTTATACAAACAAATGTTTCAAACAAAACTGTTTTAACAAAACAAATTGCAGTTTTAATTAAAACATTTTATTCAATGCATGTTTTGTGTGTACGCAACATGTGTACATGAGCCCCCTGGTCGTATAGTGTCAATTCATCATTGCACATAAAAAACATTTGCTTTTATTATCTGTTATGAAAATATAAAAACAAGCTCTGCCTGTGGCTTCATAAGGTCCTGCCCTAAAAACCGACTAAATAATCCAACCAATCCTACCTCGTGCAACAAGCTTTGGCTCTTGTCGAATTTTATAATAGGTTTAAAAAAGAAAAAACTAAAAACTGACTTAAAACTTAAAAAACTGACAAACTAACAAACAAATGCTGCTTTTGACACTGCAAAACGATGGCCATGCAGATAGTGTCTGAATGCACTTGTGATTGATTGGAACAACAAAGAATTAGAAGAAATATTTTCAAACGTTTTTTTGCTTCTATAAAAACAAGGGCAAACCCACAGAGCACCTAGTCATGTAAGTCAGCAGGGCGTTTCCTGGGTGCCGTGCCATATATGTTTTTTTAAATTAGTTTAAAACTATTTCGTCAGCTTACACACAACTCGCTCTGTCCCGAGACCACAGAAGTAATGGTGGAGAATGAAACATTTCAAAAATCTTTGAAGGAGTGGAAACGCACACTTCCGTTTCTGTATATTTTTAAAGCCATACACTGCTGACTTATGCTATATGCTAAGAAATTGGGAGTCACAGTAGATGAGCTGCACCTGTCTGAAGCACCAGTTGTCGAGAAAAGAACAGGAAAAAACAACACATTTTCATGGATTAATAAAATAAAGATTTAGAAAGCTACACCTCCCAGAAAATGTTAATTTTAGATGTTTAACTGCTGTTTGGAGCATTGGGATCACTAGACGAGGGCTTAATGAACAGTTTGGTGAAATAATGACATTGTTCATTTGTTTTGCCTGTGGCTTGTTATTAGCTGTGTGCATTCCATCATTTTGCCAGCCCAGGTCACAAATTCACAGTTACTTACTTTGTCTATAGTTCACGTGCTCTTGTATTGACTATGGAACAGTCTTAAGAACTTCCACAATAATATAAACGAATTGTCACTTATTGGTGTGACAGTATAATTTTCCGAGGCAGCTTTAACAGTATCAACAGTGTAAAACATCCTCTGAAAACATCCCTTCAGTGTTTTTCCTCTGTAAATATCAGTTCAACCATCAGTTCTCATACTTTCCACCTCAATGACCAGCAATGACACTCAGCTGACAGGTCACTCGAAATGCCAGAGCTGTCGTATCGAAAACCAGGAAGTAACTGTGCATATGATTAATATGATAGAGTCCAGCTAACAATTTTAGGTTGTAAGAACGTTTCCCTAACATTTCCATTAGGTTTTTTTAGACATTGTATTTGCGTGGTTATATAACATTATTCATTATTCATAACATTTTTTAATTTGGTAAAAAATGTTTTTAAAATGTTCCACCAACAACTTAAGAATAACATTTTTAATATATGATACATAACATTAAAAAACAGTAACTATCGTTACTGAAAGAACGTTTTTGATAAGTTGAGAGAACTTTTAGAGATTAGCCAACATTTAGAGAATGTTTCCTGTTAGATATGGTAACTTGTTAACAGCGCAACGGTCATGGTTCGATTTCCAGGGAACACACATACTGAGAAAATGAATGCTTTGAACACCTGGAATACCTGGAATGCACTGAAAGTTGCACTGGATTAATGCGTCCGTCAAATACATTAATGTTAATGATCCACTGGCGAGTACTTGTGAATCTAAGCATGAATGTAATGAACTAAACCTGTGGTTATTTTACTAGGACACTTGTGTGAATTTGGGGGGGACTGACTTTATATGACCTTTAGTCATTTTCCCACCTGGGAAAGTTTTAGAATTATGCTTATCCACATGCCACTTGGTATTTTATGATCTAATACAACAATGTTCAAACATTTTAAGTATGAGTTAAGTACAGACAGACAACAACACAGATAACAAAGAAAAGAAAGAAGTATACAAATCTATGACAAAATACACAATTGCCAATAAAACATATTTGCATGTAGACATAATGGATGGTGTTTGTTAAAGAGCAGATATAATAGTCCTGGAATACAGGTTTTATACACAAATAAAAGGAATCGTTTTGTGTGCGTCACCCATGACTAATGACGAATGACTGGTGGTACAATACAACAACAGAAACAAGTACATCAAGATGTGAACACAACAAAGAGTTTTACTGTGTTACTGGATGATACTGATATACACACACACACACACACACACCCAAAAAGGTTACGATGGCATCTGGTACTCTGAGATGGCAATGACATTCAAAGACTTGTGCAACCACAAACCTCAGATCTTGTTTTTCCAGAAGTTCTTTGAAAGAAGCTGGATTAACAGAACCATTTAAACTGGTGTTTAAACCATTTCACAACGCAACTCCAAGATATCCCGGTTAACAATTCTAGATTGTAAGAGCGTTCCTTTAACGTTTTCATTAAGTAAACAAAACTTTTAAAATGTGATTTAAAGAAATGTTCTAGGAAAATTCAGTTTTTTTTTACTTTGCATTAACGTTATTGCTTGGTTAAAAGAACATGAATCAAATGTGTTTTAGCCAGAATGTAAGAATATGCGTGTCGGTTTATATCCCTTCCTATTTCCTTCGCAACATATACATTAAGATCTTACATTCTGGAATATGCGTGTCGGTTTATATCCCTTCCTATTTCCTTCGCAACATATACATTAAGTTCTTTGAGTTTGTGAATGGTGCTCTAATGTTTTAGTGTGTATTTGCTGTCATTTTATCACCCAGCATATTGATATGAGATAATACTGTATCTTGTATGAGATCTTGCATGTTTGTGAGTTTGATTGTTGTAACTTTACTGTAGAAAAAAGCATCTAATAACTGAATGAATGTAGTTCTAGCCGTTTTTATTCCAAATGAATGTCTTGTTTCTGATATTAAATGCTGTTTTGACCTTATTACATTTTTATTCTTCATCTCCTCTGAATAACTTCAGCTTTTTACACTCCAAAACTTGTTTCATTATCTCAATAAGGAATATAATCATAATGTTCTTTAACACTGTTTCTCAAAGCTTTCAGTCCTTACTGCCTCTTAACTGTCACATACATCTCTCCTCCTGATGTCCTGAGAAAGTTGGTATCCTGTTGGAAAAAATAATAAGGCTTGATTCCCAGGAACATTATGACTGCATGGAAGAAGTGTTGGCTGACATTTGTTCATGCTGTATATGATGACTGCTCTCTGTAATGGCAGACATATGTAAGTAGATGACATCATTTGGTGTGGCTGGCTGACATCACCTCTACAAACTCCACCATCTGAAACAGTCTAAAGTTGCATGGCAAACGTTTTCATGATGTCCACAACCAAGAACAAACTTGTGTATATATGAAATTGTGTATATATATGAAATGTTTACATATTAGAAAATGTTTAAATGTCATTTTTTTAACATTTAATCACAGTTAAAGCTGCAATTCGTAACTATTTGGTTAAAAATGAACACAATCAGTTATTGAGCAAGTACATAACAGATCAGTGTTCGACACAATCTCTTTACCGTAACCTAAAAGTGGGTTGCACACAGACATTTTTACATTGATTTGTATCACGACCAATCACAGCAGGTCAGGAGCTGCTTACCTTACACATGTATGATTCCTGTGGATAAAGTTATTTTTTGGTTTGATTATTAAATTCATTTTTTGCGTTCTCTGTGTATTTTAACAGTATTTAAGCGACACAGAAAGTGTAACTCTCACGCTATGCTACAGCTGCAGTGGTGAGAACAGGCTGATGGCAAACATTTAACACAAACAAGCATCTGTATTGTTCAACCACATTCTTCTATAATGACCCAATCTATGAAGTATATTACCTGTGGTGACAATCTTTAACTGGGCTTTAGTGTTCTGACTTTCTGGTCATTTTGGATATGCTGCACATTATTCCCACCCTGTAAAAAAATCTTTGCTGCCTTAAATTTTTAAGTTTAATCAACTTTGCTATGCAAGTCATCTCAACATAAAATTGTAAACCCTGACTGGTATAACTGGTATAATAAAATAGGGTAAGTGATGATTCAAGCATTTCCTAAAAGTTACAGCAACTCAAGACCAGTCAAGATTACCAAGAGTAAGCTGAAATGACTTGTGCAGCCACATTGATTAAACTTAAAAATGTAAGGCAGCAAAGTTTTTTTACAGTGCCAAAAGTCTCAACTCTTAGGACAAAATGTGAAATCGGGTGCAAACAGCATCTGCAAACATTTATTTTAGAAAAAGACAACAAAATAAACACTTTCAAACAAAACATTTCACATAAACATTTTTTTATAGGTTTTAAATAATAAAAAATAAATAAAACTGTCCAGAACATTCCAGCCGACAGATACGTGTCACTAGTTCACGTAACACACAATCTGTAGTCATTCTGGAGCGTTTGACTTTTGTTTGAACAATTATTTTAACAGAACACTAAAACCTTTTATCTGTTTATCTTTTTATCTGATGTCTGTCAGCAATTGTCCACTGGGAACAAAAAAAACTTTCCTTTTCTAAGAAAGAGAGGTGGTGTACTCAATTGCTTGGTATGTTTTTCTAAAAGGCTATTCATACACAAGCTTTACGAAAAGGCTGCTGAACAAGTTTTGGTTTTTTTGCATTACCCGTCTTTACTAACCACTAGTTTTGCAGGTTCTGTCCTTACAAATGGAGGAGTGTATTTACTCTCTGTGCAGCGTAATAGCTTAATATGCTAACAGGGTTGTACCTTCTTGTGTTTATTAGATATGTATTAAATGGGACAGTACGTGAGGTTTCTATTTACCATATAAGAAATGAACAACATAACACCTCACCACTGTTAGTAACAAACACTGCTTTTACACATGCCATAGGTAAGAAAGACATACTGCTTTACTAACATTAACTAAGCTTACTATTACAAGCATAACCATAAGGTAAATTTAGTGCAAACGTCACATAAACAGTCATTAAAAAGTACTCGTGTCTAAACCACCAACAGCTCGAAGAAGCTCGTAAATTAAAAACAAATGGCTTTGTTCAAATGGAAGAAAACTTTAAAATCCCTATATTTTACAATATCTTCAGAGGTACAATACAGGTGTTAAGGTCTCAAATGGTTCATATACACTAATGAATAATGAATCTTGTGGTGCATAAATGTGTCCTTCAGAATGCTTATTTCTTTCTCCATTAGACTCCTTGAATAAAAACTGCCTCTTCTTATTACACAACATTTATGCATTTGGCAGACCCTTTAACCAAAGCAATGCTGGCTGATTACAGAATATGAACAGGATGAACAGGAAACTGCAATGCTCAAAATGGCCGCTCTAGCAAAGGAAGTCCCCCTTCTAGCAGAAAAAGCCAACCATCAAACACTAAACAGTAACATTCTCTGGAGGAGGAGCTCTGTACAGTGTTGTGAGGTACTCGACAGTCTTTGTGACCCGGAAATTTGATGTTAAGAAACAGAATTAAGAGACTTTCCTTAAAGGGACTTTAAGAAAAGAGTACAAACAAGTTATTGTGCTCCTCAATCACCTTGTTGCGGAAATATCGCACGCCCTGTTTTTGGCATATTGACTGATCTATTTACATAAAATTGCTACTTCCACAAACTAAGTGTGGGTTTTGTACTTCATTCCACATCATGACGATCTGAGGTGGGATAAATCTATGGACTAAGATGATTTCTCTATAATAACAAGGATCAAATTGATCAATGGTCTCTGAAGGCATTTTTAGACCGGCTGTCCTTACACCAAAGTGGGACACGGGCTTGAGGCCTGCCTTTTCCAAGCACATCCCCATGTACACGTCATCAATGGGCAGCAGAACAATAGAGTGAGACATGTTGTATATTGTTCTGGCAGTGAAGCCGGACAACAGAAAGCCTCCACCACCACAGTATGGAGGATAGCTGTCAGACTCCTCTACCTGCACCGGGACGTAGTATTTACTCGCAGGATGTCTTATGGGTCCCACATTCTGTATAAGATGCCCTACAAACAGATGTTTGCTTCCATCATTGTCTTCTTGACCTTGTAGGAACTGAATCATGTTGAACGTGTTGGCAAAAATATCGTCATCGCCGTTTAGGAGGAACCTGACGTCCGGACATCTCTGTTCCATCCACTTCAAGAACAGTATCTGCTTCAGTGTGAGGTTGAAGAATGAATCATTGAAGTCCCATTGTAAAATATCTTGATGCTCGTTGTTCTCATGCTTCAGAAGTTTATTAAACCTTATCTTCTCAAAGCCAGTTCCAGACGTTCCTAGCAAGAAAATTCTACGGATCCACACGCCGTTGTACAGTCTTTCCTTAGCCCAGGTTTTTCTCAGAACTTCACGACGATCGTAATTGTGAGGGGAGCTCTTGATGGCCAGGAGAAGAAAGACGTCTGCAGAGTTTTGAGGACCTCCACACTTGTTAGGAACATCTAGCAGCATGGGAAAACTCCTGCAGTGTCGGTAGAGCAGGAAGTCTTGGATATTTTCTGGCAGCGAATAAAATCCCTCCACTTTTGAAGCAGACTCATTCTGTTGACAAGTCGGGGCCAATTGTTGGACAACTGATAACTGGGGGCTATAAATCTGACGTTGTAGTTTCTCATATGCATCTGCGGCGTGAAACTTCACATCATCTTCTTCTTTTTCCTGGTCATTTTTGTTGAAGATTATTGCCAAGCATACAACACCCGTCAGAAGTACAACTATTGTCTCCAGGTCTCTCTTTCTCATTGTTGTACCTGTTAAAAGACACACAGAGGACAGAACAGTCAGATAAACATAAAGCACAGATACAAACACATCACCTTTTTTCAGACCCAGTCACAAATCCTGCCTAATAATAATAATATGCATACTCCTATGTGATTAAATTGCGGAGCGTCTATTTTTTGTCGCAATCTTTGAGTTTGCTCAAGTTATTGCCTCTGGCCTTAAAAGTGTTATTAGTACACATAAATGTCAAACATCTAGCCCTCACGTTCTTGCTCATTCTTGCCATTTCACATTTAAAAAAGATTTACTGTCATCTGTTGAGGAAGTTTGATTGTTGAAAACACTGTCTAAAAAAAGCATGCAAATGCATACTTCAAATATCAGAACACCCTTATGTGTTGTCAATGTGCTATGACGTGTGACGATATTTCTAATCTTGGATACTGTATTGGGCAAAGATACGTAAAAGATACGTAATCTTTCAACTCCACTTCAGCTGTATAACAGATCCGGGCACAGCAGTGAATTGTCAGACAGGGACGGGATGGAGTGAATTCAGGGAACACCCACAACCCACATGAATGGAAATTACATTGATTATATGTGACTAGGAGTGCCGCTTAGAAATGCAACACCACCCAAAAATGGTTTCAACAAGTTTACAAATAACTGGAAAATTGTACACACACACACTATCTATCTATCTATCTATCTATCTATCTATCTATCTATCTATCTATCTATCTATCTATCTATCTATCTATCTATCTATCTATGTATATAAATGTGTATATGTGTGTGATATATAATTGTGTAAGTTCCTTGTAAACTATATTCAGGTTCCTTGTGTATATATATATATATATATATATATATATATATATATATATATATATATATATATATATATATATATATATATATTTAACTGCAGAAATAAATAACATGGCCATTATTTTCCTCCACATGGTTAAGATGTCCTTATTTGTGACTCCCTGCTGTATTTTCTAAGGGGGTAACACTCTTTCTTCAGTCTCCAGAGATGAAGCTTGTTTCGTTTTCTCTCTTTAAAGTGAGGACACACACTTTATTCTTCTTTATTCTTGTCTCGTTTCTTCCCGGATTCAGTCTGACTCCGGTTCACAATGTGACTGGCAATGATTCGGTTGCAACAGGTCGGTTTCAGTTCATTTAATGACCGCGTATGTTTCACAATTGCAATGTATCTGCGTACATTGACCGGGTCAATGCATAATAAAGCATGCAGAATGCTCATTTGATGTGAATGTGCATTGTTTTATACGTGGTGCATTTTTATTTAACGATGCATTTCTTTTACGTTTGGCTGCCTGTAATGCGCTTTATCAAACAGCAATATCATGCATGCCACCCTCATGAATACAAATGACAGAAAGGTTATGAAATGCTTCACGGAAAACTTTTGTAATTGTTAAAAAAAAGCAGTAGTGCAAACGCCACGTTACAACACATCTGTCAACATCCTACAATGCAGTTTATGTTTAACAAATGAGGGAACAACCTAATAAAATCAATCATAAAAGCTCAGACACATGAAAGCAACAGCAGAAAAGCAAAAACTGAACATCAAGTTACAAAAGTTGAACAGTGCTAAATAATAAAAGTTATGTGAGCATTTCAAAAGATCATAAAACAACATATCTTTTACATTTAAGGATGCCTTTAAAAAACATAAACTGGATTAACTAAACCTGAAGACATCCCTGTTGTGATTATTCAGTGTTACCTGGATGAAAAGTCACACTTCCCAATAGAAAACCTGAGAGCTCATCTCACCTGAGGACAGACCTGCTTCTGTGGCTCCCGGTCCCAGCAGGAGAATATATTTAGTTCAGGTTGAGATATTGAGATATACTGAGTTCAGGTTGAGATATTGAGATATATTGAGCTCAGGTTCAAACCCTCCCCGCCCAGCATTCACAGCTCATGCTTTCCTCCATCTCCTTATCACTGCAGTTCAGCTGCTTCTGGAGGAAAGAGGCGGTGATACAGATGGAGGATGTGGCTCTGTACAGACAGCATTTCTGGGCCATGGTAGGCACAGTTCACCATAACCAATAAAAAAGCTTTCTAGTTAGACAGCTGACTAAGTTTAAAGACATTTGTTTGATATTGTGCCTTCATTTACTGCCTTCTTGTGACCCTCCCCTCCAAAAGAAGAAACAAAAACGGGTGATTGTTTAAGCTACAGTAAGAAATGTTATAAAAGTTAAAGAAAATAAGAAAAGTGAAGAAAGTTAATCATTTTATCATAGTGATCCATCCCACAAAAATGCACACAGTCATAATCTTAATATACTATTTATATTAATGTATAATCTATTTATTAATATACTATATAATATACATTGTCCTGTTGGTATTCATTATAATGCAGTTTTAACTTGCTGCCTGTTTTTTAACAAATATTTCTATAAGAAATCTATACAAACAACGATTATCATTGTACTGTATTTCTACAGTACTAAGACTGTATCATTTATGCTGCAGCATAAATAAAACAGTAACATGTGTTAGAAACCACAACAATATTAATAGCATTCGTTTATCTTCCCACAATCAAATATTTTGATATTTCACATAATCAGCATCAGTACATTTCACATTAAAACATTTCTTCTCTGTTCACATTACAAAGACAACGATTTGTTGACTTGTCTGTACTAATAAAAAGTTATGAAACTTTCTCCTCTCTGTCATCTCTGTTTGCAACATAACATTGCAGGTTACTTTACATACTTTCCATCATGTATGTTGAATTTAAATGAAGCCAACAGATCAAATAATAAAGCATTATTATTATAAACCCACTGTTATGAATTAGTGTAAGGTAAGTAGAAACCTTACACCAATTTTAAACCCTGATCTGTTACTCAAAAATGTTCTTTTGGCCATTCTTTAACCCAAAACACTTACGGATTGCAAAATCAAATTAATAACTGAAGCAGCAAACTATTAATGACTTATTAATGAAAGCAAATTCTCTGTGAAATATTAATAAATGACAGCAGTCATGTGAAATATCAGCTCTGCTGTGCCACTACATGGCCAGTCTGATGTATTGACACATAGTCTGAAATACTGTCTGAAATTGACATATAGTCTGAAATACTGTCTGAAATTGACATATAGTCTGAAATACTGTCTGAAATTGACATATAGTCTGAAATACTGTCAGCGATACTCTGCTGTTCTGAGTCCGTTTCAAATGCAATCTGCGCAGACAAAAATGAAGGGAGAAATAAGACAGAGAAATGAGTTATTTAGTGAAGAGTCAGGGAAACATATTATTTAGATGTAAATGGAGCAATATGAAGAGCTATAAATAAAAACATCTCACACAATGGATGAAAGTTTTTGGGTTTGACTATATAAAATAAATAATGCACCTTATTTTAACTTATTTCAACATTTTTAAAAACAGGAACACTGTGTCGGTCATCCATCATTGCTGTTTCGAAATATATTTTTTTCCACAAGCTTTGTCATTGTGTGGGAGTGTTTCTTCTCTATAAATGCAGACAGCTGAAACCAAACGTTTGCTACAGTCACAGTTTTTATCTTTTTCTAGGGCTAATAATTCTACTGAGCTGAAATTCAAACACAGTTTTGACTTTTGTTCAATGTGAAATCACTGTCTGTTTACTCTGATCATTATACCATACATACAAACCATGAGATTCTGAGTCTTGAGAAAGGAAGTTTGGATGTAATCCATTTGACCTCTTCGCTTCCCTTTGGCATAAACATATCAGAAAAAAGGGGATCTGAAAACAGCCACAGGAAAGAGTGTTTCCTTAAAAAGGAAAACACATTCAGTCTCACCATGCTGGGCCAGTTGGTATGCCATCCTGAAAACACAAGTAACACAAATTCAAATAAACACTCATTTACGAACACAAAACAAGTCACTTGCATGCTTAAAGTGATACACAAATGTTAGTTCTACAGCAAAATATGCATTTGAGCTAGATGCATTTAAAAACACACAGCAAATCTTTTGTAAACACCTATGATATTATCAGAATTGTACAGGTTATGAACAACAAAGTAACCATGCAAAACAGTGATATATAAAAGACTCACACTAGAGCTGAAGTGATGACAGACTATCGAGAAGTAAGGAAACATTACTTAAACTTACTGTCTGCCTGCCAACATGCAAAGCTTGATGCTTGACTTTTGAAATCTTTCTGTTGGCAGAGAAACAAAACATGTTTCCTGTCATTTTGTGTTGGGGTTTTGTTTATAGAACTGCTGTATGAAGGCAGTCACACTGATTATCTTCAGTTGTGCTGGTAATTCAGTACAACAGCGAGTGGTGATCAGACACATACAATAATAATCCAGAATTGACCAATCAGAATCAAGCATTCCAGAGTTTATCAGGAAAAAAACAAGGTATTTTATGTGACACTCTCTCTTTTATTCTGTTAGCACACCGTCACATAAAATGAGAAACTTTACAAACACTCAGCCTGTGTATAAACGCAGTAGTTTATTTTATTAATTTCTAATTGCCTTAATCGTTTAATCACAGACTGCAAAGCCTGAATTACATTGTGACAGGTTCACAAAACAGCCCATCTGCCTCTCAAACCGCTAAGACTGTAACGTTAAAAAACTGTGGCTGATCATTTGGACAGATTCTGATTTGTCAGAAGTTTTCAGCTGTTGCTACGCAGTCAGAAACAACACAAGGTTCAACAAACTTTACTACACTTTACACTTATCATTAGTTCTTGTTATTTTTGGAATAGTTGTAGTTTCCAGCGTTTCCTCATAATCTCACTCCGATTGGCCAGATCAATGATCCTGTGTAAAGAAGTTTTGAACAAGCTGTGTATGCAGCTTATGAAGCAAATGTAGTGAAATGACAAAAGGAAATGGCAAGATTCCAGTGCGGTTCATGAGGTCCACAAACTGCAGTGACGGCAGTCACTGCAAAAAGATTGCAACAAAGAAGCTATACCAACCAGTGAAAGAGGCGAAGCATGCCATGGTAAATCAGACAGCAGGCAGATCTTTCTCTGAAAGCACAAATAAAGTTCAAATACATTTTTAAAGACATCTTCTAAAAACCAGCTATGACATTCAAAGTGTGTGCACACAAAGAATCATTGCAAAACTGTGCAAATGTACAAATGTTGTGGCTGGGAAAGTACCTTTCACTTGTTGCCCCCACAAAACAACTACAAGGTTTACTACCCAACTCAGTTACAAAGTACACAGATCATTCTGGAAGTGCAATAATTTATTTTGTTTTATTAAATAGTAACACAAATCTTAAAAGTTTAAGTAGTTCACATGATCCATGTGCTATACTCCTAGACCTTTTGTTTTTTTATAAGGAACTAACCAATATCATGATGAATAAAACTTTTAACATATAAATGGTAAGTGCATGTATTGTTTCATTGGTTTTTTAGTTCCACTCTAGTCCACAGATAACATTTATTGTTACCACTTGGCAAAAATGACTCATTTAGTCACTGCCCACATTGTGTTCAGGATGTGGTGTTCATTTGAATATCCCACATTTACCAATGTTTTTCAAAGAATAAAGACAGAACGATCGACTGTTTATACGAAAGAGTTATACTTATTTATAAAAGTGCTGGCCAAATGCGATCCTCCAATGATAAACAACAGTTAAAGAGTGTGCGTCTTTCTCAGGTGGAGTCGTATTTATATGTTAATAATAATATGCAAGGTTCTCTATATAGTAGCTCTGCATATATATAAATGTGGCTGTGTTGCAATAGGTCACAGCACACAGGGGCATGCGAGATATGATGATTTTAAACAGCGGATGATTAAAATGTCTCCGCGACCTTACAGCATACATTATATGGAGGAGACCTGAATCAGCAAAACAACAGACCGTGTGGGATATCTGATTGAGAAACACCAAGATCAATCAGTTATTTAATAACTTTCCCCCTTTTAACAGCAAATTTAACATAGTGGGGACGTCCCACTATGTGCCCAGGTAAGATGTTCTTGGGAAAGCACCAAATAAAGTTCTAGACAATTTTGAAATCAACATCATGCAAATTCAACGTTATAAACACAAAATCAAACCTTTTAAACTTTTTATGTTCAAATATTTTGTCATCACTCTCGAGGTTAAACTAATTGCAAATTAGTTTTAATGACTTTTTATGACTGTGAATTTTATGACAGTATTGTACACTAGCAGAGGTCAGTTTGGGGTCTTTGATCGGACCCATTCAGTGAGGCCACATGTAAAGTGTGTGTACTGGTGCCGACCCAGTACAGAAGTATTGTATTTTAGAAAAACTAATTTTTCTAAAATCATATAAAGGTAACATTGATTTCTCGACTTGAGTGGTCTGCTTCTGTAGATAACATGATCCTCAGGACGGGCTCAATACAGTGCGTTATTTGCGTGATGTACTGCGACAGGCCCTGGTGACACCCTCTGAGACGTGATGTTCTGCTCCTTCATTCCACTGAGGTCCATCCCCTTAACACCCTCACATGTGCACACCACCATATGAGTACCAGCACCTGTATGAGACCAACCCCCACCCAAATACACACACAACACACCCTTCTTCAACATCTTCAAAAGGAAATGACAATCTTCCTCTCACAAGAAAGAGACTCAGAATAGATGCTAATTTAATCGCACATCTAAATCAAGACACGGTCCACATCTAGAAAAAAAAGGGTATTTGAGGAAGCCGTTTTGTATGCTGTTACAAAACGTTGATGTTTTCTAAGTCAGTTACTGTATCGCCAACACACTGGAGAAGACTGGACATACAAATTATAGTGGATTACTAATAAGTAAACACGGTAGCGTTCATGTTAACTTTAAATGAATGAATGTGTGCCTTATTAACCTACCCTCACATTGTGTGTCCTTGACCAATCTCATGGGGCATCTGTGGACCTCTGAATGTTATTTTCAAGCTCTGTGTGCATCCTTGCTATGTGGGCATTCAGGGTTGCCATTCAGGAACAGCGCGCTGCTGCCTCCCAGCGGGAGGAGCCGGTATTGCAGTTACAGCAGATCTCGCCCATGCTGTTATTACACGGAAACCCTCCCTCTGCTGCACTGCTGGAAACTTAGAAAATGTACACACAATTTGACCACAATTAACATGACATCGAGCTCTGATCCACAAGATGCCCAAGAGCGATGTGTGCAAAGAAATATGCAAAGAAATAAGTATATAATAATAAGGTGAAATGAGTAATGTGCATGCTACAGTATGTACAGGCGTCATTGCATTTGATAACAAACTC
Source organism: Chromobotia macracanthus (assembly GCA_036877525.1). Lineage (NCBI taxonomy): Eukaryota > Metazoa > Chordata > Actinopteri > Cypriniformes > Botiidae > Chromobotia > Chromobotia macracanthus. The sequence goes on along the minus strand of JAZGTH010000004.1, from coordinate 2,826,342 downwards.
AAGTTTTGAATAAATTCACAAAAATTACCTTTACAACAGCCTGCAGGATTATTTGCAAACAATGGTTATAAAATGCGAAAGGCAGGGCAGGCGATTTTTGTTGGTTGAAAGTCTCTTCTCATCCTGAAAGTAAAGTGGTCTAAAAATACTTACATATTTATATGTCTTCTGTAAAGTCTGATGTGTGTTTGTAGAGCTCTAGACATGATTGTGAAAACCAGTGTAAATATAATAAATATAATAACATTGGCAGAACCACTGCAATGCATGAAACTGCCAGAAACTCCAACATAATGTGCATATTTAGTTAAAACCGTGACATTACTTATGACATATATAAAAAGAACAAAATCATGTAACTATTCATATAAAATGAACTTTCTTTCTAACTTTGCTTGGCACTAGATTATTTCTAGGCAAAAGGTTATTTCTATATGTAACTATTACAAAACAGAGCATCCTGTCTGATCACGTGACACCATCAATTGTGTAACGTTGTGATATAATATGCATTGCAAATGCAGCAATGAAGAACTTTTATCTTTTTTTAATAATAATTATCTTTAAATGTTACTAACTGCTCCTGCATATACGTTTTCAAGCACGGACAGTTTCAACCCAAACAATACGAAACGAAATATTTATTTCAGGCTATATTGGTGTGTAATTATAATTTATAACACTGCACTCCGTCATGTTACACCACATTGTACAAGTTCATACTTAGTAACTTAAGTTATTGTAAAACAATAAAATACATAAAAGCAGTAAAACAAGCGTAATAATCATACATTTGTTACTTAAATGACCCATCATGCAACGGGAACTCATTCACCCCGTGTCAATATTTCCGATGTTACAGAATAAAGGACGTATATTAAAGTTATATTTTAACTTAGATTTTAGTTATATTTTGGCTTTTTTTAATATATATATATATATATATATATAATATAGTTTAAAGCCATACATTCCCCGACAGTCCCAAACTCGTTATAAAACGCAGAGGTTAGTGTTTCGTAATGCGCCTCGGCGGCCAATAGGCGCGCTCGCTGGCGGTCACGTGACGATGTATTTTTATATAACGCACGGGCAAACCTGAGCGCCTGTCAGAAGCGTCTCGTATGTTGTGCGGTTTGATAAACGTGCTCGTATGTTGTGCGTATGTGTTGTGCGATATAAACATGCTCGTACGTTTTCATTTACGACGATTTTCTGGTTAGTGGCTCTTCCGTGAATGCCACTCGTTACTATGGCGTTGAAAGGACCGGACCGGGAATGCGTTTTAGGGGAAAGGCGGAGATTTCACCTGTCGACCGGAGGCGAAGACCGTGCGGATCACCGCCGGCTTGTTTTATTCAAAGCGGATGCTTTAGCGGTGGGCAACCGCCTCGGAGAGGCTGTAGACATGTACGCCGTGGCTCTCCGGTACGGGTCCGTCCGCCCGGACCAGCTGAGCACTTTAGCCGGATGCGTTCTGCGCAACTTCAGGAAGAAATCGGACGCGTCTCCTACAAACGGCGAACCGACGGGGACGAAACGGGAGAGCGAATTCGCCTGCCCCGGTTGTGGCAGTTTTATAGGCGAGCCGGTGACGGTGACCTGCGGGCATTCGTACTGTAGACGATGCGCACGACAACGCGCTTTCTCCCAATGCAAACTCTGCGGTGAGGACATCGGCAGGAGGAGGCCCGGGGAGCCCCGAATGAACGTGATCTTACGTGGCCTGCTGGAGAAATGGTTCCCCCGGGACGTCCAAAGAACGAAGCGCATCGGGGAAGCGGAAACGTTACTGACGAGTCGACGGTACGACGAGGCGATCGCGCTAACGAGTAAACTAATACAATCCGGTAAGTGTGCATGCTTCACCTGTACCGACGTATATAAATAACGTCATGCTCACGGTTACCGGGTTAAAAGTGGACCGAGTTCCGCTGACCGACATTCGGCCCGCCCGGTGACGTCACCGGCGAGCGACGGGATTACAAAACGCGTGACGCGCGTCTGCGCACTCGCGGCGCGTTGTGTAAGCGTTCGTGACCCACGAAAGCGTTTCGTAAGCGTTACAGAACGACAGCTGTTAGTTCACTGTGTTATGCCTAACTGCTGACACTTCATTTCAGTCTCAGAATAAAGAGTATTATTATAAGATCAATAACTGTGTAGGTTAGCATATGTATACACAAGTTGTGTATATATTAACTGTATAGGTTAGCATATGTATACATAAGTTGTGTATATATACATAAGTTGTGTATATATTAACTGTATAGGTTAGCATATGTATACACAAGTTGTGTATATATACATAAGTTGTGTGTATATATTAACTGTATAGGTTAGCATATGTATACATAAGTTGTGTATATATATTAACTGTATAGGTTAGCATATGTATACATAAGTTGTGTGTGTGTGTATACATAAATTGTGTGTGTGTGTATACATAAGTTGTGTGTGTGTGTATACATAAGTTGTGTGTGTGTATATACATAAGTTGTGTGTATATATTAACTGTATAGGTTAGCATATGTATATATAAGTTTTGTGTGTATATATTAACTGTATAGGTTAGCATATGTATATATAAGTTGTGTGTGTATATACATAAGTTGTGTGTGTATATACATAAGTTGTGTGTGTATATTAACTGTATAGGTTAGCATATGTATGTGTTAACTGATGTATAACTAACTTATACATCAGTTAACTTGGTAACCATGTCTGTTACCTGTGTTGTACTCCTAAACTGTTGAACAGGTGTATACCCACTTAAATTTAACATATAACAATGTAAATGTTTGTCCAATAAATGCTATTTAAGATGAGAAAGTACCCTCACAATGATCAATACCACCTGCCACTGACTAGCAGAAGCAATGATATAAGGCCATGGCCATATATGAACGTAATAATCACAAAAATAAAAGGAAAACCCCCTTAAACCCCTTTCTTAGACCAACATCCTGTTTCAATAAGAACTATGTGAACACAGGAAGATGTTTTTAATCTATTGTACTGAAGAAATCTGTTTATACAGGAATAGGAATAATGATAATGACGGGAATAATGGTGAATATTAAAAAGAATGACGCACAATACGTGTTAATTTATGAATCCTAGCAAAATGTGCTGTATCATATCTTTAAGTGGATGACAGGATATTTTGAAATGGTGCAGAGGTAATGTTTGCTTATGTTATGTAAGTGCTACATTATGTCTCAACCTCCCATTCAGTCGACACAAAAATGTAATCACAGCATGTACCTCCTTATTACATTGTGTTCAGAACACGTATCTTGATAAACGTATTGGCAACACCACAGAACATTTTACACAGACTGCGTAACCAGAAATGTTTTCATCTCAAATGCTGTGACCCTGTTTGCCTTTGTGAAGAGAAAGCAGTGCTGAGATCATTTTGACTTGAAAAATAATGTGATGGTCTCTCCCCTCCCCTGCCCCCTCTCTGTTTCTCAATCCCTTTTTTTCTCGCTCTCTCTCTCCCCCCCTTTCTTTTGCCCCCCCGTCTCCCTGGCTTTCACCCTATCCCTCTTTTTCTCTCTCTCTGTCTCTCTCTCTTACAGACTCCAGTAATGTGTGGGTGTGGGAGTGTCATGCCGAGGCTCACAGAGGTCTGAAGCAGTACCGTCAGGCTTTGGGAGGCTGGGAATCTTGCTTGAGGATTGTCCCATCTCCAGAGGTATGTCTGTGTATGTTACAGGACTCCAAGTACACCAGAGCTTACACTGGTGTTGTATTGTTATTGATAAACCCTGTAGAGGGATGCAGTTGTGTTAATCACATATTCAAGTCATTACTGAATGTTTTCTAGCTGACAGGTGGAGATGAGGATAATATGTATAGATATAGATTTTCATCAACCCAAAAAGCTTCATGACTTATTCTGTTTCTCTGTTTCTGTCTTGCAGAGATATTTCCAGAAAGCAAAGATTCTTCAAGAGATGGGCCATGTAGATAAATCTCTGCACGTCTTCCTTCAGTGTTTAGCAATGGATGAGAAATTTCATCAGGCCAAGCGAGAAGTGGAACTGGTTAGATGAATTTATCTTTATTTCTAGCCTAATAATAGTCAGACTTGAGAAGCTGCAATCTGTAACCTTCGCCTCTCTACCGCCATCTCTGTTTGAATTATAAAATTGCAGGTTACATTACATACTTTTCATTATGTATGTATGTAAGTCAAATGAGGCCAAACAGGAAACCGGGAAATCAGACCTGACAGCTCAAATTATAAATAATTTTGCACACTTTATTTTGTGTGTCCTTTTAAATAATGACGGCCAATAATTTGAATCCCTCCAAATAAAAATAATCTGAACCATACCGAAGTCCCTAATCTTGTGAAATGCACCACTTCTGTGATTCTTCTTCCATGAATGTGATAAACTTGCAAGCGGCACGTAACAACCTACTGACGTTACTCAGAAGCAAAGAGGCATTGTCAAAGAGACAAGAGGGGATGATGATGAGCGGAGTTGAACTTGTAGTTTAATAATATTCCAGTAAAGATCCTTAAATGTATTCTGCTGTTAGTGTGCTCTTTAAACTTTGAACTGTGTGTGTGGTTGGACTGAAAAAGGTGGTAAGCATAATGAGAATAACTTGCTCATTAAGATACCAGCAAACAAGCTAATTCAGCACAAATTAACGCATGAAAAGCCAAAGAAAAGAAGTGTTTGAACCTAATTTAAATACAAAATGAGGAGAAAAACTGCAAAAAGTCCACTTAGGCTGGCTACGGGCCTGACACTGTAAATCTTTATGCACTACATAAAGCCAATTGTTATACAGTATGCACTGTACTGTATTGTGATTGATTCATAGACATCACAGAGTTCAGAGGTCAATGGAGATAAAATGAGATCTCACATGGTTAACATGTGAGGTGTTCTAGTGCTTTCTGTCCTAAAAGCTTTTCTTTTCGGTCACGATTACCTTGGAATGTGCTGCAGCCAGATCAGTGTTTTATGAGTTAAATAATCCATAATTAAATTATGTAAGTAAATTATTACAGGAGAAATCTTGTGACTTTGTGCCCAAACACACAGAAGGGAAAGAAAATGTGCTGTGAGTGTTGCATAATGCGTGTATCTTTTTTGTGAGTGTAAATACTGGAGCTTTAAAAACTCATTTCTCATCTGCTCTTATGCAATTTTCTGTGTATAAAGACAGCGAATGTTGTTAAAGTACAATGATCTCTTTATGGTATTTACAGTGTTTTAAATAACAGCTGTGTAGCACAAGCACCAGCATCTGAAAGATAATGAATATGAAAGATGTTTGGAAGATTACATGTGAATATATACCTGACTATATAAGTCCTAACTTTATGATGCTTTTTAACTACACAGTTTACCTAACCACGTTTAAAATGCCCTTGTGTTAATAATGGTTCTCTTCTTTGTTTTCCACCTCTTAGATCCTGCATGACCTGTTGTCTCTAGCCTGTGAAAATGTCAAGGTTGGACTGAGAAAGACCCAGAACACTCCCACCCATGTGTGCAGTAAAACACTGGTGCCCGAGGGCCAGAACCGAGAGTCTGACACAAGGGCAGCACCCACCCACCCTCCCCCTAAAACCTCAGAGGTAAGCTGTCCACCCTTCAGCATCTTAAGTTGCAAGCAACTTTAAAAGGCCCTAATAGTTAATTGTTCTGTCAAATATCTGTAACACCCTCTTTTGCCATGTCTGCAGAAACTGTGTCGAACTGAAAGTTTAGAATGGTCTGGGTTGAGCTGCGCTCACGCCCTTCATGTTCACGGGCTAAGCAGGGCTGTGGAGGAGGGGCTTAGAGTTTGCTCCGCCCCTCAGTTACGTGACCCAGAAAAGAGGGCCATGCTGAAGAGGAAACTTTCTGTGTCAGAGGCAGAACTGGGCATGGCTTACAGCCACAGAAGCAAATATAAGAAGCACGAAGGTAAGCTGTCAGGCCAGACAAATCCAGACAAGATCTCAACACATGGAAGAACCACATGTGGTTAACATGATCCTATGAGCTAGTGTTGAATTTAATTCTGTGGTTTTCCATTAACCTTTGCAACCTTACAATCAGTGTTCATGCTGTATAGTTATCATTTAAACCTGTGTTGTTCTTTACTTACAAGTGTTTGTAGATCTCTTTTCACACTCACACTAATTTTTTATTTACTACACTATATATTATGCTAAAGTAGACTAAATAAAATACTGAAATTAAAAATGCTAAATATTTACACTTAAACTAAATATGTTTTTTAAAGTCATTTGAGTTTGCACTGGTTTTATAAGAATTTTTAACATGTATGAAGTTCTCATCTCTCCTTTCACCCTCTCTGTGATCTTTGTCTTCAGGGATGGCCAGCGCTGCCAATCCTGTGGTTACCGAGGAGACGACCGAGCAAATCCTGCCAAAAGAACTGCTGGACCCAAATGACTTTGAATGCTCTCTGTGCCTGAGGTGAGAGAGCCGTGTGTTTTATGAGAAAGTGACACGCTAGGAAAAAAGAACAGGTTGATTCTTGAAGAGATTTTTGTGAACAAATTGTTTTTAATAAATCATGCAAAGAACACAGAATAGCTTTTTATACAAATTGTTTACAAAGAACAGTACAAGAACTGTGTTCCTGTAGCTCAGATGGTGGAGCATTGTGTTTGCAGCACAGAGGTTTTGGGTTTGATTCACAGAACACGTACTGTTAAAGTTTTGGCTTGAGTGCACTGTAAGTTGCTTTGGATAAAATGCATTAATGCAACGCAATTGCATGTAATGCAGGCAAATTGCTTCAAATGTTTCTAAGACGCAGTCACTCAGGGAACAGAACTGCCTCAGCTGTCAGACAGCAAATTTATAATGTCAGTGACAGTGGAAGCGTGCTTTTGTGCTGTACTGAAATTGAAAGTGTCAGTCACACAGAGCTCAGGATCTGATTTAGCTCAACATCCTGTTTCTTTTCTCAAGGCTGTTCTATCAGCCCGTCACGACTCCCTGTGGTCACACCTTCTGCAGGACCTGTCTGGAACGCTGTCTGGATCACAGCCCCCAGTGTCCTCTCTGTAAAGAAAGCCTGAAGGAGGTACTGACTGAGCACTGTCCCAAAATCTCACGTCTTGAAGTCTTGATCATAGTTGTAGATTTAAATGAAACGTATAACATGATATCGTGTTGAGGTAAACATATAAAGATCACATGTATGTATCTTTTGTGCTGTTTTTGCAGATATTAAGAAGTTAAGTAATTTTTTTTGGTTTTCTGTGCAGTATCTTGCCTTTAGAAAATACACTATCACACAACTGCTGGATGACATCATTCAACAACATCTAAGCAGAGAACATTCAGAGAGACTGAAGTTACATGCTGAGGAAACACAAGAGCTCTCTGAGTAAGTGCGCACACACACACACACACACACACAGTTTACCAGTACGTCTCCATATATAAGATCTATGAATCACATTGAATTAAATCTAACCCCATTGCTCTGTTTTCTGTCTAGTTTAACAAAGAACGTGCCCATGTTTGTTTGCACCATGGCCTACCCCACTGTGCCTTGTCCTCTGCACGTGTTCGAACCGCGGTACCGCCTTATGATCCGACAATGCATGGAAACCGGGACACGCCAGTTCGGCATGTGCATCACCGACCCCCAGAAAGGGTGAGTGTGTGTTTATATGTATGTTGGATTGTATATAGATGATGCATTTAAGCAAAAGAACTTCTCAGCCTATCAGATTTGAGGAGCAGAACTAACTCGACTATGACGTTCCATTTCAAGGTTTGTGGACTACGGCTGTATGCTCCACATCCGCAGTGTGCATTTCCTTCCAGACGGTCGTTCTGTTGTAGACACGATCGGAGGGAAGAGGTTCCGCGTTCTCTCACGTGGGATGAGAGACGGCTACTGTATCGCCAACATCGAGTATCTGGAGGATACAAAGGTTTGTACCACTGCGGCAATTTTTATATTTTTTTTATTCCTTTAAGGAATCTTTGAAAAAAATTAGAAAGCATGTGTTCATATGTGGTTAACAAAAAATAAATAGAAGTTTCATAAAAGAGACAGTGTTAATAATATCTCAAAATATCTTCCTTTGTGTTCCTAAGAGTAAGTGAAGAGTCATTTTGAGGTGAACTGTCCTTTTAATGACACATTTTTGTTTTGTAGGTAAATGACCAGGAAGAATTGCAGAAGCTACAGGTGTTGCATGATCAGGTCTACGATCAGGCTCGCAAATGGTTCCAGAACCTGGAGAATCGCTTTCGCAACCAAATCCTGCAGCATTTTGGCCCAATGCCAGAGAGAGAGGCCGACATCCAGGTATTTCCCTTTTTTAATCCCCACCATAGACAGAAGCCCCGCCCTCTTTTTGTTCCCCTTACTGTGAGACTGGACCTAGAAAGTGGGTCAAAGTGCAGTAAAGGTTGTGCTTGCATAAGACGTTACATCATAAGTGTGTCAGTTAAGCGGAAGTAAATCTGACAGCTCGCACAAACAGACGGATGAACTCGCACACGCTCAGTCCACAAGCAGAAATGAATCACTAAAAGATAACAGAGGGAGGTTATGATGACAGAGAAACCATCGTCCTGTTAAATGTGTCGTGTGATTATATGACTGCAGTTTTGTGATGACTGGACAACGTCTGCAGGAAGTTCAGCTGATGGTTTCTCTTTCACAAAACACTCCAGAAGTACTGAAGAATTCATGTCAAGAAGAAACAAATTAATTTACGTGGCATGAGATGATTCTAATACACAGAACACTTTATTGTTTTCCAGGTCACACCTAATGGTCCAGCATGCTGTTGGTGGCTGTTAGCTGTTCTTCCTGTCGACCCCAGATACCAGCTGTCTGTGCTCTCCATGACAACACTGAAAGAACGACTAGTGAAGATTCAGCACATCCTCACCTACCTGCAGAGCCTTGCTGGTCACTAGAGCTTCCACACACTTGAACACACACACACACACACACACACGTATATGTGGTTTCCAAGGACTTCATAGAGGTAATGGTTTTTATACTGAGCTAATCATAATTTCTCTTACCTTCCCCTATCCCCCTATCTTGCCATTTTTTTTTATTAAAATAAAAACACCACATAGTGTTTGTTAAGCCATTTGGTTTATGAGGACACAGGAAGTCCATGTTTGCACTGTTATACACATGTCATTATACACATTTTTGTCGTTGTAAACCACATATACCAGCACACACACACACATGCATACACACACATAACTGTCCACCACCTTGGGTGCTGTATAACACTAAACTGATGAGATTCCAAGCAGACTGAAACCTGGATCAGTCGGATGTGATTCCTGCCAAGAGTTTTGAGAATGAAGTGTGTTTCAGATTGAATCATTTCTTACCGAACAGTTCTTTGACTACTTACCTCAGAGACCATTTAGCATTTGTTTAAACGGACTCAGTTTTTTTTTTTTTTGTTTTTTGATTTGTTTTTAGAGTGTCTGGCAACATCCTTCCCTGATGTGTTTATCATAATGGTGGTCAAACGATCTTCCCGAGGTCTTTTAAAGTAAAACTTGAAACTGAAGGCAACTTGAATAGCTAGCGCTCTGATGCCCACAGCATTCGGACCGTGCTTCGAAGGTAGAACTGTATTTGATTACGTCCTGCTTGTGTGTGACAACTTTACTTGCTGATTTTTGGGCACCATGTTAAATGGGCATCTTATTATATTTTTTTCTTTAATTCCGTAAAACTCAAAAAAAACAGAAGGCAGAAATCTCTCTACCGAGAATCTAGCAAAGCTGTGTCTCTGTTCGTCGCACACACACAAGAGGTTGTTGTCGTGGCATATATTTATTTCTGCTGTCATAAATTAGGACTTCCAGATGTCATCTCCATAAACACATCAAGGAAAACTGTCACAGTGAATTTTTCCAAGTGTCTCGTTTCAAACCTCAAGTCTCTGTCTGATCCACTACAGCCTGAAATTTTTGAGCCAGAATTGTGATATGAAAATATTTAAATGTGTTTCTAGAAAATAAATTGTAAAGGGGAACTTTCAGTATTTAGGTTACTGTTAAGATAAAACAGGACGGTGAAAACCAGCACAGACTTTTGCCTTATAATACCGGCATTCTGCTGTCATGATATAACACATCAGCTTGGGAATTTTCTTTCCATTCCTGCCAGAGAAATTCTGTTGTTGTATTTACTTCATTATTCACCTCTTGGCCAAAATCCCTTGTGTGTAAAATGTCTGATAACAGCTTTGTTGTATGTAAATTGTTTTGTTTTGAAAAACATTTTTCTACAGCTGTTTGCTTAATTATTTAAGTTATCCATTTTAAAATAAAAATGATTTTTTTTTATTATCAGTGTTTTGTGATTACTTTATCCTCCAATAGATGGCAGCACTGCTTCACGGGTGCAATAGTGGTCGTTTCATAACTCAGATTTGTGTTTCATATCAGATAATTTACTCCGAATGGAAAACAACAATATTCTCACCCAAATGTTTATTAAATACAAATATATATATACATATACATGCATTACTACGTGAATGTACTTTTATCTGTGTGTACACTGGTTGATGATCTGTGGTTTAGCTCTCAAATATGGAAAAACTTTCTGCTACCGAATAGACAGCATCATAACAAACTCTGAAAAACAAAAAGACAAAACTCAGTTATTTATCCATTTATGAAACGCGTATCATCATGCAGTCCAGCGGATATCTTACAAAAAATAAGTCTTATTAAAAAAACAAGGTGTCGTAATGAACTCATACATTGGCCCTTATTATAGTAATTCATAATGATTTTACAGCAGTAACAATAACTCATCAAATCAATTTTCATGTCCATTATATATTTTATCTGAGCAGTGTAAGTAGGGTAATGTACAGGGAGGTACATGACCAGAGGTGATCTGGGTAATTCTGATTTGAACCTTGAACCAAAATTTAACCTTGATATAAAATTCTTGAGCTAAAGGGTAAGAAAGGGACGTCTCAAAGTTAAAATTACCCAGTAACCTTATTTCCAAAAGAGAGCCCCAGTAATAAACATGTCATTAAAGGGACAATATGTGGGTGAAAATGTAGCCCGTCCACCTTAAAAACTAGATTGACTTCTCACGTCACTGGTCTGAAATGGGGACATACACCACATTTAAACTCCTCTCTTCCTTTCCAACCCTTCAGGCTACACAAATTACCCATGTATCCCTGGACAGACATTTACTTTGTTTCTACTGAGAGCTGCTGCTGTTTCCTCTGCTGGCTATCAGACGACTACAGTCTCGTTTTTGCTTTGAGTGATTTTTTTTGCCTATTGTGTAACTGGTAAAGCTACTATCTGTAACTTTCACCTCTCTGTTGCCATCTCTGTTTGAACCTTACAACTGCAGGTTACTTTACATACTTTTCATTACGCACAGTCAAATGAAGCTTACCGTTGCGAATTGGGGTAAGGTTAGGAGATTGTTTTGAACACTGATCTGTCATGTACTTGTTCAATAAATTATTTTTGCTGTTTTTATCCCACCAAAGGATTGCAGTATAAAAGTTGTGTATATTTTCAGAAGCATGCTGTCTAACAGACCGTCAAAGTCTACATTTCCATCTCCATTGAGGTCAATGTCTGTCAGAATTTCTTCCAGTTCTCCTTTCTTCAGTTTCTCCCCGAGCAACGTTTTTGTGGATTCCTTCAGCTCTTCAAAGCTGATCCGTCCATCACCGTCACAATCAAACTGAGAGAAGAATGAAGAGCTTTCATTATAAGAGACGGGAATGTTAGTTATAGAATGGGGAGATGTTGAAGATGGGGATGTCATGTTTGTTTTCTATTTTATGTAAACTTTAAAGTGAGCTCCCTTTGAAGGGAACATTGAAGTGCATGCTTGCCTGTTTGAAAGCACAGTGAAGCTCTTTTAGACCGACCATATGAGCAGTCTCAGCCAACATCCTGGGGCCCATTAATTCACAGAAATCATCAAAGTCTACGTGTCCTCCCCCTGAACACACACACAAACAAATGTTCATTTTCTATAATGGTGAAGACTTTCTGTTGACTCCTAATGCTTTAATACTGAGTGCATGATATTTTCCACTCCAGAAACGTAACACTCACACAAACCTCTTTAGATTTTTATCACAACATCATCTGGTGTGTTTATTACCATTTCTTCCCAGTAAACAGAAGCAAACACTTTGTTTTCATGTCCCCATAATGTAGTGAATAATAGGACCACACACACTCACCCCCAAGCGCACACCCATGTGAAAGTGAAATGAAAGTGACATATTTGTCAGATATGGTAACCCAAAATGTGACCCTCTGCATTTAACCCATCACTGTTGAGGAGCGCACACACACACCTGGAGCAATCAGGGTTTAGGTGCCTTGCTCAAAGGCACTTCAGTTGCTACCTGCCAGCGCTGGAATCGAACCAGCAACCTTGTTCACAAACCCGACTCTCTTACCAGCAGGCCACAACTGCCCCTATGTTTACTTTCCTATCTAAATAGAGACATTCCATGGACTTCCATAGACATAGTTTTAATACACAGCTAGTTATAAACAATATAACCTAATCCTAAGCCCAAACTACTAACATTTTTATAATGTTTTAACAAATAAGGACGTTTTGCTGACTTTTGGGTACAAATTTGTCCCCGATATATGGTTAAGTAAACCCCTAAACCCCTCTCACACATAATGTGTACACACACACACACTTACATTTCATTTTGATTTGCTGGATGATCTCAATCAGTTCCATTTCTGTTGGCATGTATCCCATAGTTCTCATGCAGTCTGCAACATCTTTATAGTGCAGGTATCCGTCCTGATCGTAATCAAACTCTTTAAATGCTGTAAGCAGCTCTGAAGGGGAAAAGAGAAATAAATAAAGACTTAATCACATCACCAATTACAGACTGAGACTGAAAGAATTGCTTTAGTTATTACTTTAGTATTAAAAGAGCTCTAGCAATTTATTGGATATGTACAGCATAAGGATTCTATTAGGATATGTTGCATACAATACCGGTTATATAATCTATATGACTGTGCAGTTTAGGTGAGTATAGAACCACCAGCACAAAGTGACTCACTGGTCTGACTTATCCGACAGGACGCACGGTATACTGCTTATGTCTTTAGCCGCCATACGCTTCCATATTTGTTAAAGGCAGTGTAGGCGATTTTTCCCGTAAACATTTTTTGTTATACTGTTTGAAAGTTTTTTCACATCATTTTACATCAAACCACTAAGTAAAGTGGTCTGTGCCTTCCACAGAAGTGATCTTCTGTGGAAGGCACAGAACCATAAAATGTTTGTCCAATCATTGTCTCTGGTCCTAATGCAATGACAGGGTCTCCTACTTGCCTGCCACACTGCGTATTTGCATACCTCCACAAACAGCATTCATGTATTGGAGGAGGCATGGCTTTGGAGAGCGCTGTGAAGGGAGTACAGGATCTTATGCTTTTAAAGCTAGCTTGCTTTTGCTAGACTCTCTGAAATGGTCTACCCAAACATTTTCAACTTACTTTTGTCACCTACATTAAAATAAAGTCTGATTTGTTTATAAATCATTTAGCCCAGTTTTGTGAACCAGATTAAATGGATTTAAAAAGATTTAAAAGAATGATTCGTCCTCAAAATTGGACAGCTTTACTTTTCTTGTGAACTCTTGTTAATCGGCTTTGGAAGAGCTTTCAAAGCTTCACTACCTGTGTCTTGTAACTGTATAGAAAACAATTTCATTTTATGTACAGAAGTTTATTTTAGTTTTGTATGAACTATACCTATACACACGATTCATACTGAATATCTATACGGTACAGTACATACCATCTAACTCCTCTGGCAGTAAATCTCTGTCCTGTGGAAAGAGAGAATAGAAAAGAGAGAGGGAGGTAGGATAGAGAGATGAGTGAGAGAGCAAAATAACAATGAGAATAAAAGTGATAAAAAACAGCTAAATGATTACAGCATGAGAGCTCACAGTCCTCAGAGACATTGTCCAGTTTTAATCACTGTTAAATTAAGGTTTATGGTAGCATGCTTCTCAGAACCATCCAGCAGCACAATGACACGTCGGGTGGAGGAGAGGAGGGTGTATAATTGGATTTAACCATAACATGTCCCACCATGCCTCACCACTGCAGAAAAATGTATAATTTTGCCAACAGAAACTGTGAACATGATTATGGGGCAGCATGCATTAGAGAAGAGAGAAAGACTGCAAAAATTGCTATATTGCTACTGTATTGCCATGTTTCATAAATGGTTTTCCAAACATGCAGGTTCATTCAAATTAATAGACGTATGCACAAATACATACAAATACATCCACTGGCATGTTCAGATATGGATGCATACACACTCTGGCACAGGCACAACAACAAACACACACATTTATTACCTGTTATTACGTTACGCGTCATTCTCTCTGGCTTTCATATTACCTGTTATTAAGTTACATGTCAATCTTTCTGTATCTCATATCAGTTTGATTTGGGGGTATTCGATTGTGCTTGTTTTAAACCCTTTAGTGGGTTTTAGTCTAAACAAACAGAGCAATGTTTTGATAGTGTCACACGTTTTCTATCTAATATCATAACTGTAGTGATTTAAAAATCACCTTGCAAAAGCATGAAACACTCACAGTTCAGTCTGAATGTGAATTCAAAGTGTGTGTGAATTCAAAGTTTGTGTAAAAGGCACTACGGCGTTTTAAACGTGTCTACATTCTTTAGCCCACATTCTTTTCCCTGAAACCAAATTTGACCTCCTAAATTCCCCCTAACAGCAATCTAATTATATTACCCATAGACTTGTCCAGCAGAGGTTTACTGTGGCAGCTATGCAATGTGGTGAGGTGCCTTAAGCTATTTATGCTTAAATATATGCTAATAGGATCCCATCTGATTTTATTTCATTCAACTTGCACAGCAGAAGCTGTCAAATGCAGCAAGTTTAGGTAGTGAGAACATTTCTTTAACGCTCCATTAAGTTACAAAAATGTTAAAGATGCTATTTTGAATGTTCTAGGAATGTTCAAAATGTCCATTTTGGATGCTGAATTAATGTTATTGCTATTATAATAATGTTATTGAAACTTTTTAAATTCTGTAACGTTTTTAAAATATTCCACTAACAACTTTGATATGTATGTTAAAAAATACAATATGAAGAACAAACTTTTAGAGAACGTTCTGAGAACGTTAGCTGGGTTTGCACTGTCTGTACACTCGTATAAACCTATAGCCATGCTTTTCTCACTGACTGTCTATTTGTTCTCTAATACTGTTTTACTCTCTCTCTCTATTTCTCTCTTTCCTTCTCTTGGCTTTCATTGCTTGCTGGCTCTCTCTGTTCTCAGTTTCTTAGACAATCCTGTGAAAATATAATCCAGGGTCTCAGAGTTTAAATAACTGTGATTCAATAAACCGAGACAAATTCACAGCATCAATTTAAACAGCAGAAGCTGCTAGTTTAGGCCTCGGCCTCAGTGTACCAAAATAATTTGACTTGGCACTTTTACCGGAGCTGATGGAGAAGAAAAGCACTGTGGCGTGGCGTTTTTTTTAACAGACGTGCTAATTTGTTGGAACAGCATGAATCTGCAATAAAAATACACTGCGAACGTCTGAATTTAGATCACGTGTCAAAACATACAAACCCTGCTCACCTGTCCAAACAGAGCATTGAGGTATTGTGTGTATGCAGCCGCGATGGCTGAATTCTGGCTAAAGGATAGACTGTTGCTTCGTCTTCGGTTACCGGGTAAACTCTTGAGGCCAGTGGAGTGTTTGAGTCTTTGGAGGAGCTACGAAGAGCAGAGCGTAAAGTAGGTCCATCTGATGAAGACTGAGGACCAGAGGAGGTGCTAAAAGGGAGAGAAGATTGCAAGTGATCACACGACACATCACCACAAGTCCACCACAAATGCATGTATTCATAAGACCCATCCCTTACCTTTCCTTTGAAGACACTTTATTCCTCTGAGACATGCTAAAACATACATAGATGAAGAAAGAAAATAGAACATCATGTAACATTATTATCAACATTCGACTTGAAACCAACATGTTTCCACACGACAGAGTGACAGCATTTAAGCGTTTGTTTAATTTGAGGTTAATCAATGTTTTCTGAAGGTTTAGCTTCAGTTTACTGACCATGTGTTGAAGCAGGAAACATACTTCATTTATAAAAGCAGGGTAGGCCCTATTTTGTGTCCTACTTTTTATGCAAAGTGCCAAAGCTTTTTCCCACCATGTTGGAGTTGGGTAGAGGCCAGTTTTCAGTTGAACGAATGCCCGTTGGGTTGGTTCCTGGCATTACAATAGTCAGAAAGGTCATAGGCTGGAATTGAAATGACCGTTCAAATGGCAACAGTTTGATTCTGTTGTTTTCTCTCCGTTGAAAAGCGTGCATTTGAATAGGACACAGACCATAATCACACGCTAGTGCCAGAACCAAGAGGCCAGACTGCTCCTCTAAGCATTGAATTAGATTACAATAGGGGCAGACAGGCACACCAGACATCTTATAAATTACAATCAACAGTTTAATATAGCCACGCAACCCACAAAACCTCTGTCTGTCAAATAAGTCATTAGAACTGAAATTGTCAATGTCTTCTTACAAAAAGAAAGCACAAATTCAAAATGAGTCAGTCACTGACATGAAATACATTTTCTTTTTCATGCCCCGAGCATTTTGACTCTGTATCAATCTGTTGTGTTTTATCCGAGCATTTGAAAAAACTGCTCTCACAGAAAGGAAATCTACACATGTAATGTCTCAGTTGTTTCTCCTGAGATTACAAAGAGAGGAAATGGAGACCCAGATTTTCTCTTAAATAAAAACTCGCAATTTCAAAAATATCTCAAAATGTCTCAGATGAGCTTAAACATTTCATCAAATTCTTCCAAGAATGAATAATAAATGTCATCCATATTTACTGTATAGCTTTAAATCACTATGGCAGTATTTCCCAAATTTTTCCACAATGGCATACCTGTCAAAACATTACACATCCAATACTGTTAGTGTATTAATAATGTACATTTACATTTAGGCATTAAGCAGACACTTTTATCCAAAGCGACTTACAAAGTGAGGAAAACAATGAAGAGATAAATCATAAGGAGGCAATACCATCAGCCACACACAGTTACAATTTTACCAAGATTACAACATTTCAGTGCTTGATAGATCGATAGACAATGCAGGATATCTAGTAATGTAGCATATGTTGTGCTGTATTGTATAGTAAATTCATATTAAAAACTTGCAACACATTTAACTTTACAAAATAACACCCATATATCAAACAGGTTATTTAACAAAATATTGCAAATATATGCAATATATATATATATATATTTGCAATATTTTGTTAAATAACAGACCATAATATGTAATAATAAATAACCACAATACCATAATAAATAACCATAATAATAAATAAATAATAAATAACAGACTATTATTTATTATTATCTGTTATTTACCATAATAAATAACAGACTATATATATATATATATATATATATATATATATATATATTTTTGTACAGGTAACGGAAACCGTACAGGTGGATTGTGGGATGGTCGCGGCGTTGTGACGTCGTGCGCGGATTTATGACGCAGCCGCGGATCGTGCGGTAAGAGTGTCGCAGCAGAAATCACGGACGCGGGTGTGACATTAATGTTCTCATTGATGAATTAATTCAGTTATTAATCAATGAAATTAATAAGGATGCACCTTCACATTTGATTGATTCATTGGTTTATTATTAATACGTTTTATTGATGAATACGTTTATTTCATATAGCACTAGCATTGTGCACACGTCATGTTGTGGCAGGTGAGAAATTAAATGTTATAATGAGATTAAATGTTGTTTAAGTCTTGAAATAAGTTGTGTGGGACCACAATGCTGTACAGTACATCAGCAATTGTCTCTTCTGTTTCTCCTTGTAACAAAGTTGACTTGAGACACACCTGAGATCTCCACTAAGTCTCCAGAGTTTTGAAAGAGCAGCCGCTTGGCAATAAAGTTTTCCTCTGGGCTAAATCTGATCCCATTTGGTGAACTGGAAAGCGTTGGCCCAACAAATTAAATGTGAAGAAAATTGTGTTTTAAATAGCAGATTGCTTGAAAAGCGAGGTCCACCGAGACTTCTTGGCTCAGTCTCAACAAACTGATTATTTATATTGGATGAAATTTTCTAACAGATACAGCACTGCCCCACCTGCTCGGAGTCATTTGGTGAATCTATTTTCAGAGCTCTGGTGACACTCATGGAGAGCAAAATCCTTCCTCGCTAATCTATGCAAGTTATTAAACTAAGTGACCAATCGCTGTCAGTCACTATGTTGACACAAGCAATTTCAGCGTCTAATTCCTTTAATTGGAGTAATTTAACAGAGAAGTGAGGGGATAATTATGAAATAAACTAATAGAATGGAATGAGAGCCAACACTATTTTCCTTTATTATGATCAGAAAAAGAACATTTTTAATTGCAGTCGTGATACAGTGAGGAGTAATTATTTTTAAAATGACATATGGGATGGAATTTGATTGGCTTGCTGGCACAGCTAGAACAGTGAAACATTTTAGCACCTTGAGTTTTGGCATCACAAATATTTTTTATGGCCCCCCCAAAAAATGACTGCGTCTAATGCAGATGAGATCAGATATGGACCTTCAAAGATAAAATCTCTTGCACCGTGAAAGACAGAATCACATTGAGATGTTTATCCCAGCCAAGGGCATCAGAAACAGGCTTTCAAGTGGCTTTGTCTTGCTGTCTGTTAAGTGGATGTTGAATAGAAATCATTAAAGCACAGTTGAGTTTTGTTGATGTCACAAACTTTAATAAACATTTGTTACCTTTCAAATGTTCTAATAATGTTTAATAGGAGACAACAGGGCTTGCTGTCACACTGGGAAGTTGTCACACAGTAACATAAACGTGAAGGTTTTGAGTCAAATGTCTAATTCAACTTGGATGTTTTTTCTCTAGCAGTGGCTTTGTATGTTTCAAAGACCCAAAAACAAACTGGAACTTTAATATTGCCGTGTTTATAACTTACCATGTTTGAGGAGAAAAACAATGGTTTGATATTTTTGTGTGCCTTGTAATATTTCTTGTACTATTTGTCTTAAATTTGGCTTATAAACCTATAATGAGCTGTTGAATGGCAGGATCCATTGTGACGATTTATCCCATATAGTGTGACAACATGCCCCATTATTGTAACCAAGGCTGGAAATGTTCAGAAGCTTTTTGCCACCGAGATCTGAAGTTCTTTAAACGTCTGTAGAGTCACATGTTGTAATCATCGCTTCAGTAATGCATTAGAGGGCTGCATTTATTGATCTGTTATGTCATGTTGATGATAATTTGTTGGGAGAAGGTTATTGTATGATCCCTTAGCTGCTTTGAAACAATATGTATTGTGAAACGCTCTATACAGAAATTAAATTTAGTAAAAACTGGAGTAAACATAGAGACAACTCGCATCATTGCCCATTTACTGGGGCAGTCGTGGCCTAATGGTTAGAGCGTTGAACTTGTAACCCAAAAGGTCACAGGTTTGCTTCCTAATGCTGGCAGGACAAGGCTGAGGTGCCCTTGAACAAGGCACCTTTCCCCCAGTTGCTCCCCGGGTGCTGCACTGATAGCTGCCCACTGCTCTGGGTGTGTGTGTTCACTACTCACTGGATGGGTTAATGCAGAGGTCCCATTTCAAGTATGGGTTACAAATGTCACTTTCACTTTTTGCAACAACAACGTTTTTGAAACCCTTCTCCAGTGTCAAAGTTCTGCAGCGATTTTTGTTTATTTTTACAGTTTATCCAGTAGCTCATGCAGGGATTGATTGTGGTATAAATGGCCATCATAATATATAGCATAAGGAGATCTGTGGGTGCTAATTTAAGATGTAAGCAACAGTTAGCTAAAGCCCATTGTTCACTGAATCTTTCTCGTCTAGTGATTTTCTCATGAGATGCATCTACAGGCACGAGATCAAACACCGATTGCAGGAACTTTCCTGGGTTACATCTGAAAACAAGCTACAGAACAATACACATGAAACACTCAGACCGACAGAATCGATCCCTATTACCGATTTTGTGTCACAGGCCTGCGACGAGGCAGGCCCCCTCCTCTACCATTACGGTCGTGCAGTGATGGGATTTATCTTGCTTGCCTGGAAACCCCTGACAATCCACTGAGCTGTTGTGTTTAATTGTTGTTCATGATAACTTGACATCTAGTCGACTGCTTAGGTTTTGAATTACTCTGGCTGTCATTCATGTCTTTCGATGACCTCTCTTCCCAGCTAACAATTTTAGGCTGCAAGAACGTTTCTCTAATGTTTCCATTAAGAAACACAAACATTAATGTTCAAAACATCCAGTTTTTAAACATTGTATTAACATTATTACTTAGTTATAAGAACACTATTCAATTATTTAAATTCTGTAACAATAAACATTCCATTAACAACTTAAGAATAATGTTTTAATATATGATATATATTTTAAAAAAGTTTTACTAACATTATTGGAAGATCATTTTTTGCTTTGAGAGAGCTTTTAGGTAATGTTAGCCATCGTTCTGAGAATGTCCTCTGTTAGCTGGGTTTCTGTCTGTCTCTGCAGTCATACAGTCAAGCTTGTGAAAAAGAATAAAGCTGCCATGATGGTTGTCACCGTGCGACCGATACATTATTGATGAATGTGATTTGTTGTTGATTTTTGATGTGAATTAGGCCCTTTAGCAACCACAAAAATTCTTTCTGCATGTAAAAAGAACGAGTTTATGCAAGAAACCTCTAAAACTGTGCTGAATTTGTATCGTCCTCTTACCTTAAATATAAGAGCAGCACGTAGTGTCCAGAACCACAATCTTTTTTTTGAGTCAATACCTCGTCTTCAGATAGATTGTGTGGTTTGACTGTATGAAGTGACCCTTCTGTCTCTTTCCATAATCTTATTGGATGATAATCTGTCTACATATGTTTGGATTAGCATGCAGAATGTGCATGTGGATTATGTTTCTGGATTAAGCGTGTAACATTAAGAATGTGACCGTCTGGAGCAGCAGTATATACATGCATTTCGCCATGGATATAAAACTGATTATGTCTTTTATATAATTGTATTTAATTATACAATTAAATAATTGTGATATAAATAATAATAAGGTCAATGAAGGGTTGTCATGATGACAAAAATTTGGAAATTATACTTTGAAAGAGATTTCCCAGTGGAACATTTTATTAC
Source organism: Chromobotia macracanthus (assembly GCA_036877525.1). Classification (NCBI taxonomy): domain Eukaryota; kingdom Metazoa; phylum Chordata; class Actinopteri; order Cypriniformes; family Botiidae; genus Chromobotia; species Chromobotia macracanthus. The sequence goes on along the minus strand of JAZGTH010000004.1, from coordinate 2,805,038 downwards.
TTCAGGGTTGCTCAGGGGATTGGTTGGAGATCTCAGTAGTGTATCAACTTTGTCTCAGATGTTTCTTCTAAAATTGCTTAGGAGAAATAAAATAGAAACAAATTTGTTAAAGAGTTATAAAGCTGTTAAATGAATGTAGATAAAATCATCTGGATTTGTGTACGTTGGATAAGTACAGTTTGAGTTCATTTTGAAATCTTTAGTAATCTTGACTTTTGATTGCAGACTTGGCAAATCTGATCTCAGTTTTAGACATTGTTGAGATTTTTCACCATTTAATCTCATTGCTGTCTAGGATAAATAATTGAGATATGAATTAGATCTCATCTGTGATTTCTTCCTTTGGGTGGACCACATCATTGGGCTTTTAATTAAACCACAGATCTTCACACTGAAACAAAAGCTTATCTGGTTCCCAGAATATTTCGAAAGGATAATTATTAGAGATTTTTATTTAAGATAAAATAGGCAGTAATACAGGCAGGGTACATTCATCATTCATAACAAAGTTTTATAACAGCTATAACAGTTCATCAGTCTTTAAAATGCCAGGTCTGTTTTATTACGGTTAGAGCTAAACTGCAGGACGGAGGCCCTCGAGAAACAGAACTGAACAGCCTATGTGTTATGAAAATGTTCATAACTAAATCTCAGATTTAGTACAGTGTTAGAAATATAACTGAATATACAGATGGTGAAAGAACAAATGCCTCTTTCATGCAGTTTTTTGGCTCCAAGGCTAATAAAACACTTAAAAACTCGGTTCTGGTTCTTTAAACTCAGTGTGATTTATACAGAGAGTTAATGTAACTCACTGTACATTTTGCCTAACTACCATATGCATAAAACTGCCAGATGGTTTTTAATACATTCACGACATTCAGAGAGGTCATGAGTTCTCGTTACTTAAGGATTATACGTGCTTGCACAATGCCAACAATCTGCAACAGTTTATTCACTTCTGTTTACAGTTTGTAATGGAAGTGTTACTGACTCCTTGTTAAGATCTGCCTCACTTGGTTACTGTTATCCTGCTTGTGTCACTAACGTGTTATAAAAAGTACTGTAAAAATCCATTTAAATCTTTCTACCCATACAAAACTTCCACAGACTTGCTTTAGAAGATGGGCAAACACTTGTCTTAGTGGGGGGCAACCGTTACTAACATAGGATTGGACAGTAATGTTTTAAGGCGGGCCTAAGAAAGAGTCAATTATCATTAGAAAATAATGCATAAATAGTATATTAACCTTTACAAATTTTTTTTGTGAGAACAAACCTGTTGCTTGCAGACAAAACGTTGTCCGTGAACTGTCAGAGAGACACAAGAGTCATTATTGATGTTTGTTGGGCATATGTTTTCTTTGTTGTCCTTCATGGCTTTTGTCGGAATAAAGTGACCGCCTGTAGCCTGTTTTTTCATTCTGTCCCCTAATCGCTGCCTGCCAGGGGGTAATGTTGAGGTGAGCGGGCCCGGAGAGATGCTGTCATAGTCTATTACCCACATTATGCTTACTGTGCCCAAAAAAGCCCTGATTTTGTGCTGCACGTTCTTCTTGCAACAATTTTTGTTCCCGACGGAACAAAAGCGCAAGTCAAGCAATAACGTTATTCTAGTGTGAACTCCCAACAGACGTGGACCATTTACACCCGCGCAACAAAACTGGAGTCAGCGTATTGATTTCCCTTCGCCAACACCGATATATAAACTCCATATCTGGGGAAATGGCAATGCAGAGTTAAGTATTTCAGTGGCTGAAATTGTCTAAAAGTGCGTTTTCTAAAGTTTTCAGAATGTGCGTATTAATTCTTTAAAACTGCAACCCTTAACTTCTGCCTCTATTGCCATCTCTGTTTAAAACCTAAAATGGCCGGTTCTTTACATACTTTTCATTACATATGTTGAAGTCTAATGAAGACAAATTGTAATTTCCCAGGAAATTGGACCCGACAGCTCAAATTATAAATCACGATTATAAACTTACAGCCGTTTTGGTCATTTTGAACACTGACTAACTGTTTATGTTAATGTTTAGGCAAAAAAGACAAACATTGTAGCTTGAAATATCACATGAATACAAGAGGGTGATGGTGAGGCTGCACGGGCAGCATCAGAGTGCTTGAGGGTGATTAAATTTCAGCGTTCAGTGGGTAACCGTGTGTTCATCCATGTGGCAGAGGATGACGGCAGGCGTGTTTCTGAACAGGGTCTGTATGGATTCGAGTTTGGGGGTGATGATGTGGACACTGGAGGTGACTAATGATGCTGCATGAGCAGATAATGACAGCGTTCAGCTTCATTACACTTGGTTTTAAAAATCGCTAGACACCGAAAAAATAAGACGTCTCTCACTCACACACACATGTTGGGTTTTCATGTTTTTTGGGGTCATTCCATAAACGTAATGGTTTTTATACTGTATATTATATCTCCCTACATCAACTCTACCCCTAAACCTAACCATCACAGAAAACGTTCTGCTATTTTTTCCAAAAAAGATCATTCTGTATGATTTATAAACTTGTTTCCTCATGGAGACCTCAAAAATGTCACCACATCATCAAAATTTACTGGTATTACTATACTTGTGGGGACATTTGGTTCCCACACACACACACACAAATACACAGGGAGGGTGAATGCATCTAACACACACACACTTTTACAGGCTTATCTGATCATTTTTTCTCTGTTAATACATTTTCGCCTTCCACCTCATGTAACTGTTTCGTGGAAATTGTGATTGTATAAAAGTGTATCTTTGACTGTACAGATGGAGGTTAAAAACAGCATTAGTGTAACATGCTTTGACAGAGCCCACGCGTTCTGTCAAAAGTTGTCTCTCTCTCCTGTGCGGCCATGTTTAAATTTCAGGAAGTTATTTTCTTTCACACGCCTTCACACTTCCGCTCGATCTCTGCACCCACACTGAAATCTGACTGTCTATATATATATATATATATATATATATATATATATATATATTAGTAGACAGTATCTCCACATATATAGTATATAATACTAAATGTATAGTATTATATAGTAAATAAAGGATATATAGTAGACATGTACATTTTATATATATATACACACACACACGTTTGTATAAATTTATTGTATATATGTATATACACACACTCACTTATGTAAGCATGGCATCAGTCATAGCCATGTCATTTGCCCCTGCAAAACTAACCTATAATCAGTCATGTCAACAACACTTGGAAAGTAAAGCCCCTTTATGGAGAGACAGGAGCAAAATAAAGAATATTAATCATCCAAGAAGGACAAAAGGTGGAAAAGACTGGAATGGAGACAGGAAATGCAGAGAGAGGCTTGGCTAAAGATGAAGAGGGAGGGAAAATTGGGTCATTTGCAAAGGAGAGGTGGCTGTGTTGGCACTAAAGTGTGAGCGCTGCGGCTGGTTGGTCCCCAGCTCGGGATTATCCCTGGAGAGGCACTACCTTAAACCCCTGAGAGAAGAGTTCACATAGAGACAGGAGAGAGCAGGCATTTGATAAATGCTGCACTACTGCACTACGTGAATGTTACGTAACTTCCTACCCATGAAAGAAGCTTAACACTGATTTATTTTCTTTATTTCTAAAAAAAGCAAAATGTCATCCGCCTTCAAGAATTCATTATGGATTAATGCACAGTTTGATCCATATCTTAAAATTTATTTGGGGTTCTCTGTTATAGATTTACTGTCTTGGCGTGAGTAGTCGTGACCTTTAGGCAAGGTCACAGTTCATTTTGAGTGCTTTTCCTGGTCATCATTTCTTGTAAGAGTTTTAAGTTTTGCGTTTGATTGTTAATTTTCAGCGGTACATTGTACTCTCTCAGTGAGTTCATAAAAACTACAAGGAGGAATTTCCAGGAACTTTTGAAACATCCCATTCTTTAAATGCTGTATTAAAACATTAAACGTTGTTGCTTGGTTATAAAAATGCTTGTCAAACATTTTTTTTAATTCTGTTACTAATCTAAGAGTAATGTTTTTGATATGTATCGTAAAAAATGTTAATGTTATTACAAGAACGTTTATTACAAGAACTTTGAGAGAACTTTTAGAGTAAGCATTAGCCTGCGTTGCGAGGACGTTGCCTGTAGGCTGGGTTAACCGTTCAGTTTCATCTCCTCTGTGACATTTTTCAAGATGTGGGTTAAACACCGGCAACAAACCACTTATGATTCAGTTTAAATGCTGTTGATGAGTTCTGTTCTTGAGTCCTGTTGTTCCAACCCACACAGTGTTTTCAGCTGTTCCGAGAGCTGCGGTTTGTTTTCTGAGGCTGTTTGTTGACTTTAAACTAGCTCATCTTCCCCACAGCTGAACAGAAAAGTCATGTGTCCATTGAACTGAGGAGAGACAAGAGAATTTGGCACAGCAGTGCTGGCTGTCAGAACTACAGATGAGACTGGCAGAGAGCTAACAGGACCTGTCTGTCTGTTATAAAAGACAGAGCAAAACAGAGAAGAGAACATACAGAGTCTTAAATGGACAGGTATCACAAAATGTCTGTTAGCAGTTTGTGAAGGTGAACCATGACAAGCGTGAGATTCCTCTCACACCAAAAAATGAAAAATAAATGAGGCAGTGGGCGTAAACAAAGTAATGCACCATTTATGCAAATCCCATTTTCTTTTTTATTACAAACCCTTGTCCAATATGTTGTGTGTACCTTGAATTTGTCCTCTGCATTTAAGCCAAACAAGTTATTGTTCAAAGTCACCAGTTGTTTTCTGCCAACATTGAAAATCGAACCAGTGACCTTTGGGTTACATGTCCAACGGTCTAACCAGTAGACCGCAAGTGACAGAGGAAACATCATTCAATTCAAATGCAATTTAATTAAACAGTTTCACGAAGGAAATGATTAAGATGCTCCAACAACATGATGGCAGATTGCTAATTCAGTTTCACAAGGATATTACAACGTCTCTTTCAGTTCCTCGGTTCTCATCTTTCTGTGCATCCTAAAATGGAGTTAAGGCACAAGAAATTATGCAGGCCAGGTTTTAAGCAAGCTTGAGAGTTAGTAAGTCAAGTGTTTCCGTTTAGCTAAAAATGCAGACAGAGACGTATATACATATACAATGGTAATAGCAGAACACCCATCAATTCTCAGGGTATAAGGAGAACACGGATAAATCTGTGTGAGAACACGGTCTGTATGTAAATGCAGGTGATTTTTTTTCTGCCTCATGCTAATTTAGGTTTGCTCTGGCGTTTGTAATGCTGGATGACAGCTTATTTGTACTGGTGAATCAGACAGTGAATATTATTTTTCCATTGGGTAAGAGAGCAATTTTACCACCACTGTGTTTGAGTGTGTGTTGCATTCTTATATCCCTGCTATCCTTAACATATTCTCTGAAAACGAAATATGAACAGAATATAAATAGATTGATATTGTTTAATCGATGCTTTTCTTTCATTGTGTGATTTTTCTTTTGTCAGAAAGCAAAAATAAACGTTCATGCATAACATTCTTACCACGCTCTATTATTGTGTATTTATGTACGCACATTTATCAGAGCCCCAGCTGATCGTTTTAGGTTGCAAAAACGTTTCTCTAACATTTCCATGAAGTAACAAAAACATTAAACATTATTTTGAAAACTCTAAAAAAAAAAGACATTGTATTAATGTTACTGCTTGGTTATGAGAACGTTATTCAAACATTTTTTTCAAATTCTGTAATGTTTTAAAAACGTTCCACTAACAACTTAAGGATAACGCTTTTGATATATAATAAATAAAATTTTTAAAATACATTCTACTAACTTTGATAGAACTTTTGGAGAATGTTAGCCAATGTTCTGATAACAATGTTCTAGCAGTGCGGAGATTTGCTGTATGAGTCATTCTTAAGCATCAATTATCTGCTTGGGATTTTAGAGACGAGTTTCCATTCTTTGTTGTCTCCAGACAGACGAATGGTCTGAAATCTGTGTTACAGTTCCTCTGCCAGGAGTCTGGACGCTGCCCACTGCTCAATTACACTGAGTCTGTGCAGGCTGACCTTCATGTGACAAGATGACCTTCAGCTCATGGCTCATAGCCGAAAAGACGCACGGAGCCTTTTGCTAATTGTTAATTATTTTTGCAGACACTTTGCTAATTCTGCATCAGCGCTTCACAAATGAGCACTTGTAGGCCAAAAGTCAAAACTGCGCCCTGAATACCCCTGCGTTCACTAGCAGTCAGTTCTTTGTTAAAAAATCTGTGTTCCTTTTTTTGCACAGCTGCTACCCAGCTAACAATTTTAGGTTGTAAGAACGTTTCCCTACCATTTCCATTGAGTAACAAAAGCAGTAAAAATTTTACTTTGAACGTTCTGGAAACAGAATACTGTTTTTGATATATATATATATCACATATGTAAAAAAAATGTTCGACTAACATTACCGCAAGAGAACTTTAAAAGCATATTAGCCAATGTTCTGAAAACATTTCCTGTTAGCTGGGTAAGCATCTTTTTTTCTTCTCTCCCTCTTCTGTGAATTCATCACAATTTCTTAAGGGCTCTATGAAACCTGGCTGAGTTTGTTTTTTGCACCTCAGCAAAACTCCAAACTTAGCCGAGATTGATCACATCTGGGACCTAAATAAAGTTAAATTCACACTTTCTGTCTTCAGTAGGGACACATCCCAGCCAGTTGTGAAGATGGCATGTGTTCATACATCAGGGTAAATTCAGATTAAAAATCATGTGAGCTGTACCTGAAATATATTTTAAAACCCATCTTGATGCAAAGAAAACTTTGTATTTGCTACTGTAAAAACTGTTCACTAAAAAACATCTTTAACCAACAAGTCCTCCAAAATGTCTGAGAAGGTTTGTGTTCATGCATTATTGAATGTCTGGCAGAGTTCATTCTCCACTTTAATTTATATTCTGTAAAGAATAAAGAAAAAAACACTCTACGTTCATTACATCAAAAAATCTAATATTCAGCAATATATTGTAAGAAATTACATGACATACAGTAAGGGTGAGTACATAAAATTTTATTTTTTGGGGTGAACTTCCACTGTTGATGTTGGTATGTTATGACAATGCAGTAATAAAGTAAAACAATCTGCTCTGTAAAACACTTTCTAAACAACATTTTAAACCACCGATGCAGATCTGTTCATGATGCAGATCTTTCTGACAGAACTCCTGAGGAGGCAAAACTGTAAAATATGAGCATATCGCTGGCATATCTCAGTGCCGAATGCTCACACACCAACTCCCATGAGCAGCTTTTTTGTAGAAACTGTTTCCCTCGCCAGTTCTGGAGCAAAGCTTTGATGACTGGGGGTTTTGTAGAGTTTTTCTGTTTGAATGGAACATAAATATTTTTGCTTGACTAAACATTTTTTCACTTTTTCTTTGGCTGCATATGGAAATTTGCTTTATATGCTTTATATGCAAAAAAAGAGAAGCACAATTAAATAATTACACAAACCGATCGCTCTGATTCCAACAGCTGGTTCAGATCTGTCATACATTAGAATATGTTTTGTAGATTCAATTATTAAGACTAAAATTCCAATACGTCTTTTAGTTTTATTTGTGTGTAAACAGTGTGAACCCAGTAAAACTTCATTAAAGTGATAATTCACCCAATAATGAAAATTCATCCATCTTTGGTTCACCCTCGTGTCATCCCAAACCTGTATGACTTTTTCTTTGCTTTCGAGGAACACAGAAGAAGATATTTTGATGTACATTGGTAAACAAACAAAAGTGGCATCCATTGACTTCCATTGTAAAGACACAAAACCACTGAGACATTTCTCAAAATATCTTCTCGTGTTCCAGAGAAGAAAAAAGGCACACGGTTTGGAATGACATAAGGGTGAATAAATGATGGAAAATCTTTCATTTTGTGGAGAACTGTCCCTTTCAGGCTACTGGGCAAAATGATGAAAATGTCTTTCAATTCAGTTGCTTTCTTTTGTAGCTGAGGCTTAGGATATGTGTCTTTACTATAACTGACTTACTGACTGCAGGCTTTCTTCCTTTCGTCATTTTTACTCATTATGGTTTTTCTCGTCTCGTGTCTTTTCTGTGTCTCTTCACTCGCTCTCTTTGTTAAACCTCAGAAGAGTACTGTGTGAGTGACAGATCTGTGAGTGTGGACCGCGAAGCGCTGGGAGAATTTAAAGACCACGTCACAAGTCAGGCACAGAGGAGAGCAGAGCGAGAGATAGAGAGAGAGAGTAGTGAGAGTGAGTGAGTGCGGGAGAGGGACACAGAACGTGTGAGGATATATTGATTCAAAGCGACGGTGGTTTCTCTTCAGTGTGTGTGAGAGAGACTGCATAAGGCAAATGGAGCACTGGAACAGATGAAGATTATCATTGGGTGAGCAGGTGTGTGTCTGTGGGTTTGAATGCATTTATCTTATGTCTGTAATGCAGGTTTGTGTATAAGCTTGACCACCTGTTAGTGTGTGTGAGCATGCATGTATGCGTGTATGTATGTATGTCAGTCACCACATGTTTGTGTATCTGTTTCTGTTTGTGTATACCAGTGAACGTATGTTGTGTGCCCTCATCAGTGTATATGTTGTTGTGTGCCCTATTATGTGTATTCGTATCAGTGTGTTACCTGAATATATTTGTGTGTGTTTATATTTGTATGATGCTTTTGTTCATTTCGTTTCTCTGCTGGCTGTGTTGATTTAGACTTCTGGTCAACTCTCGTGTGTGTGAGCAGTGATCTGTGTGTGTGTTCACTGATGTGCTTGTGTGTGTGTGTGTGTGTGTGATTCATCCTGACAGCCCTCAGCTGCATGTGGCATGTGTTTATATTGTATTAGCCTGTGTGTGTGTGTGTAATTTTTATATGTATGAAAGCATTGTAAGATTGGCTGTAACACACATAAAATATCTGTGTTCTGCCTGTGTGTGTGTGTGTGTGTGTGTGTGTGGGTTTACTTAATCATTTATTGGGAACAAATTTGTACCCAAAAGTCAACAAAACCTGACAAATATCTGGGCAAAACCTCCTTTTAGGGACGCCCTTATTTGTACACATATAGCAAATAAATGTTTTATAAATTGTAAAAAATACAGTAAGTTTTCTGTTAGGGTTAGAGTGTGGGTTAGGTTATATTTGTTTATGAAAACAATAGAAGTCTATGAAACATCTTCTTTTAGATAGATAAGTAAACGTGTGTGTATGTATGTGTGTGTGTGTGAGCGTAACACAAATATTCCTGAGGATTTTGTGTTATTGTGGTGTGACATGCCTGTCAGTATTTTGTCACATAATCTGAAATGCAGAGCAAAATAGTTTGTTTGTGGGATCCGATGTTTAACATGAGTGTGTTTCATGTTCTAAACTTAAAGTAACGTATTATTGTGGCATGACCAGCAATCCTTTGAAACAAAGAAAAAATACTATGTGGCTTCAAATGATGTCATGTAATCTTACTTTCTATTTTGGGCTTATTAGAAAACTGGTTTATGAATCAAGCGTCTTACAAACTGCAGGAAAAGATGTGAAAAACAGAGGCAGAAAGAGAATGTGTGAGACAGCGACAGAGGAGGGTGTGGATGAAACAAACACTATATCTCAGTCCTTAGGGAGGTAGTGTAATCAAAACAGCCCCGCATTACTGGTAATGAAAGATATTATCAGCAGAAAGCCTGTCACATGTCTTAATCTGTCTGGATCTGGGCTTTGGGGTATTCTTCTGTTTCACTTGTGTCACGTCAGACGTTTTATTTTACGGTGAACAAATATCGGTGCCACAGAAAAGTCTGGAGTCCGTTGTAATGTTAGCAGACTGAGGAGTGTGGTGAAACTCTCGTGAGATCCACAAAAATGAGTCACAAAAATCTAGTTTTGTGAAATATAGCTGAACTAGAAAACTCACTGCTGCGATGCTGTTGCATTGTGGTCTGTTGCCAAGGTGTTGCTATGGAGTTGTTTAGAGTAGTTTAATGCGTGGCTGAGCAGTTATTATAGGGCTCTGAGTGGTTGCTTACTGCACCTTGGGGATTAGAGGCTTTAATGAAACGTTAACTCTGACTATAAGCATATATAGCAATATTGATGTTGAAAGCACAAATAAATATATATCAGAAAACAGTGATCCCACAGTCAGTTGTGTCTGTTTATGTAAATACAATCTACATGTGTGTGCCTGTAGCTCAACTGGTAGAGCATTGGGTTAACAGCGCAGAGGTTGTGGGTTTGATTGCCAGGGAACACGCATACGGATCAAAAAATAGGTATACTCTGAATGCACTGTAGGTAGCTTTGCATAAAAGCATCTGCCAAATGTTTTAAGAAGTTTTAAATCAAATCGTCTTTAATCAAAATGTTCCCCCTCTCTTTCTCTTTCTCTCGCTCTCTCTCTCACTCTCTCTTTCTCTCTCTCCAGTCTTTTCCAGTGATCCCAATGAGTGTCTCCAAACCGCCTCCGCCCCACTCCCACTTCCCCCCCAGTAACCCTTCCTCTCACCTCCCCCTGCCTCCCACCTCCTCCTCTTCACCCTCTCCCTCCACCCCTCCCTCTGCTGCGGGACCCCCCAGTCCTGCCATTCCTCCTCCTCCCTCCCCGGTAAAGATCTCCATGCAGGAGCACTTTGCCATCAACGTGTGTCCGGGCCCCATACTCCCCATTCCCCAGATCTCCGACTTTTTCCCTCGGTTCCATGACTTTCCCATCACCCCCCCTCCACCACGGGAAAAACAGATTCTAAAGGACAAAGACAAGGATGCGGATGCAGACGGAGAGAAAGACCACAAGAGGGAGAGAGAGCAGGAGGAGAACGGAGAGTTTGTCGACTCGGATGACGATGACAGTGAGTTTGTCTTAAACTGCTCGTCTTGGGCATCTTAAATTGGCTAAGAACCGCCCACTTACACAGGAAGAGCTGTTTGACGGACATGTAAAGAGATCAATCACAGTTTGTTTTGTTCATATATGACATTTGGGGGCGGGGTTATCAGAGATCTATTATATGACAATAATAGACCAGCGTGAAAAAAATAATTAAGGACTTGGCATTCTTTGTGATTGATTGTTGAGAAAACACATTAAAAAACGGTGTGCTTTTACTTGTGGAAGTTGCCTGAAGTCGGCCAGTCAGAATATTGCTTTTCCATTTGTAAGGTTTGGGTGGTTTGTAAGGTTTCATGCTTTGAGCAAAAAAATACCAAATTAAAAAAACTTGAAATTTGCCAGTTCAAGTAGGTTAGATCTACTGACAATTTTTGAGGGTGTTGGCTCTGCAGTGAAAAATTTGTCCTCATGAGACCTCAGTGGTTCATGTCCTGATTTTTCTCCCGAGTAAATATGATGCATGTCACATATTGTGCATACATATATTTTGAGCACATTTAACATGTTAATTGCTAAATTATGCAAATATAACCCCCTCCACCACGTCACCCCCACCTCACTTCCCCAGATGGCCGTGCCTAAGTAATCATTTTGTGGTGCTTTTACACAAATCATATGACAGTTTGTGTATTACAGTGACAATTCAACTGGAACGACTCAGGGTTAAGTGTTTTCCTCGAGGACATTTTTAATAGTACGTGGATCAGCTCTTGCGAACTTCGAACCTGCAACCGTTCATTACCAGCCCAGATCTTCAATCACTAGACCACGCAACACTTTCTCCTTCACTTGATGCAGTTTTTACATAACATCGTGTATGAATTCTTTCTTTCTTGTTTTGGAATGTCTTCGTTTGATTGGCTGATTTTATTCTCCAGTAAGCAGCCAATGAGGCGTGAACTCCTTCCTTTGGCCTGGACTTGCGCCTCATACGGTTTAGTATTGATTGTTTTGTGTGGCGTTTACTGGATTGGTGTGTGTGTGTGTGTGTGTGTGATGACTGGGGTATGCGATCAGAGTGTTAAATACTTCATTAGTCTCTGTAATGGTACATAAACACTACAAGTCCTCTGTATGCTCTGAGCCCTGATTAGGTCTTAACAGGCAAGACTGATTCCCGGCTAAGTCATTGGAGTTGTTATCGTCTGCTGTTTTTTCTAATGTGTGTGTGTGTTTAAGACACTGTGTAAATTATGCTTTTGTTCATTTTTAGCTTACCTGGGAACTCTGGAGTTCAGCCTGCTGTTTGATCAAGAGAATAATTGCTTACACTGCACAATCCACAAAGCCAAAGTAGGTTCACACACACCATACACACACACACACACAAATAAATACATTGACTATTCTGATGTAAATTGTACTTGCAAAAAGTACTGTATTATTGTACATAAGACCCATGATGTGACAATTAAAGCATAATGGATTTTAGTCTGTATTGTTTATATTTGATGCCTATATACTGTGTGGTCTTTTTCAAAATCTCTTGTTTCACAATTTTTTACAGTCTCACTCATCAGGAAAAGATAAAAAAAATGTTATTGACGTGTATGCACAGGTGTACACACATTTTTGTCCAGTGAAATGTTTTGTAGAGAAAGAATGTCCCCTCCCTCTATTGACCAAATGATCATTTTGCTAAGCTGAGAAGTAAACTAAGTCCTTCATCTATCAAAAAAGAAGCAATATGCCGACATGCCCATTTTCCTGTTTCAGTGGGAAATATGTAACACAGGAAATGAATCTGCTCAGCAGACTGAACTAAAACTGAACTAGCAAATCATGGTTTTGCTGGGATGTGATGTAAACTAAAGAAAGAGTATAACCAAGTAATAACGTTAACACAACGTCTAAAAACGATGGCCTTTTTAACATTCCTGGAGCATTCAAAATAATTTTTTTTACATTTTTGTTATTTAATGTAAACGTTAGGGAAACTTTCTTGCAATCAAAAATTGTTAGCTGGGCAATGCTCATTTAACCATTTTGATGAGATAAACATCAAACAAGTTTATTTGCATGTACTTTATAATAGTAAAAATAAAGACAGAATGTAACATTTTTCCATGGATTCTAGCACATGATTTCATGGTTTTGTAAAAGTTTAACAATACTGACTGTAAATCATTTAAATCAACATAAGAGGATTTGCATTCAAACAGATGGAGAACCCTGCACCATAAAGAGATTGTGTCCCCGTAAAGCTATGATCCATGAACCCATCAGGACATGTGTGTGCATCACATGTGACATGAACTATGTTTGTTCCTTTGTTTCCACAGGGACTGAAGGCCATGGACTCTAATGGTCTGGCTGATCCATATGTGAAACTCCACCTCCTGCCTGGAGCAAGCAAGGTCACTGCAACCTTCTCACGTGCACAAAACACGCAACAGCGCACACAGCATGGTTCAACTCTCACCTTCAGCACCTTCAAGTTGCTTATGATTCCTTGACACACACACACATCAACCATGTGTGTTCCACACAACACGCAGGCGTGATATGCGATGCATGGCGTGCAGGGCTGTCCGTGAGTGCTGAAACTGTGGAGAGCATGCAGTTGAAAGTGGTGGATTTAGCGTTTCAGCACTTGGTGCTGAATTATTCTCTCTTTATTTTCTTTCATTTTCATCACATGTAATGAAGACACAGCCCTACAGTCTGTTGAAAGGAGGGCAGGCAGAGCAAACGAGATCTCAGCCTACAATTTTATTTTGTAAGAACGTTTGCCTAACATTTACATTTAGTAACAAAAACGTAAAAATATATATATTGAATGTTCTAGGAATGTTCAAAACGTCCATTTTTTAGACATTGTATTCATGTTATTGCTTGGTTATAAGAGTGTTAATCAAACATTTTTTAATTCTGTTACATTTTTAAAATGTTCCTCTAACTACTTAAGAGTAACATTTTTGATATATATAAGAGTAGAGATGAATATAAGTAGAGAACATTAGCCAACGTTCTGAGAACATTCCCTGTTAGCTGAGGTGCCAGAAGCGTCCTGTTCTCTCTCCAGCATTTTTACTCCATGTTTATTTTGTCCTCGTGCTCACTCTTCCGCTCAAATCTCTGCCGCTATCGCCCTGTCTATTGCTACATGACCCACTTTGACCTTGGAATACCAACACAGCGTTGAGTGCTGGAAGTGAGGGAGGGATGAAAAAGAGGGAGAGATAGATGAGAGGGTACAGCAGCAGGTGGTTGTCATGGAAACAACACAGATTGTTACACCGCTCACGTCAACCAAAGAGAGTATATACGAGAGGTAATGAGAAATGGCGAGAAACGTCGGGTCTTGCGTACGCTCCCACGCCCCAGCCTGGTAAATATCGGCTGGGTTACAGACACCTCTGGGCTTTTAAAAGCTGCCCGGCTAATGGAACATTCTCAGAACGTTGGCTAACGTTCTGTACAAAATGTCCCTCTAAACCAAAGTTTCTTGTAGTAACTTTAGTAGAACGTTTTTTTTAATGTTATATATCATATATCAAAAATGTTATGCTTAAGTAGTTAGCAGAACAAAAAAATGTTTGATTAACCTTCCTATACTCAGGCAATAATGTTAATACAATGTCTGAAAAACTGGACGTTTTGAATGTTCCTAGAACTTTCATAATAACGTTGCATGTTTTTGTTACTTAATGGAAACATTAGGGAAACATTCTTACAACCTCAAAATTTTAGCTGGGTGTGCAAGCCCGAAGTAATGCGAGTAGGTGCCGTGCGCCCACCTGCAGCCCTGCACGCAAGTACGTGGGCATGCGAGTCCAATCACAAAACTCTCTTCTTTGGCGTCATTCGCAGTCTTCTAACATACTTTTCATGTACATGGTCTCCGCCAGAATTCCATAAGAATACAGGAAGGTGACGAAGCAAAAAGTGAGGGGAATTGTGGGACTGGAGAGCAGCCTCTCCTTTGTCAAATGTGTGTGTTTATCATCATTACACAACATGGAAAATGAGATATCTGAGTCACAGACACTTTCCCAAGCTGCTGCTTTGGGAATCTCACTGTCCTGGGCCAGATGGAGATGGAGACGGAGAGAGTGGGAGAAGGAAAGGGTGAAAAGAAAGAAAGAAAGAAGTTGAGGATAAAATATTTAGAGTTGCAATAGCTCTGATTTAGCAGTAGGTGAGGGAAACAGGTGACACCATATGCTGTTACAGAGAAAGACGCTATGTGAGAGCAAGATGGAGAGAAAAGTAGAAAACGATCTGCTTTTGTTGTTTGAATCTGCTTGAAATGTTTTTGTCATTTACTGTAAATCTGTTGTGGTTGTTTTAGGATATGTAGCTTGTCTCCCGTCAGGACCCACTAGCTATTTTCTCCATTTTAATTGTTATATGTATATTTTTCTAACGTCTGCTGCAATTAAAGTGTGTTTTCATCTGCTAAGCAACCTCAGGGGGAGAGAGAGGGGATAGCCAAGCCTGGCTGGTTCCAGCTTCGATTGCAGCAGTGCAGAGAGCAGGGGGGATGAAATATGCAGAGAGGCAACATGCTCTTCAGGCGATGAATGACGTGGACTTGCTCTGTCAGGAGAGCGAGAGCCAGAGAGAGCCTGTGGTTTGAGAGACTGTGTTGGGTTTTCACAGCCAGGCCATTTTTTTGGTGTAATACTCATTTGTTAAACAAGCTTGTGGAGGGTAATTGCCCAATTTGGGGAGATATGAGAGGGTATGTGTGACTGTGTGTACAGGTTTAGCTATATTTATGAGGACTAAATGTCCTCACTAAAAGTGAAACATCATGACAACCAGTTCCTGTGGACATTTTACTGGTCCTCTCTAAATATAAAAAGCTTAAATCTGCCAATTCATGTTTCCCTTTAAATCTCATGCCAGGCACACGGTTGTGTGAGGTTCGGTTTAGAGGGAGGGTTAGGGATGGGGGATAGAAATTGTCATTCATCTATTATAAAACCTCACTAATATAGTCACACAAACAGGAGAGTGGGTTTGTGTGTATGGGACCAGAAATAGTAAAATATGAGTTCATCTACACTGTGGGGACCAGACTGTGGGGACCAGACAGTTATTTTCATAAAAGTGCTTAAACATTTTATCACTCATGTATTCAAGACATTTAGTTTGTGTAAGCAGAGGTAGGGGATCAAAAATTCCATTAAAGTACGAACTTTTTGTTTTATATTTGTAAGTCTGTGTAAGTTTTGGTTAATCTATAGTGATCACAACTGGAGGTCTATATATGAAAACAACAGAGGCTGTTTGTTTATGAGATATTAGAGAGGAAAAACAGAAGGGGTGATGCTGATATGTGTGTGTGTTTTCGAGACAGAGGGCAGGTGAGCCGGGGGAAGCCTCGTCCTCTCTCTCCTCTGTAAAGTAGGTGAGCAGATGTCTGTTCTTCACCTGAGGGAGAACAGATAAATGATGTTTCCACTCCTGGCTGTTCTAACTGACTCTCTCTCTTCATCTCCCTCCTCTCTGCCACTGTCTGTCTATATATTTATGTAGTTATCTAGGTGGCTGGACACATTTCTCACTCTGAGTTTCTCGATGTCCTTTTCCTAATCAAATATAGGTTCTGACATGGTTTACTGGTTTGGCTGAGGGTCCAGAATGTACTTTTTGGACACCCCTTGCCAATGGCAGATGAATTAAGAACATCTTTTGGTCACAAATGAGTGTTTCATCATGTACAAACACTTTAATGTCCCAGGGGTTGCTGTTTGTTAACATTAGAGTTTAAACATCATTGTTTTGTTATATGAAGGTCTGGGAAAATGGTCATAATCTTTTTTTGGTTAAGTTTTCAAATAATGGACCACTTCTTTTAAATAATACATTGTATTGCCAAGCTGTTGGTGTTGGCGTGTTTGTTCTTGGCAGAGTGAACCATGCATGCCCAGAGCCGAGAGAGCTGCGAATCAGCTGCCCCAGGGGAACAGAACAGATCCAGCAGAATGAAATTACAGCTTGATACACATTGTTTCATTGTTGCATACTACATGTTGAATAGGCACTTGATATTTGAGTAGTTAAGTTAGTATATTGAGAACGAGATGCAAAAACACATTGAAGGACGACACAATAGATTGCTAGACTGAAATTCCTGAGAGCATCGATTAATGAGACAGATGTTACGAGGACCTAAGACCGAGGGCTGTCAGACAGGAGGTGGAGCTGGTGATGGAGGATGATATTAAAAGCAGATTGGTTTATAGATTGCAGCTTGTGCCCTGGCCTCAGGCCTTAAAGAAACAGTTCACCAAAAAAATAAAATTATTTCATAATTTATCATATAATTTTCTTCTTTCAGCCGAACAGAATTAAGTTAAATAATACCCTGGCTTTTCCCAGCTTTATAATGCCATTGAATGGTGCCCGAGATTGTGATGCTCAAAAAAGCACATCCAATAATGATAAATGTAATCCATACAGCTCCAAGGGGTTAATAAATGTCTTCTGAAATGAAACAATACATATGTGAGAGAAAATTAATATTTTGAGCTTATTTAGTGACTGTTGTGTCACGTTTGAAGGTGAGCATACAGATGAGTGAAGTACATTCAATATGGTGGAACATCAGCTCCATGTCGAGAACTTCACACCAGTGAGTTTCTAAGTGAATATATTAATATAACTCTCTGTTCAGCTGATAGAAGAAAGTCATATACACATAGAATGCCTTGAGGGTGAGTAAATTATGGATTAATTTTTATTTTTTGCTGAACTATTTCTTTAAACCTTACACCACCCCATCTGCATAAATTGTCAGTAAATTAGCATGTCTGAGCAATGTTTTTTTATCGATTATGTAGAGCTGTGCTAATTTCTGTTTAGGTGGAGTTTGAAGGTGTTAGTTACTGCATCCCGTGCTCTGAGGTGATGACATGAGTGTTTATTTTGGGAATCATTGGTTGCTTCTAGTTTAGTGGCGTTTAGAGCTGAGTTCTGTGGTGTAGTGGTTAAGACACGGCTGCCCAGGTTACTCACAGGGGGTTTGTCTTTGTAATGTTTGTGGTGTTTATTACATACAGTTCTGTGTCAACCAGTTTTATGTTTTACTCCTCTCTCTTTTAGGCAAATAAACTGCGCACTAAGACTTTAAAAAACACGCTGAATCCAGTGTGGAACGAGACGCTAGTCTATCACGGCATCACGGCTGCTGATATGACCACCAAAACCCTCAGGTACTGCCTTCATTTCCCATAGCATCCATAGCATCACCGGGACTAATTTTGGCTTTCCTGCACTTGAACTCATGTTTAAAACATATGGATATGCCTCTCTGTAGCTCTGCTCACATGCCACTGGTGTGAACTGCAAATCCCATGAGTCTCCTGCCCGGCGTATTAATCACAGTGAGACAATGAGAACATGTGTTTGCAATAATAATCAGAATGTTGTGCCCTATTTGTGTTTGTGTTAATTTCAGTGCTCCGAGGATTAAGGTCAAGTCAGCCTTCCAGGAGCACATTATAAAAACAGGGCTGTGACCCGTTTACCAGAGCTCTGTATCCAAGAAACCCTTGATAGACAGAGAGAAGGAGCTGTATATAACAGTATATATAACAGTAATAAAGCTGTGAACTGGCCTGACCTTAAGACAGTGACTCATTTGGTACATTTGGTTTGGATAATTTGACAAATGTGTCACCCCATGTATTCCCCTGTAAATGTTGCATCCTGGCGACAACAAACCAGCTAACAGGGAACATTCTCAGAACGTTGGCTAGCGTTTTTGGAAAAGTTCCCAAAAGCGTTCTTGCAGTAATGTTTTATAAATGTTATATTTCATATATATCAATAAACATTATACTTACTTTATTCAATGTTATTCTTGTTAGTGGAGCATTTAAATATATATATATATAATATATAATGTTAAAACAACATCTAAAAAGCCTGATGTTTTAAACATTTCTAGATTTTTAACATTTTTGTTATTTAATGAAAACGTTAGTGAAACGTTCTTACAACTGAAATTGTTCGCTGGGAATACAGAGCACGTACTTGCACTCTGAACGTGGGCATGTGTGAAAGAAAAAGTGTGTGTGGATCTCTCTGTGGTGCAATAACACAACAGCCGATGGTAACATACACTCCTGAGTCTAACCTTCAGATATGAGATGCGTTACAATTTTAGCATAAGAACTCAAAGAGAGAGAGAATAATTGAGAATGTTTCTTCTTGGCTACAATAAACCGCTCTGATTCCCAGCCAGCGATATAAACCTAGCAGGAGTTCTCTCAGGATGGAAAAAAGGAGGGAGATAAAGAGTGTGGAGCCGCTTGTGTTCCCTGCTCCACTTTATGTCTGACACCGTGAAAAATCTGAGTTTCATGCTGAAAGGGGTTTTAGCTGAAATGATTATACTCAGTGATGGAGAGACAGACCTTAGATCAGAATGTGCTTCTGCAAAACTCTGAGAAATTGTGGAGTTTGTGAAATTGTTTAACACAGAAGCATTTTGATGTTAAAAAAACAATTAGATACATAAATTTTCCAATTAGTGACAGGAAAAAGTTTCTCGTGGTGCATGCGATTTTCTGCCACTTTGCAGTCCCTGGACTGAACTGGATTGGATGATTATTTCCGCTCTGTTGCGCTCTGTGACCGCCATCCTGGAGAGCAGGTTGCCGGAGCTCAGGGTGTTGATGGACTATGTCACCACGGGCAGCGTCAGCACCATGTCACAGTGGCTGTGTCGGGTGTGAGACAGCTGGCCAGTCTCAATCCGACTGCAGTAACTCAGTGCAGAGTGAGACGGATGGAGTACAACAGTCATGCAGTTAAAAGCGCAGATGACAAAATATGAAAATACTGTCACATTCTTAGTCACCCTTAACCTGTATGCCTTTATCTTTGTGTCCAACCACACCGTGACACAAGTAGCACTTTTTAGGGGACTCAGAGACTTTTTATTCATTCTTTTATGGGGTTTTGTTTTTTAGTTTGACTGTCCCTTATCACTCACAAATTGTTATACTGCCAAACTACTTCAATTCCAAGATTTGCTGACTCCAAATGACCCAGAACAATTCCAAAGAAGTTCCTTACATTATTTCTTTACAATTACCTTATTGACCTGTGTTTGTCAGCTTTCCATTTAAACGTGTATCCCAGCGAACAATTTTAGGTTGTAAAAAAAAGGCGAGTTTCCATGTTATTTTGAAACATGTTATTTTGAAAAAAAGTTTTTGAAACAATGTAATAATGCTTTTTCTTGGTTATAAAAATATTCAAACAATTTCAAATTCTGAATTCCACTAACAACCTAAAAATAAAGTTTGAGAATAACAGTGTATATGAAAATATGAAAATAACAAATATATATATATATATATATATATATATATATATATATAATAACGTTCTACTAACATTATTGCAAGAACTTTTTTGATAACTTTGAGAGAACTTTTACAGACATTAGCCAACATTCTGGGAATGTTCCCTGTTAGTGGGGAAGTTATTTCCCATGTGGGAACAATGACTGCTGGTGGCAGGCGATTGCCAGGAAGTGTTTTCTGAAGAATAGCTTTAATATTAATAATGCTAGTGTGTCATTATGCAGATGAAAAACGTCTTTGTCAACAGCATAATGGATGTTACAGAACCATACAGCGTGTGTGTGTCATGTACAGTATAAAGTGTGTTGAATATTTAGTAGTAATGAGGAGTAATGTGTTCTTCAGTAATAATCTTAGCCAGAAGCTTGACATTTTTTGGCCAAAGCCAATCAGAACGCTACAGGATCCACATTTTGGACCAATGAGATTTGTCTCAATGAAACAGACATGTGTCCTGTTGTTGTTGGGTTTAATACAGCATTTTCAACTTCACGACTTGCACATGTATGTGCTTATTGTATGAACCTATCCTGGGTTGTTTTAACCCAAAGTAACCACCCATGAGTGACAACACACAGCATGTTAATTTATAACCCTAGATGTGTTCTGTCAATTTTACCAAACTGTGGGTTAAAAACAACCTTGCATTTTTTTAAAAGCAGGTATGTTAGAACTTATAAAGAACCCAAAAGTAGAAGTTTGTTTCGGGAGAAAAAGTTGAGCCAGACAAGGTCATCATTTAACCTAAGAGGCAAGTTTGTTCCAAACTGGAGACTTTCGGCTTGTGTAGCATCCACAGCATGTGTGTGATCTGTGTTACGGCCAAAGTGTTTATCACACATTACCGGCCCATGACTCATCTGTACTCACAGTTTGAGACTGAATAGACTCTCAGTAGCATCTACCTTTTTCCCAACACACTGTATGTACAGATGACGTCCATATGTAAACAAACTCTCGAAATAATGCCAGTGGCTGACGGAAACAAAGGAAAGCTCATCTCTGTGAGTTAATAAATAACAGTTTCAGAAAAAACAAGATACAGGAAGTCGAGAGCACCTGTTATCCATCCCACAAGTGTGTGTACAAGTGTGTGTACAAAAGTGTGTATGTGTGTGTGTGTACACACCTGGCTGAGAGGGATGAGTAACTGAGCCCTATAAGGAAGCAAGAGGCCAACAAGATCATGATGTCACTGTCAACTGCTTGCCTGCTGTCTCTCTCTCTTTCTCGCTCTCTCTCTTGCTCTTTGACACCCACAATAACACTTCAATTTCTTCTCTCCCACATTCGGGTATTTGTCTCGTTTTTCTTCCTGGTTTGTCCTCCACATCTGTTCTTTCCTCACTGTCTTCTTTCACTGTTGCTGATGTAAATCCAATCTCTCTTCTCCTGCATTGTTCACTTTAAAGCCCCTGAAATTAAGAGTTTTGTGGCTTTTAGTGTGTGTGTTCACCTTCACGTCCTCTGTATTTTAATATTGCAAAGACAGAAGTTGACAAAACGTACTTTTACTTGATATATACATTTAAAATGTACAATTTTCTTTTCCAGGAAATTGTACCAAAAAATGATGACTCACCCTGCACTACACAGAATTTTGTCCAATCAGATGATCTTTAGAATGAAAATATCCTGTTTCTTAACGCCGCCTGCCAATGGCTATCAAGTAGCAGATCATGGTGGTACTATCTGTCGTCTTCTCTGCTGAAAAGGATTACTGCCTTTAATCTTCTCCATTCGAAGTGTCAGTAGCTACTACCATCTGAGTCTCTACCTCACTCTACCTCTGTCTCTCTCTCTCTCTCTCTCTCTGGTTGTGTGTGCGATACACCAAGCACAAACTGTCTGTAAAGATGAGAAAGGATTAAAGATGGTGAGTTTTGAGTGTCATATGTCTCCCTCTCTCTGTCTCCGGCAGGCTGTGTGTGTGTGATATGGATCGTTTAGGACGGAATGAGTTCATTGGTGAAGTCAGGGTGGCCCTTAAGAAACTAAAGGAGGGAGAGAGCAAGAGATACAACATGGGCTTGGAGAGAATTGCACAGGTGTGTGTGTGTGTTGTGTTATAGAGACTGTAGGTGTGTGTGTGTGTGTGTGTGTTATAGAGACTGTAGGTGTGTGTGTGTGTGTGTGTGTGTGTGTGTGTGTGTGTGTGTGTTATAGAGACTGTAGGTGTGTGTGTGTGTGTGTGTGTTATAGAGACTGTAGGTGTGTGTGTGTGTGTGTTATAGAGACTGTAGGTGTGTGTGTGTGTGTGTGTGTGTTATAGAGACTGTAGGTGTGTGTGTGTGTGTGTGTGTGTGTGTGTGTGTGTGTGTGTGTGTGTGTGTGTGTGTGTGTGTTAGAGACTGTAGGTGTGTGTGTGTGTTATAGAGACTGTAGGTGTGTGTGTGTGTGTGTTATAGAGACTGTAGGTGTGTGTGTGTGTGTGTGTGTGTGTGTGTGTGTGTGTGTTAGAGACTGTAGGTGTGTGTGTTATAGTGGCTCTAGGTGTGTGTGTTATAGTGGCTCTAGGTGTGTGTGTTATAGAGACTCTAGGTGTGTGTGTGTGTTATAGAGACTGTAGGTGTGTGTGTGTTATAGAGACTGTAGGTGTGTGTGTTATAGAGACTGTAGGTGTGTGTGTGTGTGTGTGTGTGTGTTATAGAGACTGTTGTGTGTGTGTGTGTGTGTGTGTGTGTGTGTGTGTGTGTGTGTGTGTGTGTGTGTGTGTTATAGAGACTGTAGGTGTGTGTGTGTGTGTGTGTTATAGAGACTGTGAGGTGATGTCTATTGGAATTTGTACTATGCATCATTTATTGTTTGGGTATGTGGTGTATTATTAATAACATTTCTGCGGTCTGCAGACTCGGGAAGGAAACAGCCAGGCGGTGGATTCAGGGGCTCCAGTTGCAGAAGAAGAGGTATAAATCCAATACTCTCCATTTCATATCTGAAACCTCTGTTTACACTGAAACTGCACTGGAATATAGATTACTCACATACACAGTGTTGACGTGCAATGGACCTCAAAAGTTTACAAGCCACATTCAAAACTGGTAGAGCATTGCGTTAGCAGCACAAAGGTTGTGGGTTCGATTCTTAGGAGTCACATACTGATTAAATGTATACCCTGAATGGACTGTAAGTTGCTTTGGATACAAGCATCTGCCAAATGCATAAATGTAAATACGCAGGATGTAAAATAATAACCTAACTTGCATGACCTTGTTCAGACGTTTCCACAGTTGATACAGTATTTCTTAATATTGTACTGTATTGCGCTGTGTTCTTCAGTGTACTCTTGATGATCTGAATATTTATCAGTGGCTGTTTCTTGTTTTCCAGCGTGGTCGTATCCTGGTCTCTCTGCTGTATGTTACAGAGAAGAGTTCTCTGATTGTGGGAATTATTCGCTGTGCTCATCTGGCTGCCATGGATTCCAATGGCTACTCAGATCCCTTCGTCAAAATGTGAGTCTAAGAACATCTATGACCACAGTGGCTATTTTTACCCTAAAGATTCTTTCACACGGAGTCAGAGTTTTCAGCATCAAATACATGCATTGTGAGATTTTAAAAACCAAACAATGTGACCCTGTGGACTCCCAGTCTGAAATATATTTGTATATTCTGTCGTATCTTTTCATTGTTTATGTTCTATGACGAAAGTATCTGCACTTTCGTTTTTTAAACTCTAAAATTCTGCATCTTGTGGATTATTTGTGGATATATTAGACTTTCATGTCACTAAGTCACATTGGATCATGCCTGTGTTTTGATTATCAGCATGAAGTCTGGTCCACATTGTAACTTTTGTAATGCATCGCTCGGTCGCAGTGAACAGATTGAGACAGGTTTCAGATCGTCCCCGTGAGCTATCAGTGGTAATTTAAGCCTAATACCTCAGACAAGTGAAGCTAATGTTGTAATAAGTGCCTCAAAGCACCAATGTTGTTCAAACAGAGTTAAGACAAATTAGCAAACTGAATCCCCAGAGCTCATGAAGTGACTCAACAGCAGACACGCTTTCCTGGCTTTATTTAATTTTCTTATCTGTTACCTCTTGCTCAGTTCTCCAAAACACACGGTAGGACTTTAAAATAAGTTTTCAAAAGCGAGATTTTCTTGAGTTCTTCTTGGAATTGTGGCGGTTATCAGAGCTTCGCGCAAATGAAAGTAAATGTAACTGCGTTATGACTCAATGCATTGACATCACCGTCCTCCATGTTAGCATCATAGAGTTCGTTTCAGGCTGATTTATTGCTCGCTGTGCCTGCACTTGATCATAATTCGTCCCCCTGTGGATTCTTGTGAAAGTTTAAAGCCCACCCACATGATAAGACTAGAGGAGCTTCTATTTGGAGGCAAAACAATAATGGGAATATATATATAGAGGCAGAGAATACAGAAGCAAGCAGAAACGTCCAAGGAAGTGCCTTTGAAAACTCAGTGGTTTTATTTATCTTCCTTCCCCAGCAGCCCTGGCTTCTCACACTTGGCTTCTGGCCACAGCCGTTGCGTAGCTGTACCCAGCTAACATGGAACGTTCTCAGAACGCTGGCTGACAGTTCTCTCAACATTATCAGAAATGTTCTTACAGTAATGCATAATGTTTTAAAAACTTTACAGACTTGAAAAGATGAAAAGATGTTTGAATAACATTCTTATAACCGAGGAATAACATTACTAAAGGTTTTTAACATTTTTGTTATTTAATGGAAATGTTAGGGAAATGATCTTACAGCCTAAAATTGTTAGCTGGGTTTATTTGTTGCGTGATGGAGAGTTTTTTTCCACTATCTGCTCCTGGATCATAGAATTTTCCTGTTTATTGTGCCAGTTACAGGCACGATATGGGCTCACTCAGGGGGAGAAAACCTGTTGTTGGAGAGTGGAGTGTTTTTATACAGCAGGATGGACTGCTGAGTGCGTGCGTGCGACTGTGCGTGCGACTGTGCGTGCGACTGTGCGTGCGACTGTGCGTGCGTGATTGCATGTGTGTTGCATGTGTGATTGCATGTGTGATTGCATGTGTGAGTGCATGTGTGAGTGCATGTGTGAGTGCATGTGAGTGTGTGTTTAATGGACACTGTTAGCAGTTGTTTAGGGCATGACTGGTCATTTTCACATGTATGACAGCATGGCAGAGGTTTATTTGGCTGCTGAGGTTGACTCCAGTTGTGGCTGGATTCTGCTGGAATTCATTAAAGCAGCAAACAGTATTAGACTGGATTTTCTGCCTCAGTAACTTTCTTTTTTTAATAGCAATAAAAGCTTTCATTGTAATTACTGAATGGTGCCCTTAAAACTAACATGATATGTCATAATTGGGAAATGGTAGCAATGCAGAAAACAAATGTGTGTGTGTGTGTGTGTGTGTGTGTGTGTGTGTGTGTGTGTGTGTGTACACAGATAGATAGATAGATAGATAGATAGATAGATAGATAGATAGATAGATAGATAGATAGATAGATTGTAGCTATATCACCCAGCCTTACCTGGAAACATGAGACTGGACTGCTCTCTGCTCTCCACAGCTCTGCGTCTGACTGTAATCACCATATTCAGTTTGCTAGCATGAATTCCATTTAATTAACATGTAGTTAAAGACTGAAGGCATTTTCAGGGAAATTTACTAATGGATAGGTAGACACAATAGCTGAGCTGTGTTTGGAATTTAATAGAAACTATTCCAAATATAATTAACCTTCTATTCAGTATATTTTTAGAGCACTCAGTTGCAGTCACTTATATAAGCAGAGCTTATATGTGTGTGTTTGTGTGGGGGTGAACAAACACTTTCACAAATGACTAAATTTGTTGCTCTTTTTGTGGCCAGTAACTGTATTTTAAAGAGCAGGGTCTGTATAACTATTTTAAATAAACATGAAATGACATTTGTAACTTATTACATTTCCTTAATGGGACGTATTTCGGGGTACGACAGCGTGGGTATTTGTTCACTCTAACAAGTAGCTAGGATAAGTAAACTATTCCACACATATTAATAAATAATGTAAATGCATTTGTCTTTCTTTCAGACTGTAATGTTATAACCTGTGAATCCTTGCTATCGCATCACCTCTCTGTGTTAATTTTGTGTTAATCATTGCTTTTGCATCTCCTATCTCTGTGTTAATTTTGTGTTAATCATTGCTTTTGCATCTCCTATCTCTGTGTTAATTTTGTGTTAATCATTGCTTTTGCATCTCCTATCTCTCTGTTAATTTTGTGTTAATCATTGCTTTTGCATCCCCTCTCTCTGTGTTAATTTTAACCCAAAAAGTTTGCACATGTTTAACGGTAGTCCCACCAAAGCTAGAGCTCTTCTTCCAACAAACGTCTTTCACTTAGTGTGGGCATCATAATTGAATTAATATTCATGAGCCAATCCTCGCCTGCCACAGGTCGTGCACCGAGCCGCTGACGAAAGGTGCGGTAAGCTTCCTGAGGAGAGGACGTGTCAACAACAGAACAGAAAAAAGTTGCTTTTGACACAAATATGCGCTTTTATATTCATAGCTGTCACAATAATGTTTTTGGCCTAATTATTAAACCTTTGTGCCAAAAATCCTCAAGTTTCAAGTGACAAGTTTCTGGAAATTAGCATTTTTCAGATTTTGAAAAGTTTCTCATGAATGTAACTGTGGCAACTAGATGTTTGAAACTGATATTTATAAATAAAGGCATTTCTTTGTGTGTGTGTGTGTGTGTGTGTGTGTGTGTGTGTGTGTGTGTGTGTGTGTGTGTGTGTGTGTGTGTGTGTGTGTGTGTGTGTGTGTAGTCCTGGTATTCACTACGTTTGTATAGTAAAGTATAGTATAGTAAAACCAGTAAATTTTGACCTTGTGGGGACATTTCTAGGCGTGTTTGTGTGTGTGTGTGTGTGTGTGTGTGTGTGTGTGTGTGTGTGTGTGTGTAGTCCTGGTATTCACTACATTTGTATAGTAAAGTATAGTATAGTAAAACCAGTAAATTTTGACCTTGTGGGGACATTTTTAGGCGTGTGTGTGTGTATTATGAGTGAGACCCCATAGAGTTCTATTTTCATCAGTCCCGCGGCATCACTGAGTAATTAGAACAGACAGGAGAATGCAGATATTATTGCACATGCTCTAATTAATGTCATTACCGGGACACAATTTCAATAGTTCCACTTTTGTTTAAACGGTTTGCGGTGCTGAGCCATTTACACTCACGTTCGAATGTTTATTCATGGCTTGCTGCCATGCACAGACGTCTTGACTGTGTGTTTTTCTCTAATTGCCTGCGCAATTAAGTCAAAATGTAATTAGTGACTTATTCACAAATGCATGGATGCAGGTGCGCATTAGAGCTGAAGTGTGTCATTTCATCAATGTTAAACTACTTTCTTATATGACGGAGTTATGTTCAGAGTCAACTATAAGTGCATTCGAGTTTCCTGTAAACACTGCGGCTCTGTGACGCTGTCAAAACAGTGTTCTGTTTAAGCTTGAGCACCCAAGTGTTCAGGAAACCAATCTGAAAAACATTTTTTAAAGTCTGCTACTGGTACAAAGCATTTTGTATAGATTTAATGTAATGTAAAATTACAGAATTAAAAAGTGTCTTCCAAACAACTGAACAGATTCATTACAAGATGAAAAGAAAACATGACCCTTACAAAAATGAACCATGGTTTACTACAAATAAAACCAAATGAACATGTTTACAGTAGTTAAACCATGGTAACCATAAATTAACCGTGGTTTTGCTAAAGCAACCATAGTTTAACCATGGTAATTGTAGTAAGACTATGGCTATACAAATGATAATCTGCCAAAAAACAATGGTTAGTACACTTTTACTGTAAGAAAATCATGATTAATTTTCGTAACTTTTGTAACAGTGTTGTTGTAAGTAGATGATTTTGTCTTGTTTTACTTGCTGCAGGAAACATTTTGGATTGAATAGACGAGGCTTTAGCATGTCATCCTCATTCATGTGAATTTGCCCCCAATACACAATGATTTACAGTATTTAATGTCTCATTGTAAACAGTATGTCCATGTCAAATTGCGTCTTTCATTTACAACTACCCAGCTAACAGGGAACATCGCAGAACATTTATCTAACATTCTCTAAAATAAAGTTCTCAAAGTTATTAAAAACATTCTTAAAATAATGTTGGTATAATGTATTTTTAACATTATATGTCATATATATCAAAAACATTATTCCTAAGTTGGTAGTGGAATGTTTTAAAGATGTTGCAAAATAAAAAAAATTGAATAATGTTCTTATAACCAAGCAATAAATTTAATACGGTGTCTAAAATATGAACTTTCCAAGAACTTGTTTAACGCTTTTGTTACTTAATGGAGACGTTAGGGAAACGTTCTTACACCCTAAAACTGTTGTCATGGACTCTTCCAAGCTGAAAGTTATTGTTTTAATTAATGACATTAGTGATGTCCTTAGGGTTAAATCTTATTAGAAGACAACTTCTTAGTGATCCCCTCTCTGTCATTGGTCAGAATAAAATTTCCCAGTAGCTCTTAATACAAAGGACATTATATGCACGTGTGCTACTGAATATCAGTCAGTTTTCCTTGTAAATACAATTTCTCGTCTCTAATGTTTCTAAGTACTGAAAACCAGTGTTGTCTTTTCACCCAACTGTTTTATAGTTATAAGTTGTATAGGCGGGCCCCTGTGACCAAAAGGGCCCACTAAGGTCCTATGTTGTGTAGCCCACTCATTGGACCAAGACCTCTTAAATTTAAATTTGTATCGACCAATTAATATCCAATGTACCCAACTTGTCACCCTGAAAAAACACATTAATATTCTGGCTAAACATCATTAGGTGAAAGTTATTGATTTATTCTAACTAATTATTATCCAGACATGTATCAACACATCAGCAAATGAATATCTAAAGCTTTAGCATTTTGATCTTAAATCATCACTCAAGCATGTATTACTCGTTTTGGTAAGCGGGGGTTAATGCAGTCCACTGGTCAAGAAATTATTTCTGACAGCAAACAGATGGAGGTGTAGTTGGATGATAACCTGTTAGTATTATCCAGTTGCCATTAATGAAATAAAAATGTGGAGAAGTCACTAACCAGTTGCTTCACCTGACTAACTACCCGCAATCCACTATCTGCACCGATCTAGTTAGGCACAAAACTCTTAATTATAATTCAATCAAATGTTCTTTAGATATTCATGTAACTATATTTAATTCATTGCTATATAACTGTCTGTCTGTTATGGGTATAAAAGCAGGTTTCACAACTCATCCACTTGCAGGAAGTCTCGCGCGTCATATTCCCCTGTGGTTTTCACTTTACACATCTCTCTCTCTCTCTCCATCTCTGTGTCTGTGCTGTGTAACATGTTGTGCAGATTGATATCGCTCATGATTTATAAATGATGAATTCTAACTGGTAATTCTCTGATGATTCCATGAGCTGCAGACCTCATGGATGCATCATCTGTCCCTCAACACGTTCTCCATTCTTTCATCTAATTCGGTTCCATCCATCCATTTAGAGATGATCATCTCTCACTCTGTAATAGATTGAATGAATCACCCAGAACAACACCCCCCCCCATCCTCACCCCACAAGGTTTCTCTCCCTCGATCTCTCTCTTACTCCCCCACTCCCTCTCTCTCCCTATGTCTCTCTCTCTCTCTTACTCCCTCTCTCCCATTCCGTCTGCTCCTCTCCACTCCCCATCTCTCTCTTTCTTTCTCTTCCTCACTCCATCTTTATCTGTCTCTGGCTCCCCTCCCTGCTTTCTCTCTTTCTCTCTCTCCCCCTTGTCACACTCTAAAATGAGCTCTTACACCCTCTCCGTGTTTGTTCTCTTCTGATTGTGTCATGGATGTGTTGAGAGCTTCAGACCTGCCAGTCTAATTATTTACTTTGATGTTTTAAAAGTTGTGAAATTCTCCCCACAGATTCATTTCTGTGTATCTCTCCCTCTTTCTCTTAATCAGTGTTTTGCAGCCTGACATGGGGAAAAAATCCAAATACAAAACATCAGTGAAGAAGAAAACTTTAAACCCAGAGTTCAACGAGGTAAGTTAACTGGCTGAAGATGCGGCCATACGTGCCGTTCAATTTCATTTACATGCAGACAATAGTGCTGCGGAAACGCAGGTACATGTGATGCCAAAAATACTGCATGTTTGGACACAACAGAAAGAATACAAACTTAAAATCTGCATCGTTTACAGTTATAGTTAAGTGATATATTGTAATTGTATTTTTAAATTTGTGTTATTTGTAATTCTTTATTTGTCCAAAACAGAAGCCCTAAAGAATGACGTCTTATCTCCTTTGTTGAATCCAAAGTTATTCCGCATACTCAAAGTGTTGTGCGTGTGACTGCACCTTGTAAGTGACCAATGAGAACACACACATTTTTTTCTATACTAAAACTCGCTTGTGTCCTCTTTCATCCAGGAATTTGCCTACGAGGTTCCCCATGATCAGCTCGCCAAGAAAACCCTGGAGATCTCCGTCTGGGACTACGACCTGGGCATGAGCAATGATTTCATAGGTGACTTGAACATTTGCATTTCAATGTGTGTATCTGAAGTGACTTACATATTTAAGGTATAATCAGGCAGTGTTTCCATATATTGGAAAAGCTATAAGGGGGCAATAGGAGGTGCTATAGGAGAAGCAGAAAAGAAAAGGTTCTTTAGTTTAGTGTATAGTAATTACAATAATTTCAATAATTACAATAATTTGAAACCTTTCTGAATGCTTTGCCTCCTAAGCTTCTATTGTAAGCGTATTACTGTAAACAAATGTTTAATTATACATGCTGAAAAGTATTCCCCAAATAATTTTTCTTTTAACCTATTTTGTACCTCATTTCTTGAAAAACCGAATGTTGCAGCTCACAGTACGTCTCATTTCCTGAGCGATGTTGTGTATCTGGTTTCCCTGAAGACGGCAGTTTGAAGTTGTTGTTGAAGGAATAAATAGAGAAAGAGCCCAGAAAAGAACAGATGAGGAGCTGGTGACTGCGTTTTGTTCTTTACCATGTTTGTTTATGGTTGAGTTCTTCAATGATCTGGACTGTGAGAATAACTGATGTCAGTGTTCGGGTGAGGGCGGAAAAGCTGCAGAACAACAAGCAGATCAACAAGCTTGTGAGAGACATCCAGGCGTGAAAGCAAAAAGAAGAACTGAGGATCGTCGGATTGACATGTTTAATGAAGCGTAACGTTTATTTAACGTTTTCATGGATCTCTCTTTCACTCTCTCTGTTTCATCTCTTATTCTGCCGTTGCCTGTGGAGGGGATGTCATGCGTAGGGTTCATTTGTCACGACTTGCTTGTGGCCGTGAGCATGTGTTATTGATGCGAGGTGTGTTTGTGTAGGAGTGATCGAATCGGGGAAAATCTCAGTACGTGAGGAGCCTAATGAAATGAAACGCAGCATTACACTCGCTTTCAATATTCACGACAAGTTCAGGTGTTCAGTGGTAGACAAAGAGGAGACACGAAAGTAGACAGACAGACAGACAGATGGAGAGATAGGGATATCTGTTAACTTGCCAGGCTTTTCTTTTAATATCTGAACTCTCTGTGTCTTTCAGGTGGAGTTGAATTGGGGATTAACGCAAAAGGAGAGAGACTGAAACACTGGTTCGAGTGTCTGAAATATAAAGGAAAGAAAGTGGAATACTGGCACACACTGACACAGCAGGGAGCTCCCAGCAGCGACTAAAACATCCACACATTCAGACAAGCGCACACACCTTTATTCTCTTCTGATAGGTAACACACAAATAACAGAGTAATAATGATAATGAAATGCAATAATGCTTCATCTGAACGAGATGGTGAGTGGGAGAAAAGTGTAATAACCTGTACAGATATCTCTGTCTGAACTTCTCAGTCTTTCGTGATGAGAGAGAATAAGCAATTGTAAACACAAGCCCGGATCGTGACCTACGACCATGTGCATGTCACACGCATCGACCCTTTTCTGGTCTACACTTGTGTGAAGTCGTACTGTGTTGTGACTACGCCACAGGAGTTCATGCCATATTGTGTTTAATACAAACGTGTAAAACATCCTGGTGTTTGTTACAGTCGGTGACGCTGTATTTTTGCACACTGTCAAAGCACAACTGACTGTAAGTGTCTGTGTGAAGCTGTGTGTTACTTTCTGTGATTTGTGATGGATGAAAGTTTACAGTCTCTTCCAGCCCAACAGAAACATGCAGCAGAAGAAAATGGAAACCCGAACCAATTATTTACGGAATAAAAGTGACTCTCCGGATTCAACGATTTACTCCGTCGTACGTCACTTCGCAATCTGCACAAGCATTTGTGTGTCTGTGCGTGTGTTAATGTCACCGTGTGTGTTTTTGTCTAGTTGTGTGTTGGTGTTGAATGTTTGTACGGTCTCCTACAAAAAAAATGCACGTCGTCCGACTTTTCGACCTCCTCTCTGGCGCCATCTGCTGGTTGAGTGGTGTAACTGCAGCGCAGTGTGCGCAATACGCACGGCCTGTGCGGACCCGTGCGGGTTCGAGTCGTCGCAGATCTCCTCCGGTGGACCTCATGCACTCCTGCAAACCCCCTAACCGGAGAAATGAGCCATCAAAAGACCTTCTGAAGGACATTTTGTGGTCACGGATGAGGGCTTGAAAACTTATGCACGTTTCTTTATGTTAAACATTTTTCCACTATAACATTTGCTTACTGTTGACTAGTATTATGGACAATGTTTGGGAAGTCCTTAATTGTATCCCTGTGACCGTGTTTTATTAGTTATCCAGCATTCATAACCTCAACTTTATATTTCATCAGTCATGGGGCAGTCACATTTATAATATCTCGAGTGCATGTACATGCATGTCTTAAAAAATCATGAACATTTATACAAACGTTGGTACAGATTCGTCTTTTATCCTGATTTCTCTGCATGTCCTCACTTTAAATCAAACTCTGGAGACTAATATAATGTGCATATGCTTTTGCATCAAGTCTCATTGTTTGTGATCAGTGTTATGTTGCACAATATCAATGCACTCTATTTTATTACACAAAATAATATTTCTGATGCCTCTTACATTTGAGTTGTGTGATGGTCTTACAATTGCGCATTGATCTAGGATGTCATGATCTGATCTGTCATCAGATTTATCTGATGTTTGTTTTTGGCACCTCTGATGAAGCGGACCGGCATCACCCGCCAGCCGAACCGGGACTCCGGGGGGCACGAAGGGGCAAACGGGAGGAGATCACGTGACCTTGTTGCCCGTCTGTGTCGTTCATGTGACGTGACCGCCATCTAGTGTCGGCCTGTGTATTGCAGCCGAAGTGTCGGGGGTTATTTTGGGATGTCCTTCATTCATGGGACGGCCTTTAATGTGATGCTGTAACCAATGGAAACTGTTGCAAATGTGATGAACAATATTAAACAGCGAATGCATTGTGTAACGCTTCATAAAGTGTCTTCAATAGTGACATATTGCTTGTGATGTTTCCTCTCTTTTGTGCATAACAATGTTGTGTTAGTTTTGTTTTAATCTTTTTACGTGATTTGCAATTTGACACACATTTTCTGGTGTGTTCACTGTACTTACAGTGTGTGCAATGTGCAATGTTAAATTACTCACACACACAAGCAGTCATGCAACTAAAAGTCATACAAACGGCTCACAAATTGTGTGTGTGGAGCAGATCTGAAAAGCTGTTTATATCTGAATACTAAAATGTCTGTTTCTGTGCTAAACATCCAGATTATCTTTCACTATCGCATCTAAAACCGAAGCAAACAGAGAGATTTCTAAAACTTTGCATTGAAAATGGATTTATTCGTATGTGAACAAAATGCTGCCTATTGTAGATCACAGGCATCAGAGAGTTCAAGCCCTCTTCATATAAAAACTCTTAATATAAATTAAACCCAAAGACAAAAAAGAAAATAGATTCGGTAATATTAGTAACCTTTTACAAAAACACATAACTTACCTCAGCCTTCAGTGGTTCCATATTTTGTCTTTCACATTTATAAAGCATACAAAATGGTTTTTATGTTCACATTAAACTGGATCGGAACCTATTCAATCCAATACACAATACACAAGATCAAAATACAATGTAAGTGGAAAACTGAAAATAATAGGGAAATCTAATACAATTCACATTTTATTCGATATGGCTCTTAGTACAACAGTCACACAGTATCACACTGGTGTATTGTACTCATTCCTTACAATCTGTCTCTTCCATCTGTATTCCAGCAGGTTTTTCCACAAAAAAGTATCCAAAAAGAGTCACTTTGGCATCTTGTCCACTAGGTTCTCTGTTCATACTTCTGCAAAGACCCAAAAGTCATTTTTTTAGTCATTTTTCATCATTTAAGATGATGTTTGTGAAGTCTACACAGATCCAATAGGAGCTATGAGCATCGATTTTGGGAGATAAATGTTGGTATGGATGTATTTTGGTCAGTAAATTAATGCTGGTGAGTGGAGGGCGGTCAGTTGGATGTCTTGGTGTCTGAGTTTAGTTATTCCGAACCTCTGGAATACCACTGATTCCGGTCTTTGAGTCTTTGAGGTGTGTCTTCCCTATCTCTGTATATCCCAGCATGCCTTTGGTATCGTCTTTGAAACACCTGCCAGAACTGCTCTTCCTGCAACAAACAAAATTTGACAGAGTGTATTACAGTTCTGTTGCTGATTTCAAAGTTGCCAGGTTTTAGCTGCTGTTATTATCTATTACTATTACTATTAATGCCTCCAAATCCCCTTTCTGAGTTTATGCAGAGACAAGAAAGTCATTTGTAAGCTGATTCCCTCAAAAGTGTAAACACTGCAGCTCTATGGTGCCTACAAAACTATCGCTCTGTTCGCTTGAGCAGCATCCTCACATCGCTGCAATCTGTTTGTCCAACCAATTAAAGGTGGGAACAGTCATTGTCATCTTTTGCAGAAAAATCAGAATGGAATCTACACAGCTGAAGTTTTACCACAGTTTGTTGCAAAAGGCGCAGGGGCGTGACGGCGCACTCTTTTGGGTTCGGCGCAGTATGACTCCAAATGTTGGAGGTCACATCCTCGCACGCAGCACTGCTCTACAATCCCTTTCCCACGAGAGCGAAGGCCGCCGGTACGAGGTCCTCCAGGTTTGCCTGACCACAAAGACACAGGAAGGGAAATTTTAATAGGTTTCTAAGGTTTAAAATCTCGATGTAAGCTTTACAGCATGTCAACACAACATTAGGGAAAATGTTAATGAAAAGTTAAGGAAACCTTTCTCATGAAAGAAATCATTAAAATATTTAATAACGCTAAAGCAATAAATGGTCAAAACACACCTCATGTGGACCTGTATTGGGTGTGAAAATGTTGGATGTTCATGACAATATTTATAGTTTTTTTGAAACTGTTATGATATGACATTGAAGTGTTGACATTGAATGTTCCTTTAAGAGAAGGAACAAGAGAGAGAACGAGAGAGAGAAAAAAGTGTTAGGGTGGCCTTGGATATAGCAAGCAGCAATAAAAAAATGACGTTAACAACCGCAAAGCAGTCATTTGATTATATAGGTGTTTATCATCAAAAAAGATACATAACTTCAGACCGCCCACAACAGAAACCCATTACTGCTTTCTATTGACCGATCTGACTGATTGAAATCAACACCAAGCTGATAACAGTGTGACATGATAATACTGTGTCTGTATCTTTACAGGACAAGGCCACTTCTAATGCACTGATACACTGAGGGTTACGAATATAACAATGCTGAGGGAAAGTTGTCAAACGTTCCCTCAAAGCTCTCAAAACATTTTTGCAGTAACGTTAATAGAACGTTTTTAACTGGACATCATATATAGTGGAACATTTATAAAACGTCACAGAATATAAAAATGTTTGAATAACGTTATAACCAATCAAAAACATCTAAAAACTGACTGTTCCTACAACTTTAAAGAAATTTTTTTTTACATTTTTGTGAAACATTCTTACAACCTAAAATTAGCTGGAAAGTCACTCTTGTACTGCAATTAATCACTGTGACCCTCGTCTGACAAGACATGATAAGTACAAAAACAATATCCGGTTTGTCCTGGTTTGACACCATCCGCAGACACATCTTTGTAAAGAGCTCCTTCGTTTCTGCAGTACCCTGACATACGTTTGTAAGTTACTCTCACCTCTGTAGAATCCACGGTCTCCACACACAAACTCCAGGTCAGCGACTAGTTCTCTTCCACATCGTGCTTTAGCTCCCTCGCTGCCTTGTTGGAGCGTCGGCACGCAGAACAGGGAGTACAGAATACACGCACTTCTCCAACCGGCCACCTGCTTTACAAGATACAAACTCTGAGACACCTGCATCTTATCACAAACACTTCCTTGTGACAGCAACCAACAGAAATCTCCACGGAATGACCACGGAAAGTTTGCAAAAACACAGATTTGACAGCATGGCTGAGGGGCCCAGATGGCAGAAGACTTGTTTAACTAAATTATGTTAGTTTAAAGTTTAAGTTTGGAGTTTAAAGACATTTCAGCCATTGAAAATGTAGAAGCCACGTTGCCTTTTGCAAAAAGCAGTGGACTCAGCAGAAATGACTGTACAATATGTTTCCGATTGTAAAAAACACGAACCACTTGGACCTTCTGGTATCGTGTTGTGCATTACAAAACTGTTTCCTTCACAAACAACATTCCACATAATGTCATCAGAACTTTCAAACGCATGCTTGAGGCACAAAATAAGACGAGTTGTTGCAACTTTATATGAAGCCTTCAGTGGAGTTTTGTTTCTACTTAAACCCTCGAACACTTGCAAACCCTCAAACTTCAACAATATGCAAGGGTGCACAGAGAAAACTCAGCAGGTTCTTGCCTTTAGGTTCAGTTTAGATACCTGGATATCAGAAATAGTGATTAAGTAGTTAATAATCTCTAAAGCTGAACTCATTATGATTTGAAGGCCTGAGCATGATGCGTCTTATGTCTCTTCCAACAAAGATTGCAATAAATATTTTGGTAGCTGTCCACTTAGATCTCACCTTCAGCACAAATCCTGTGGCAGTCCGAAGCTGTCTGCTGTGAGAAGGCGGCATTCTGTTGGAGAGCATGTCTGTTTTTAGGCCCCCACACAGGTTTGGTCTCTTATGAGCTGCTGAAGTTCTTACACCAGTGTGTTCTTATAGGAGCAACCAGATGGGAGGGCCAGTGTCGCACCCGGCCACATCCTACCTCTCCTCTATACACAAACACACCTACTGTAATCACAAGCTTCAGCTTATAACACACAGAAAAATGACCAAAAAACAGCGATTATAAAACAACAAACTAAAACTGACGTATTGACGCAATACTGGCCAACACTGATACGTTCCAGCTATAGCCTAGTTTGTCACTTTAACAGTTTTGCAATGTAAAGGGTTTATCCTTGAAGTTATCTAACAAATATCCCACAGTGTATCAAACTATTGTCCCTTCAGATCACTGGATATGATTTTTTTACCCAACCCCCCCATCCAGAGCAAAAAATGTCCATTCAGACAATCCATGCTGTGAATGTTCATTATTACCTTATATAACACGGGTTTCAAGAGTTCCTGCAGTATGACATTGAAATCCTGCTTAAGAGTGACGACAACAGAGCGACATTTTATCACGAGTGTATCTCAGCAGAAAGTTGGTTCTAGTGATTTAATTGTGTGTAGGCTTCAAATGAAATGATAAGAGTTAAGGGGCGAAAAAGAAAAAACAAACAAAGATGAGGGGAAGAAGCTCACAGCCAATAAGAATCCTTCGCCTACAAAAGAATCAAAAAAGTACATGCTGAATGATAAAATAGAGACAAAATGTTATGTTACCAATCAGAATCATGTTTTTGTACAATAAAACTTGAGGCACTTACAAAACGTGCGTTAATCGAGATTAAGAACGAGATTAAGAACGAGATTAAGACTTAATGTACAATCAGTCAGTCATATTGCACAGTAAACTGAAGGCAAGCAGAAACCCCACACAAAGAGGAGGGCCCTGAAATATTGCTTTTTGTTAAAATGATTGTATTTGTTTACATGTAGATGATAAAAGTGGAGAAACAGATTGTGAACATAGCTACGCAGGCGATATAAGTTTCCTGTACGAGTATTCAATTATACTGAGAAGAAAACTGCAGCTTTATGCTACCAATTGACCAATCAGAGTCATGTATTCAGGAGCGCCATGTAATAACAATAAACTACAGAAAAAGAGAAGCAAATCATTGAAAAACATGATTTATATGTACATTTTATTTGAACTATCAATAATTGTACTTTAATTGTTTGCTAATTAATGAACAAAAGTAAAGAAATAATTCAGTTCTTCTGCTGCTCAAATGAAATGAAACTTGAAGCACCTTCAGATAGTCACAGTTTCTTTAACAGACATCTTTGGTGGTCGCCACGACTTCATCTAAACCTTCATCTAAACCTCCTCTTTGATTTGAAGAGGCTGAGCGCTGTCTCCTCCTGTCTCACTTGAGCTCGTAGATAGTTGAGTTTCTCCTCCTTGACCAGCAGCTGGAAATCAAATGCCAGACAGCTGTCAACCCTGAGGAGAAACTCTGCGATCTCTAAATGCTCATGTGTCTCTCCTCCTCCATCTGCTGTTTCCGGTTCTCGGACACTTTAGAGGACGTGCAAGTTGTGTTTTCATACTGGTAGAGGACACTGGGCTCAGAATCTGACATTTGCAAAAAGGACGTCCCGTAACTGGGCTCCAAATCCAGTTTGGGTGGGCTGATGGTGAATCTGAGGTGGTCCCAGAAACAAGTTTATCTGTTTTACATGACGGATGTAAGGTCATTATGTTATTACACACATATATATATATTCTCCTTATAATATAAGTATATATACAAGTTTTATTATATGCTGTCTGCCATTTAAAGCCACAATAAAGAGATTAAAGCTCTCACCCTTCTTTCTGGCTGAAGTGTTGTAGTGGCGGTGTCTGACCACAAGGTGTCGCACGTTGTGCTTTAAAACAAGTTAAATGTACTGATAGATATTAAAGCAGTTTCAAGTGCTCACTTGCATTGGAAAATAAGATGAATTATTTCTGCATTAAAGAAGCTTCAGTCTCCGGCCTCAAAATAACGATGTGACAAAACATAAAGTAGTACATTCATGTCTCCAAACCAAGAATATCTGCGTCCATCTTTAAAATGCAGTAGTCTACTTCCGTTTGATGTCAAAATAAAAGTCTGAAATTCAATAGAAAAGCAGAATGAAGTGCTGAACATTACTATATTTCTATATCTATTCTTTGGAAACAAAAAACAATGAAACTCGTGTTGTTTTTACTGTGCTGTTGTTTTGAGTCATGTTGGATATTACAGACAAACGCCATATTAACCACTATTATATTTTTCTGTTTTGTTTTACTTTTTTGTATGTTTACTATACACCTTACGTTACCTTTCAGGTTGTTATAATATAATATAATATAATATAATATAATATAATATAATATAATATAATATAATATAATATAATATAATATAATATAATATAATATAATATAATAATAATAATTTATGTAATTAGATATAAATCTAATTTAGCAGAACTGTACAGGTTTAATCCATCATTGCCATATTTAAAGCTGCAGTAACTTTCTTGGGTTAAAACTGAACAAAACTCAGGAATTGGGCAAGTATACATGACAGATCAGTTTCCAAAGTTACATTACTATATATCTATATATGGATATATAGTTTATCTATATATCCATATATATATATATATATATATATGTCTTATACATAGATATATAGATGTCTTATATCTATAGATATAATAGATTAGACTTATATCTATAGATATATAGATTATATATATATATATATATATATATATATATATATATATATATATCAGTCTCTTTTTACATTACTCCAGTTCACAACAGTAAGTTCATCATAATGATTTATAATTTGAGGAAGTTTCAGTGTGGCTTTATTTAACATACATTAATCTGCAATGTTGTGTTTCAAACAGAGATGGCGGTAGAGAGGAGAAGGTTTTTAATCTAAATTTGTAATGTTTACATTTGTTGAGTAAATGTCATCTCAGATCTCATGTCAGGTCTTATGAAGGCAGAGCTGGGACATGGCAATACTAACTCTGAAATGAGCAACTAAAAGTTATGCTGACGTGTGCAATGAAAACATTCGTATTAAATAAGATAAAAGCATTTTCCTTGTAGTTGTTCATCTACTTTTTCATTAAAATCATTTTCATCTGCTTCATTTACAGGTTATTAAACTATTTAAACAGAACTGATCATATGATTGGACTATTATAATCGAGCTGATTACATATAAACGTTTATTAAGCAATATTCATCCAGTCCGAGTGCTCTGAAGAAAAGTGTCTGATGATTTTATCCTGTAAACCATCAGACCAGCGAGCTATTCCTTCAGCAAATCAAAGCACATACGTTTCATGTGTCTGTTTTCTCTGCAATATTCAATACAGCATTATGAGATTGTCTCCAATGGTTAAGCTTTATTTATTCTGCTCATATATGTTTCTTAATTTCATTTCCTTTTTTAATTGGACATACAGATCACACCCTAACACAGAAAACAGTGAGAAGCAATGAGACCATAAGACACGGATTTAAACAACAGCAAACAAACAAACAAACAAACAAACAAACAAACACACACACACACACATACAATCATACTTAGTTGTATAAAGCTAAACGACGACGTATCATAACTGGTGCAACTGCAGTATTGTAATGTTTGCAGAAATATAACCACTAATAATAACTGGGACGATAAAGTTATTGATGAAAAGGATTCAAGTCCAAGTAAACGTTTCCTTTCTCCTCCACACGTCCGTGAGTCTTACGGATGCTCGGCGGAGAGTCCGCGCCCGCATCCGAGCGCACCGTCACACAACCGGAGACCAAACTCCGTCACAGTCGTGCGAAGTGGGGTCGTCACACAAGAAAAGCGTAGAAACATTGTGAAGCCGTGAATCTGATTCATAATGATGCTTACAGGGACAAAGATTAGGTACACAAACGTCTCCCCGACGCTTGGAGAGACCCACGGGTGTCCAAGCGGCTGCGCCTTTACAGGCACGTCTCCAAGCTGTGCAGGGGGCCCGCGGGGCCCGTCGAGATGCGCGGCACGCCGTTGTCGGTCGTGCCGAGATAGACGCGACTCTCCGCCGCGTTATTGTTGCAGTTGAGGGTAACCGGGAGGCTCTGTTGTCTCAGCGGGCGAGACGGGTAACGGGAACGCGGGGGTCTCTGGGGCGGGTGCGGGTGCGGGCGAGCGGCGGGGTACCGGAGCGCCGCACGCACATGATTGTGATTGGAGCGCTCCGACTCGTCCTCCACGTCCGTCTGGTCAATGAGGGGGATGCTGTGAACCGAGTCCGTGATGATGAACTCAGGATGCGCCTGGAAGTCGTGAATGGAGGTGCGAGAGTCCGGCCTCTCCATGCCGTCGTAGAGGGAGCTACGGAAAGCTTTCACCACCCGGATCTGCAGGTGCATCAGGGGTGCGGGGAAGGAGATGTCAAAGGGGGGAAGAATGGAGGGATCAAAGAGGAGGAGAAATGTTTAGACCTTGTTTTTCACGACTGAAGACTCTTTCAGCTGGCTGACCTGAAAGAATTGAGCGTTCACATGGATTAAGGCCGAAAGTGCAATGGGCCTCTGAAAACAAACCATGAACTAAAACGCACAGGTATTTCTATAGGCCCCTATAGAGTGATACCCAACACATAAGAGTGGAAATTCAAGTTGTAATTACAAGTGAAGAAAATGTCATGAATCCAAAGAGGATATAAGGGCAGTACAAGACAATAAAAAACAAATCGTTGAAATCAAATGGAAAATCAGCATAAATATTTAGGGAAACAAAACTTTTGAAGGTGGTCTGTCAAAGCAGCCTTAGCCCCCGTCTGCCTTTTAGAAATTAATTTAGTCAATGATATGTACTACACTACACATGAAGTTCATCTTCTTTTGGTACTTTTACTTATTGGTGATGATTATGCCTTTTGATTGATATATATATATATATATATATATATATATATGGTTTTGATTGATATATATATACATATTTAAAAGACTGCTGTTTTGCAAGACTCTTCTATAATTCTCATTTTTAAGAACAGAAAGGCTCGTCAAATTAATGAACAAAGAATATTAACGTTTAAAAACAAAATAATGATAACGTGTCTAAGTGTAAATTTCATAAACGGAATTACAACTTTCACTGTTGCCAGTTCAGCAGGATTTTTAACAAGTCATGGGACGCTATACACGCAAAGGAACAAACATGCAAACAGACAAACAACAACAAACACCAAAAAAAACAATGACAACAATAAACACAATACACAATGATTTGAAGGCACACAACATCGTGTGGTACAAACACACACGCACAGTACACACAGAAATCAGATCACACACAGAAAACGAATTTCAACAAAAAAGTGAGGTACACACCAAACACAAAAACACACAAAAATTAAAACATGCATATTCACATACGGTTGGTGTTGACAAACTCTGTAATACAGATTAAACAGTTTTGAAAAAACAAATTGAATTAGTGACAATAAGCAGTATTTATTGTTCTGACATCATCAGTGGCTATGTTACATTTATAGGGTATAAGCCTTTTAAAAGGAAATATGCACTTTCAATAAATCAACGAGAAACATTAATAAATTAACACTAAAGTATCTTTGATTATATCAGCTCATTCTAGACACTTCTAATCTGGATTGCCATTTTTGCAAAAGCAAAAAATTTATTTACTCTTAATGCCCTCAAAAGTATGAACACATTAAATGGGATTTCTCTCCCATGCAACCATGCACAATAATGCATCTTTGCTCTTCTCTTTCATGCATGGCATGCGAGTACATTCAATAAAAAACTATTTAAAAATCATTGATCGAATCTGTCCATATTCCACTTCTGACATCCTTGATCTTGTCATGTGATTAAACAGCAGCCATGGTGAAAATACGTCACCTCGAAAAGAAACTGCCGGTGTGGGTGCGGCCATGCATGCTGGACCACGTTCATTGGACGGAGGCCATGGAGTTTTTATTCTGCCCTCCCTATTGGTACATGCATAGCCAAACCACGCCCAGAAATGACCACAAGGCATGTGACTGACAGAAGGAGAGACTTCACGACATGGACACGACAGTTCAAGCACGTTCGTAGCTTTGTTTTTCCAAAGAGCCGTTTATTGCAACGACTGCTGAATTTAAAGACGTTTGCTTTGATGCGCAGGTCTGACAGCGTAAACGTTCGAGTATAATGCCCAGAATTTCTCAAATGGAATGTTATATGATATTAAAAAGATAAATACAACAAAACAATGCAAATTAATTATGTATTTCTCTCTCTGTAACATGCGGAATTGGCTGATCTTTTGTCATTCCGGCACTGGATGGAAAAACAGAAAAGGGATTGTGTTTGAAAGGCTCTGCCTCAAACACATCACATGGATTCCTCATGACAGACAGATGGGAGACGCTTCATGGATGGAAGTCTAAACCTACAGCAAAGTCAGTGTAAAAATGCTGGAATGTTCTTTTGTTGTGGCGTGAAGGCACAACAAAGCTTTTGAGAAGCAACCCTCTCTCCTCCTGTGCAATTTCACAGAGGTATCGTTACATTATTTGGCAAAAGTGTAACTATCAAAAAAGCTTTACCGTATTTCAAGAACATTTAGCTGAATGTTTCTTTGATCTGTTAGATTTCACAGCTAAAAAACAGTAACACATACAGTAACAAAAATGTTACCAGACAAATGGAAACAAAAAAGTAAACAAAAAACATAAATAGAAAATATAAACACACAGCACGACAGGACGGGACAAGAGACAAAAAACAAAAACAAGAAAAAGGAGAGAAAACTAGAAAGTGAACTCATACTTTCATTTTTCTAAGTACATAAATTAAAGGAGCTAAAAGAAAATTTCATCCAAATATAAAGAGTCTGTCATGGTTTACTCACCCTCATGTCGTTCCAATTCTACATGCT
This sequence comes from Chromobotia macracanthus, assembly GCA_036877525.1. NCBI lineage: Eukaryota > Metazoa > Chordata > Actinopteri > Cypriniformes > Botiidae > Chromobotia > Chromobotia macracanthus. The sequence goes on along the minus strand of JAZGTH010000004.1, from coordinate 2,760,792 downwards.
TTTATTTTGCCAGTGCAACACAAAACATTTGAAAAATCTGATTGTTGAGAGTTTAAAGTGTCTACTGACTGTCACCCACAAAAAAACAATGAGCACTACAACATGAACAGACCAAACCATTCACACTCAAATCATTCACTCATTCTACACTGAGGTCATTATGTTTCATCACGTCATACGAGAGCCTGTCTAACCTGAACCTTCATATTTTAAATGATTTGCATAAATTATTTCACTTGATTCAACTTTAGAAGATTTCAAATACGAGTCGTGGAGTCTGACAGCACCCCGGCTAACAATTTTAAGCTGTAAGAACTTTGCCGTAACTTTTTTATGTAGTAACATACACGTTTCAAATGTTATTTTGAAAGGAATGTTCAAAATGTCCATTTCTTTAGATGCTGAATAACGTTATTGCTTGATCTTAAGAACATTATTCAAACAATTTTTAAATCTGTCCACTAACTTACAGAATACAACTTAAGAATAATGTTTTTGATATATGATATAACATTAAAAAGCATTATACTAACATTATTGCAACATGTTTTTGATAACTTTGAGGGAACTTTTAGAGAATGTTAGCCAATGTTCCCTGTTAGCTGGGACCGCTGTCACAGGAACAGAACACAATACAGGTCTGGAATGACATTAGGGTGAGTAAACAACAACAGAACGCTCCATTTTGGGTGAACGTTTCTGTGAAGAGGATGTGATAATGATACCGGGGGTTCCAGCTGGGCTAATGCTCTGGTCTCTTTCTTAAGAGCACAGAAATATCACTTCTGCCACCTGGAGGGCAACACTGATGTTATATTTGGTGCAAATCACTGTCTGTGTAATGAATCTCAAGAAAAGATGATCCATACTACAGCTGTTTGAATAGCAGCAATAAGAAAGAAATATTCTAATAAGTAGAAACTCCAGCAGCAAAAAATAGCAAGAGGTTAAAACATTTGCAGTTGATGACAATTGATTATAACATGAAACCTGTAAAGAGAGAGAGGACAATCTAAACAAATCCCAGCCAATGACAGCAAAAAACATGCCAGAAATATGCTTTGATTCCTGAACAGGGCAGAAAATAGTTAGCATTAATAATGCTAATATCCCTAATATCAAAAACACAAAATATCGAATAATATCGAAACCAAAATGGGCTTATACTCGCAGGTTTACAAGTCTTTCAATTCACTGTTTTTATGTCGAACCTTTTATTTCATTGTTCCTATGTTGTTAGTTTTCGACTGAGCAGAGGAAACATTTGAGAGATGAAACATTTTCCAGATTCTTAATGCTTTGCAATTTGAGTAGCCCTTAAAGGCAACATTGATTTGAGGGTGAATTATTGGCAAATTGAGAAAAGGGAGATTCGAGAAAAAGTAAACCGGTCTCATCTTCAGCAGCACCAAGCCAGAATAAACAGCAAGAAATAATTTATGAGGTAGCAAAGAGGAAAGAAAGAAAGAATGTCACAAAGGAATAAGCAAACGATAAAGTCACCAAAATGCACATGTACAGAGAAGAAGCAGACAGGTAATCTGCTATCTCTCTCTCTCTCTCTCTCTCTCTCTCACACACGCTTGACATACAGCAGATTAGCCGCATTTGAAGGCAGGCAACAATGCAGGTGTGTGTGTGTGTTTGGGTAGAGGCGAGCCGTCTGAGTGCACGGGCTCTACGAGGTGCCGTTAACGGAACGTAAAGACTCACTCCCGGGGGCATTAGATGCATTGGCAGTGGAGAGAACTACGTGAGAAGGAGTGGAATTATTGGTTACGTCATGGTGTTGGCTGAGCACTGACGAGCGACGTCTCGCTGCACCCTGAAAGGAACCACTTCTCTTGAAGGTACTCACTACCTCCATCTGCAGGAGAGAGAGAGAAGGACATCACACAGACAGGCACATGAGAGTCATGAATGAGCGTGGATGCGGTCTAAGGTTCGGGGAGGGACGTCTTGTGCCCACCAAACAGCTGATGCTTAAAAGTGTTTTGTCAACAGCAGAATGCTTTCTGTGACGTGTTGATTTTTATTCACATGAACAAATTCTATGTTACATTTGTTTTATGCATTTTCAAAGCCTTTCATGTATCATTTTGTTGTTTTACCCTTGTCCAGCACTTTTAAGTTTAAAATATGAAAATCTAAGATAATCTAAACAAAGAATGACGTAAACACAAACCAAAATGATTTCTCTTAAATGTTATACAAATGTCAGCATTTCAACAACAATGAACGAGGTAAATATCACAACGTGATATTAAGACTGTAATGGAAAATGTTATTTAATTTTGTGTATGTAGGACACATTCAATGCTAGTTTTAATATAAGCCTTATCAAGACAAAGGCGTCATTTTATTCCAAAAAACTGTTATATTATAAATATTTTCCTTACTGTTATTTCCATCATGTTATTAAAACAATACATAATTTGAGGTGTGGTTTAAATAACATATTTTAAACGTTAGGTTCAAGTTTACCAAAATGACATTGAAATTAAGCTACTGAGTGAGAAAAGTGTATTTTAAGGAAGTTTCACAGTGGCCGTAGTTAAAGAGAGTTAATGACTGTGAAGGCACTGCACTATACAAACAGTGATCACATTGAAACATTCAAACAGGGTAATAATAGTAACCAAGCATGACATGATACGTGAATAAAAGAGGAACAAAATGACTGAATAAAACAGCCAAAAAGTGATCGAGCAGCAGAGATAAAAGATGATGAAGTGAGAGAGAGAAAAAGAAAGTTGTTACACAAATAACGGAAAAATTAAGTTGTATTATTTTATTAATTGATATAAGCTGGTGAAAAAAGAAACATTTGTTATAAGGAAAGTTTAAAAGTAAAGATAAACAGCGCAAACTAGAGCATGTGGAGCAGAAGGCATCAGGTGTATTTTAAGGCAATGTGTGTTTATGACGGGAACAGCCGAATCTGTCAGAAACGATATAAAAGTAACGTTACAACAGACAGAAAGAGAGAGAGACGAAACATCACCTGAGTCTGAATTCGGTTGAGTCCTCTGAACCACAGAATCTGTCCCCGTCTCAGCTCTCTCTCTGCGTAATCAATCTCCTCCTCATCCTCAGCCAGATCTTCATCCATCATCTCGTCTGGAGCCGGCCCGTGACCCGCTTCTGTCAGACACTTCAGCTGATGGGTCGGCACTGACGCGATCACCTACAGAGCAAAAAACAACCCAATGACGCAAACCATGCGGCAAAAGTTGATATTAAAGCTGCAATCCGTAACTTTTTTGGGTAAGAGTAATACTGAGCAAGTACATGATTGATCAGTGTTTAACACAATCTCCTTACCTTTGCAACGGTAAGCTTTTAATAATGATTTTTAATAATGAGCTATCGGGTCCGATTTCATGGGAAATGTCAGTTTGACTATATTCTTTTGCATGGTTATGTCATGTTCATAAACAGAAAGAAGACCTGGCTGCTATAATCGCATGTGTGGGGGCTAAGGAGGGTGGAGCATCAGCAGTCATGTGTCATGTGAGAACCAATGAGATTATTAACATGCTGCCATATTTTAATTTAGCACACTGATCTGTTTGTTTACATGGACGTGTGATATATTGATCACCTAATAAACACAAAATATTTCACAAATGTAACATTTTGCTTCAGAACACTGGAGTTATATGGGTTACTTATATGAATGAATGAATAAATGAATGCACTTTATGAAGGTTCAAAATCTCAGACACTTTTCACTGTCATTATAAAGCTGGGAAGGGCCAGGATATTATTTAATATAAGTCTAATTGTGTTTGGCTGAAGAAAGTAAGTTACTCCTAGAAATTCACCTAGGATGGCATAAGGGTGAGTAAATTATGAGAGAATTGTTATGTCTGGGTGAACTATACCCTTAAGAAAATATGCAGTTTTATGTTTCAAACAGAGATGGCAATAGAGAGGCAAAAATTACAGATAGAAGCTTTAAAAAACATGTCATATATATTAAATATAAAGAGGCTTGATTTACCTGCCCCCAGAGCAGCTCTCCCATCCCCACAAACAGGCACCAAAGCCACTGCTCCGCATTCAGAGGGGAACAGCTGAAGGGCTTTCCTCCAAACTGCACAATCACGATCTACAGCCCCACACAAGAAACACTGTGAGATATTTCTGTCCCTGCCTCTCTGCCAGAGCAACCAGGCAGATCAGAGGAACAAAATCACATGCAGCTGTCTGTATATGCACCTGTATTGCAAAGGTCCCCAGCACGATTGAGCAGAAGATGGGATTGGAGAAGATTCCATCGAACACGTTCCTCTCTCCGTGGATCTTCCGAGCGTTGATCTCATTGAAGAGTTGCATGAGGACGAAGGTGTTGAAGATGATGGTGTAGTGCTCAGAGGGAGGAGAGTGGAGCGGCGCGTCACGACCACTGTCAATATTAAATATCTTCTCTCCTGAGCACATGAGAAACGAGATGAGAAACGGTTTAAAGTTACAAGACCAAACAGGAAATTATGAGGGAGAGAGATGGAAACTGAAGTCGAGAAAGGATCACAAGCCCTCAGGACTCAGCACTATTTTGACACACAGCTCACGAAGCAATTGGCTCCAACCCAAACACGTATTTAAAGACACAGCTCTCTTTTCTCACAGGCAAACAACTTCTGTCATTTCCACGAATCGCTCTGAATTATGTGTCAAATAAATAACAACACAAAAAGCTATTATTGTTTTAGACTTAAACTGCATCCCCTCAAAAGAACGTACCCACGAATAGCAGGGTGAAGATGATGATGAGCTGGTAGACGGCGTGTCCGAGGATGTTCTTCATCATGGTTCTGGATATGAGCGGGTTGTTCCGGCCGTAGGGTTTTCTTAGGAGCAGAGCTTCAGTGGGAGGTTCTGTGGCCAGAGCCAGAGACGCAAATGTGTCCATGATAAGATTGACCCACAACATCTGCACGGCCTTCAGAGGAGAATCCTACAGAACCCGAACAAAAAACATCTAAAGTTTAAAGTAATCAAAGTTCAGTTTCAGACAAGTATAACTGTTTATTTTGCTTCTTATGTCCATTAAATGACCAATACTTATTGCTTTTGGATGAATGGAAATTAAAATTTTAAAGACTACATCCAGTTTTTGCACGTGGTATCATTATTCTTCCTCTGTGGGTTTACACACTTGATAGGCATCATGTAAAGTGAATTGTGGTTGGTCATCTGTAAAGTGGACTAGACTTTGTGTTGAAGTATATTGCAAATTTTCATGCACGTTATTTATTTCTCTTATGTTATGTGTATATATTTACACAGGATCTGTGCTCAAATGTATTTTCTGTAAAGCTTATTTCCTTACTGTGTTTTCTTATATATCTTTACTATTTTTTCTTATATCTGTTATATATCTGTTCTATATATATCTGTTGTTTTATTCCTAAAATGTAGTTTCGGCATAGCTTTCTCCTTGCTGTTTTTGTCTCATGTCTTTACTATTTTATGCTGAAATGAGCAGTATTTTCTATAAAGCTGCTTTTCAATGATGTAAAACTGTGAAAAGTGCTACAGAAATAAATTAAAGTACCTGCGTGATACAGGCACCAGTGAAGGCCACTATCACTGCCACCACATTAACAGTGAGCTGAAACTGCAGGAACTTGGAGATGCTGTCGTACACGTTCCGGCCCCACATCACGGCCTTCACGATACTGGAGAAATTATCATCTGTGAGGATGATGTCAGAGGCCTCCTTTGCCACGTCTGTCCCAGCGATGCCCTGCGCCAACAGACAAATCCATTATATTCTAGAGCCTTTAAATACCTTTAAGTTTAATACTGGCCAGTAATATGGATTTAAAAATAAGTTCGTGGTAAAGAATTTGGACTGCCCACCAAAAAATAGTGAATAAATTTATACTTAAAACAGAAAGTTGGATAGAAAGCTGAACGTCTCAGGTTAAGCGTGAGTTGGCTGTGCTAATAAGAACCTTAAAATGGCTTGCATTGCGACAATGGTTCATATTTTAGTTTTAAATGTCATGGATCTTCTCACCATTGCAAAGCCCACGTCAGCTTTCTTCAGAGCTGGCCCATCATTCGTGCCGTCACCTGTGACCGCGACCACCTGTCTTTGTTCCACAATGGTGCTGTCTATGATACCTGCCAAAACAACACACAAAAACGAACAGAGGAGGTGGTTCATTAAATCACAATTATGATCCAACCGATATCCCAATAGAATCTGGAAAAACTACTGAATGTCTGCACAAGTCAAGGTTAAAGGAAATAAAGTAAGGGTGGACGATTTCGGAGAGGCTAGCAAGAGTAAGCTAGTTTTGAAAGTATAAGATCCCACCCTCCCTTCAGAGCACTCTCAGAGCTACGCTTCCTCCAAAACACACGAATACATTTGTTTGACAAGCAAGTAGGACATCCTATCATTGTATTCAGGCTGAATGCAATGATTGGACGAACATTTTATGGTCCTGTGCCTTCCACAGAAGATATATGAATATATAAATATTTTCCATCACTTAGTGATGCTATGAAGATATGAAAAGATTTTCAACCATCACAACAAAAAATATTTCTGGACATATTTGTCTACTCTTGTCTATAAGCTTCATACCAGGTTCACACATTTGTATTTGATTATAAAACAGATCCTTAATGAACAATAAATGATCTCTATAGGAACAAACGATGAATACAGTGTTGTGAGGAGAAACTCACCTTTGACGAGTGTGTGTTTATCTGTCGGGGAGGATCGAGCAAGAACTCGGAGCTTGGGCCAAATTTTGTCAATGCGCTCCTGCTCAATCTGCAAGAGAAACAACTTTTCTATCTATAACAAATTTCATTTGCTTGTTTCATAAATGCAAATGAGTAACACTTCAGTATAGACTTTGGTACTTATTGTTTTGTTTTAAAAAAAAAAGTTTTTTTGAAAAAATCTCTGACAGAAATATATTTGATAGAAATGAAAGAATAATTGACAGAATGAAAGAATATTTAGTGCAAAAGTGGTGAAGATTACGTAACATCATTACAATAGTATACCTCTCCTTTCTCATTCCTGATTCGTCTATTGAAGTCCTTTCCTTCCATACACAGGAAGTCGTCTCCTGGATGAATGATGCCACATTTGGCAGCAATGGCCCGCGCTGTGTTGATGTTGTCACCCGTCACCATCCGTACGGTGATGCCCGCTCGCTGACACTTCCTGATGGCATCTGGAACCTGATTGCAACATGACTGGCTATTTAACCTGCAGTCTGAACTAGCACTGATATCGCTGATATTTGGTCACAAACAGCATCTTAGCATGAAGCACTCACTGGAACTTACTGCAGAGCGATGAATAATATATAACACAGCATGCTCTTTCATGTCGTGGAAGCTTAGCCTTTTATAGCTCAAATACAAGCAATCCCAGCATGCAGATGTCTTCAAGAACGTTCTTTGATATCTTTGAGAGAACTTTTAGAGAACATTAGTATGTTCTGAGAATGTTCCCTGTTAGCTGGGCATATACCTCAGGTCGAACTGGATCTTCGATGCCGACCACCGTGATGCAGGTAAGGTTGGAGACAATCTCGTTCTCATCTTCCCAGTCTGGCATGGGGTCAGCTGGGAGGTCCCGGTAAGCAATGCAGATGGTACGGAGGCCGTCACACGCCATCGGTTCAATTACTTTCTTCACCATCTCGTCTTTGTCTCGTGGCCTGAAAGCATGTGCTTCTCCATCACGAGACAGGATGAAGGAACATCTGGCATGACGGAAGAACAGTTTAATTTTCTCGTACATCGCATTTCTTATGAACACGTCTCAGAAGTTACACACACACACGCAGACAACATACTTTTTGAGCAGGATCTCAGATGCTCCTTTGCTGTACAGACGGAAGCTTCCGTCAGGCATCTGAATGACGGTGCTCATGGACTTCCTGACAGAATTGAAAGTGTAGACCTTATATAGCTTCTCCTCAGGGATCTGTTCCCTCACTGCCTGATAGTCCAGTTTCAGGTCCAACACGAGCCCCAGAAGGGCACATTCTGTTTTATTACCCACCTGTTTGGGCAGACCCCCTTCCTTATCTGCAGCCTGAGGGAAAAGGTAAATGGGAAGGATTAAGTTAATAAACAATTCCACTTATTAAACTTCCTAATGTGCATTTCCAGATTCCCAGCTAACACGTTCTCTGAAAGTCCTGTCAGTCATCGAAAAAAACGTTCTTGCAGTAATGTTGGTAGCATGTTTTTTAATGATATATAATATCATTAAGTTGTTAGTGGAATGTTTTAAAAACGTTACAGGATTTTAAAAAGCTTGAATAACGTTCCTATAACCAAACAGTAATGCTAAATACTAATGTCTAAAACAAATGAAACATTTGAAAAATAAACATTTTTAACATTTTTGTTACTTCATGGAAATGTTAGGGAAACATTTTTATAACCTAAAATTGTTGGCTGGGTTTTTGAAAAATCATCAGTTAAAATCTGTATTATTGCACCAGTTTGCTTCAAACCAGTATATTTTGTGCCCTTTACCCATTAATCATGGTAAAATCGCCGCCACACAGCCATCTTTGGTTTATTGGTTATTGTAAAAGCCTCTCACCATGATCTTGGAGGTGTAGGCGCAGTTGACAGCGATAGCGCTGGAGATGAGCTCCAGCGTTCTGGGGTTGATCTGGTCTGGTGTCGGGATGTCACGGAAGTGCTGGTCTCCAACATAAATCTGCACCACCGTCATCCGGTTAGTGGTGAGGGTTCCTGTTTTATCGGAGCAGATAGCTGTAGCATTTCCCATAGTCTCACAGGCATCCAAATGACGCACCAGGTTATTGTCCTTCATCATTTTCTGTGGAAAGCCATAGAGAGGACCAGTGAAGGATAGTGCTGGCCAATGTGAGATAATCCAAAAGTCGATGCCAAGATGGTAAAATGTTTTTGGTGGTTGCCAGGGTGTTGCTATGCAAGAGCTCAAGTGTTCTAAGTGGTTGTTAGAGTGTTGCTATGCAGTTGCTAGGGTGTTTCCAACTCACCTTTACAGAATAGGCCAATGATATAGTGACAGCCAGTGGCAAACCTTCTGGTACAGCCACCACCAGAACCGTCACTCCTATGATGAAGAACTTGACAAAGTACTGCACATATATCGGCGTACACTCTGTCAGCCACACGCGTCCCTGAATGACGAACGTCTCGATCACAAAATACAGCATCAGGATAATCACAGTGATGGCGGACATCACCAGACCTGCGGTAGGTTAGGGACACAATCACACTGACATTTAACCTTATAACCAAGCATATAACCAAACTGTATACCCACAAACATCAAATTATCAAATGTTTCATATTTCACAGGAATTAAATCATGTACATTTGTGGGAATGTTCTCACAAATCTATGATATCTATCTAGTGATATCTATGTAGTGACCAATCAGACTGTGAGTGGTGCTTGCCCATGCAAAAACGTTCTGCTAAGGCGGTTTCCGGGGTGTTGCTATGTGGTTGCTAAGGTGTAAATTCTGCTAAGGAGTAGTTGTTAGGGCATTGCTAGGTGGTATCAAGGGTGTTCTGGGTTGTAGCTCAAGTTGGCCCAGATTTTAAATAAACCTCCAGCCCAATAGTGATGCCAATAGACCAGAAGACCTTGAGCTAAATGACCTCAACAGTAGATCAACAGTAGAACTTCCCACCTGCTTTCCCGATTTGCACTGCCAGTTTGGTAAGTTTTCCCTGAAGAACCGACTTCTCCTTCTTGGTCACATTGGCTTTCTTCTTCTCTTTCTCCTCCACTTCTCCACCTTCTGCACTTTTCAGAGGCTGCATCTCCATGGCAACAGCCTCATCCTGTTTCTTGGCTATGGTGGGCGGAGACAAAGCGATCAGACAAGCAGAATTATGGGAATATGTTACCTTTATCTTAACTCATTTGATCAGATCAGGCTTGAAACATTTTGACATAAAAAACCTAAAAAAAGTAACATACAAATAACGTTCTCATAACCAAGCAAAAACAATGTCTAAAAACGTATGGAAACGTTACGGAAACATTCTTACAACCTAAAATTGTTAGCTGGGTACATAATGCTTATGCTAGAAATCTATTCCAAACACAGCCTAATAATTCTATCTTACCCTAATATAACACAAGCATTAAAGCTCTTTCTAACTATTTTTAAATCAGTCTAGTTTTGAAGTCACCTTTATTTGGATTGTTCTCCGAGGTCCCGTCTTGTTTACCTGTGAAAGATAAAAAAGACTTTACAAGGAAACAAATAAAATTTATGGCTGCTAAAGATCAATGTAGCTGAAATGAGAAAACAAAGTATATGAGAAAGAAAACAAAACATGGAGGAATTAATATTCAACAGATATGGGCCGTTAATAACGTGATTATGTTGGTATATGAGTCTCTGTCGTGAGGGTCACCTACCATTTATGATGTTGAGTTCTTTGACTTCGACACTGTGGAACTGCGTGGATGAGTTACTATTGACCTCTGACAGAACAGTTGAAAACAGAGGACAAGGACAAAGATGGGATGGAAAAACAAAGACAAAAATAAAACCTACATGTTGAACATAAACAATGACAAAAATTAAACTCAAATGAGCGATTTCTGAGCATTTCACTGCATTCAGAATGAAACAGAGTGCAGCGGTTGGGTTCCACAGGTAAAATCTCCATTTGTTCAATCCATAGAACAATTGATTTTTAATGGTAAAAAATGTACACAACCAAAAATCCTGTAAAGAGGGCGACCAGTTAGAGAAGTCGCCATTACTATGGAAACTGAAACAGTGGCTGAAGTTCAGCAGCCCTTTCCCATGAAGCCTTGCAATCATATGTTAGTATAGTAGAAACGTAATGTAAAATGAGGTATTGTAAAATGATTGTAAAAATGTAAAATGTATTGTAAAAACAATGTTCTGTAAAATGAGGTACTGTAAAAACAATGTTTTGTAAAATGAGATACTGTAAAAGGAATGTTTTGTAAAAGAATGATCATCTTCCAACCTTTCTTGCAGTCTTTCTTCTCCTCCTCCATCTCACCGGCTCCCAGCAGGGTGAAGATGATTCCGGTCTGAGAGTTGACACCAACCGCTGTCACCACCATCTTCCCTGAGCCCTCCATCACATGAGTGCCTGACAGTGAACACACAGACAGGAGAAACCGGACACAATGTCTCCATACTGTTAGATCAAAGCTGAACTCCCAATCTTACATACCTCAGTACTAAAACTTTTCCCTTAACCACAAACTCTCTATTACTAATGAGTAGGAGCGCATTTGTGTAAGATTCAGTAGATGTCTTGTATAATTTTGTTAAGACAAACACCGTTCAGCACAGTCTTAAAGCTTTTAATAATGCTGAATAACTAAAGCATGCTTAATTCAAGTGTAAAAGCACTATCACTTTATATTTATATCCACACAAAAAACACATCACTGTTTGTGAAAACTGTGAACACAACTAATCCAACCTCAAGAATGAACTCGCTTTTTGTAATTATAACTTCAGATATAACTTAAGCTTTAAATAAATGTTGATTATTTCATGAGAAAATACAGGCCTACATTAAAAGACAGAATACAGAGGTCCAAATGAAGACTGATTTCCCAGATCTTTCCTGTCTAAACATGCAATTCAATTAAAGTCCGATCTGTTTTTTCCCTCATTTCCTGGACTGCAGTCTTGTTCTTAATCAGCATTTATTATCTGAAATTCATGTTCATGAAAATTCAACAATTTCTGAAATTCAACTTTTTTCTTAAATTGTTGCTCATCACATCGTTTGAAATTATAAACTTAAGAAAACAAGTTCAATTCTGGAGCCTTTTCACTAATGGTCTTTTACCACTAATTAGACTTTTGGACTCCACTGTACACATACAGTTTGCATGTATTAAATTCAGAGGTTACGCTGTCCTGTTTCTTGTTCTTCTTGTTTTTGTGCCGTATTTGTTTATGTGCTCATAAATCCAGGCACATTCTACGCAATTCTGAAAGTGATGAAGTGACTCTGGATTAGAAATCCAATTCTGTTTAAACAGGAAGTGATAATGATATTCTAATTTTTTTCTTTGCCACAAATGAGTATTCATTATTCTCTGTTAAATATCAATACACTAATGCAAGTCTTTTTTAATCACGATATGCATGCAAATCATTTTTCATGTTAAACATCTAAAAGCATGCACTATTTTTAAAGATATTTGTTTCACACTTGATGATGATCACAGGTTAATAATCATGAATAATGATTAAAGATTAGTGATGAGTGAGTTTCCAAGCACAGAAACAGATGCTGCTCTGTTGTTCTGTGAGACAGAAGTAGCAGAGCAGGTCTCAGGAGATCCTAACGCCAGTCTGACCCCTTCTCCGGGAAGTAGAGAGGAGGAAGAAATCTGACTGGCCTGTTTATTAGACCTCAGGGACACTCTTTCATTTAACCAATCAATGAGATTTACCCCAAGATCTGTAAAGCCTGAATGTTAAAGTCTTGGCAGAATTCTGTGAGTTTAAAATAGCCACAGTTAAAAATAAAGGTTCTTAAAAGGTTCTTTAAAGTGATGCCACAGAGGAAATCATTTTTGGTTCCCCAAAGAACCAATAAGTCAAAGGTTCTTTAAAGAACCATTTCTTTCTCACCATTTTATAGTTTTAAGAATCTTTTTCAACACAAAGGTTCTTTATGGAATCATACAGGCAAAAATGGTTCTTCTATGGCCCCGTGTAGCACCATTTTTTATTAGGTAGTTCCATCTCCAAAACAGCAAAATGGGTATAGATTAAATTAATATATATAGGTTATAATTAATATAACATTGCTAAATTCTGAACACACTCAGAGTCACACAAGGTTTCTTTTGTCGTTACTCAGCATTCAGTGTACTGCCATAAATGTGAACCCTGATTTTAGTCCGTCTGTTTGGACTTCACATCATCAGAATTTAAAACAGATGGCGAGTCTCTTTAACACACAAACATTCATCACAACACATATGGTCAACCCACTCCGCACAACCCCACACAAGAACACATATGTTCAGTTACATAAGCTGCACTTTTGCTCCCTACCTGACAGCAGCATGGGGTCCCTGTCCACAGATTTGCGTACGTGATCGGACTCTCCGGTGAGCGAGCTTTCATCGATCTTCAGGTCGTTCCCCTGGATAAGAACACCGTCTGCAGGCAGGAGGTCACCTGAGAGACCCCAGAGTGACAGCAACAGATCAATAGCATCTCAGCAGCCTTTTGAGTGTTACTTCCACTAATCAGATAAAACAATTATAAACCACACACACGCACATGTTGGGTTTTCATGTTTTTTGGGGGCATTCCATAGACGTAATGGTTCTTATACTGTACAAACTGTATATTCTATGCCCCTATTCTAACTGTACCCCTAAACCTAACCATCACAGAAAACCTTCTGCTATTTTAGATTTTAAAAAAGATCATTCTGTATGATTTATGAGGTGGTTTCCTAATTGTGACCTAAAAAATGTCCCACAAGGTCAAAATGTAACAAAATTGCAACATTTATATATCTTATGTATATTCTTCTATCCATCCATCCACCCATAAGTCTTTCTATTTATTTCCATTTTTAATTTAAAGTCCAAAAAATTTTACCTTTATTCAGCAGTCATCTGACTTAAATATATACAGTATGGCAATTGCTTTGACTCAAACCCACAACCTTTTGGTAACCACCCTCAGGTACCAGCTTAAACCACTATGCCACATACCCAAATTTAGAAACCATCAATATTGTAGAATTTATTCAAAATATACAGCTCTAAATTAAAATTAATCTAAATAAATCTATATTATAGGTTGGGTAGCCTGTTTTGAACTCTACTGACCATACTTGACCTGGGCCACGTCTCCCACCACCATCTCAGCCACCGGGATCTGGATGACGGTGCCATTGCGCACCACGGCGAAGCGCTGCTCCTGCTCGATACGACTCTGCAGGCCACGGAACTGCTTCTCTTTGCTCCAGTCATTGAAAGCTGTGACCAGCACCACACACAGCACTGAGAGAAGGATCGCTGCACCCTCGATCCAACCCGCCTCCGCCTCGCCCTCGTCCTCCACACCTGTGCTCACATTACCACATGCTGCAGAGAGAGAGAGAGAGAGAGAAAATGTGTGTAGGAGGACAGTGAGTTAGAGTGTCTACTTTACCATCTCTTGTCATCCTGTTTATTCTTCTATCCATCTGTTTCTCTTAAGCCTTTCTATTCTTTTCCATTTTCAATTTCCAGTCTAACGTACTTTACTGGCTTCATTTAGAGGTGAACTGATATGGGTTTTTATTGGCCTAAATAAAAAACAGGGTGGCTGATGATCAATATAATGTTAATATTGTACAATGCTACAGTTTAATGTTAGCAATTAAGAGACACAAATCACTGGATTAAAATGAACATTTTACACTATATTTACTTAAAATTCCTAATTGACTGTCGGCAAATTTTGGAACAGACATGAGTTGAAACGACCACTCTTATTGGCCAATCAGGCGCAGTTATCAGTGGCCAATCAGGCACAGTTATCGTTGGCCAGTCAAGCGCAGTTATCGGCGGCCAATATTTTCACTGTCCAAGATGATTGTAGCAAGAAGGGTGGTGTCAGGAAGCGGATCAATACCCGGATCAATACATCTTTTTAGAGATGAAACCAGAAAAATGCATTGAGATAAACGTGTACAACTGTCAACAGACAGTTGAGTTAGTGAACTATTGATTTATTGTACACCTGAGGTGGTAATATGTCCACAATGTTCACTGTAATACATTCTGACCCTGACCAGCAGAATGAATTGATGAATATGAACTGATTTTACCGTCATCGTTTCTTTTCACATTGAGACTTTTTTTAATACAGTCAACACAAAGTCCAAGTCACCTTCACTGTCGCCCCCTGGTGGCTGGTAAAAGGACAGTCCGAGGGAAATAATAGCGGCTATTTCCAGGATTATGAGGGTAACATCCTGCAGAGCCTCCCAAACAAGCTGAAGGAAGGTTTTGGGCTTCTTGGGAGGGATGAAGTTCTGTCCGAACACCTGCCAACGTTTCTCCAGGTCTGCAGGGTTGTCCGACAGTCCTTGGGGAGGAAGAGGAGGTCAAAGTCACCGTTAACCATCAAATCTAACTAAAAGAAAGTCACTGTGAGCTTTAGGCACAGTCAGGCTCATACTGCATGATATGCAGCATAAAGCCTGCACGCTGGTGTACAGTAAATCATTATGTAAGCCCCTTCAAGGCAAGTCAGCTCACAAAGCAGCTATATTGGTAATGACCCTGGACAGCTATTTTCAGTCATGCGAGCGCCTACCTAGCTAACAGGGAATGTTCTCAGAACATTCTCTAAAAGTTCTCTCAAAGTGATTGAAAACATTCTTGCAGCAACTTTAGTAGAATGTTTTTAGGTTATATCACATATATCAAAACATTATTCTGAAGTTGTTAGTGTAACATTTAAAAAACATTTTTTAAGAATTAAAAAAATGCTTGAATACCGTTCTCATAACCAAGCAACAAAGTCAATACAACGTCTAAAAAAACTGGATGCTTTGAATGTTCTTACATTCGAAGTAACATTTTTAACGTTTTTGTTACTTAACAGCAATGTTAGGGAAACATTCTTACCACCTAAACTGAATATCTATTCTGAAAGACTAACACCAAAACTGTGTGTCAGGACTCTGTTCCAAAAAATGTAAAATCAGGAATAAACACTGACTACAATGAACACACAGGTAATGTCTTCTTAAAGGTTCTTTAACTGTAAGGTGGGACTATTGTCACCCCTAAATATCAGAAGATTTATATGAATTGAAATGGACATTCCTTGATCCTTATTAGTTGTGTAACGATTATGTTAGCACAAGAAACCAATCGCTGACCTCTTAGTGTGAAGGGAGGAGAGAGGACGGAACATGCAGAGCACAGATGGATAAGTCAGTGTGTTTTCGGATACACAACAGGGTGTGATTTTTGGCAGTGAGACTCAGGCAGACTGCCTCACTCTCTGTATCCTCACCCTTCCCAGCATCACCTGCAGCCCCTGGCAACCTCTCATCTTCTATCATAGCTTTCCTTCCACTCAGAGGCCTTTTGTCAAGGGCCAACAAAATTTTGGGATGAAATTTAGAATTCAAAAATAATCCACGGTACAAAACCAACAAAACTCACATGAATTATGAGATCAAATAGCGTATTAAGCACCAGGTTTTTAAAAGAGACGCGGCACCAGCGTCTCTTTTGCCTCGCCGGTTGATTTCTCCTTCTCAACACCACAGTGTGAGTGGCTGACAACACTGTTAACATGATAACGTCAACCTAACACATTCGCAAATCGTCCAAAAGGGTCTGACTGGTGGAAATGCACAGACTGATTACAGAGTAAATAACTCAAACACATCACCACTTTCCATCCTGTCCAGTTTTATTTTGTGACGGTAGCTCAGGGCATCCCCGTGTTTCTGCGGCATTCTTTACAGTTGCTGCGTTTACTGTGGATTTAATGACCAATCCTAAAACTGTTCATAATAAAGACCAGGGTGGTATTCAGCAATTAGTAATAACAATTACAACTACATAAAACATTTTATGTAGGTTTACTTTACCTGAGTTACTTCAGGAGTCAGTTGCTTAACTTACTTCAATTGCTGAATTGAATTGAATAATTCATGAGTTTAGTCTCCCCACACACACGTAAAAGGTTATTGATTAAAATGAGCGAAAGCTTCTTTCCACAGACTACTCTTTCATCTTTATCCATGGCTTTAAGGTTTCCTTTTTGTCTCCCTGTCACAGCTTCTGAAGAAACCGTGTTCAAATAACAGCGCTAAAGGAAAGAGAAAGCCTTACAATAAACTATAAGTACAGTAACCTCAACGCAGCTGCCAAATAGCGATGCAGTCAGAGCTCATGACAGCCTGGAAGCGAGTGGTCAGAGCAAGATGTGAATCAATGTGATTATCAGAGCGCAGACAGAATCATCTACCCAGAACAGCCGCAGCAATGAAAGCTTCCAACATTTCTTAGCCAGACACTTAAAGCTGCAATCCGTAACGTTTGTCTCTCTGCCACCATCTCTGTTCGAAAAATAAAATTGCAGGTTACTTTACATACTTTTCTTTATGCATGTTGATGTCAAATGAAGCCATACTGACATTAACAGGAAATTCGGACCTGACAGCTCAAATTATAAAGCATTATTATAAACTTACCGTTGGGCATCAGGGTTGTAAACCGCTGTAAACACTGATCTGTCGTGTACTTGCTCAATAATTTATTTTTGTTCATTTTTAACCAATAAAGTTACGGATTGCAGCTTTAACTAAATGCTGTGATTTTATTCAGTAAATAAGTCAAAGCATGAAACAGGGAACAGCAGGTATATTTTGACATTCTTTTGTTCATTTGTAAGTACTTGAACCTCATTGTAAATAGTCACCGGTTGTTTTTTTTATTTGTAGCCTAAATCTTTGAAATGTTCTCAAACATTTTGTAATATGTTGTTATAGCCTGAATCAGGTTCAATTAAACCTAATAAACTGAGCATATACGCAAGATCCTACACAGATATTAACTGATAAATTTTACATTTATACATTTGGCAGAGGTTTATATCTAAAGACATTTACAGTGCATTCAAGCTATATTTTTGGTCCCTGGGAATCAAACCCACAACCTTTGCACTGCTAACAAACCATTTGAGCTACAGAAACATTCTGGGTGATTCAGTATAATTTTTAGATAATGTGACCACAAGCGGAGTCAACTCACCATCAGTAGGTGACGTCTTGAGTCTGTGACAGAGGCCTTCTGTGTCGGTGAAGCTCTCCTGGATCTTCTGCAGGGCTTCGGCACCTCTGAGCTCCATCAATGAGCACAACTCTTCCAGCGAAACTCCAAAATCACCCTCATGGCCTCCTCTGTCCACCCCCGGCTTCTTGGGGTGGAAGTCCACTGTACTATTGCCTAGATCCCCCATGATGTGTGTTGGCTGTGGATGACTGGCAGCTTTTTAGCAGATGTTAGGAGATGTATAACTGGGAAAAATGCTCTCTTTTTGTCTTATTTATGTTCCTCTTTCTATGATACTCTGTGTGTAGTAGTTCTCCATATTAAGAGATACTGTCCTATTGTTTAGGGTTTCTAATTTATGGTTTGGTAATTGAGGTCCCCATAAAACATCCCTCCATAAATAAAAAATCAACAGATGAAGTCACAGCCATTGTGCCAGTCCATCTCTATGTGGAATGACTAAAAAAAATGTTACTGCTGAGTAAATAGTAAAGGGGATCCAGAAACACAAGGGTAGCTTTGATAAAAACCCTGAAAAAAAAAAATGAGGAATGTTAAAAAGTCAAGACACTAACAGCAAAATCGAAACAGTAAAAAAGTATGAAATGCCACGAAATGCAAAGAAAAGGGAAACCATACAGAAAAATATTCTGGCCAAAAAGAATTGTAATTAACATGAAATTTATGATAAATAACAGAAAGAACACAAATGAACCTTCTAACTTCATTACAGAAGATCTATGAATGCGTAGCCAGTATTGTTTGTGTTACCAGAAATAAACAATACTACTGCCTTTATAGAAATATAACACTGCATTTAGAAATATAATTGGAGTTATTTAAAATTGATATACAAAACCTGTTACACTAAATAGTTCATGCAATTGTAGACTGAGCAGGCAACACCTTCCCCATGTGACAACTAGCCCCAGTTAGTTACTTAACAATTCACATTTTATATCTACTTTATGAACATATTTCACTGAACATACAGTGCTGTGGTGGAAGTAAAAGTCTCATCTCTAAACACTAAGGCGCCTTCTTGATCACACAGGTGTCACAGGTGTGGGTAGTTTAAGGGACACATACATGTAACCTGTGTTCACACACGCCTACTGCAGTGGACTGAGTTACATTATTTCCTATTAAAACACTTTTTTGCTTTTGATAAACGCACATCTGCCCGACCTCACATACATTATAATAGCCATTATAAAATCTGCATTCCCAATACAGGGAAGCTCTTGCGCATGCGCACACGAACACTTGCCCAATCCCACTGCAGAGCAGATTTACGGAGGCAACTCCAGCAGGCCTGGCGATTTTGGATGACATTACAATCCGTTTGAGCTCTGGTCTCCATTTCACTGCTGTGACACCAGCTTTAGGTTTAATGCACGTTTAAATGCATCATTAAATGCAATGAATGTTTTATTATGAAGCAAGCGGAAGATGCATCACTGTGCGCTTCATAAAAGATGATGCCCTTTGCTGGTAACCTTCAGGAAGCATGTGTTCACCTTCAGCTGGTGAGGTGATGAAGCATTGAAAGAAATCTGCATTATACGAATGAGGATGAAAGTGAGACAGACCGGACACAAGGTTACGTCCATCCATCAATCTGCCTAAACGACCGAGAAAATATATATTATATATATATATATATATATATATATATATATATATATATATATATATATATATATATATATATTCGCATATGTTTTGTCCCTTCAGGTAGCCGTGTAATGCATAATATAATATAAGAAAATATATCTCATATAATTAAGTTTATAGCGCAAAAGCGAGAACCTGCTTTTGCAAATATTGTGCAAAGCCATCAAATCAAATCGGTTATGCAACTCTGGATTCATTATGTGTCAAACTCTTTAACAAAACAATTCGTGAACGGGAAAACTCTCACAGCAGAGGACAGCAAGCAGCATCAGAATAAACGTGCCCTTAAACGTGATCATGTTCATTTTATTATCATCAGTAATCATTTGCACGTAAAGCTTTCGCTGTTAAATGAATAATGCACTTGAATGGTACTGGACAGCAGCACATAAACAAGCCACAAAAGCTCCACAAGGCATGAGTTGCTCTTCCTCAAAACCCTTGACGGACGACTTGTGAACATGCATGAACAAACGCGTTCACTTACCGCGCAGGCCATGCCCCAAGGACATCCGACGTTGAGTCGGTGAAAAACGACGAAAACGGAGAACGAGATCCGGCGATTTATCCTCAAATCGTGTCCATCACATGAAAGTCACATCATTTGACCTTTACGTTATTCCGGATGCGCAACGGAGATGAAATAAAGCGCACCGGAGCCCGCAGACGGCGGCACGGACTTCATCTCATGCGCAAGACGATCTGAATGATGGAGATGAGATCGCATGTCCGCATTGATTATTATTATTATTATTATTATTATTATTATGCGTAATTTGGATAAAACCGGCGTGTGGTGCTGTCGGGAACGCAAAGGAGGCTCGTTTGGGTCACATCGTCGCCGTTCATTCTGGTGCTGGTTAGGAGGTGCGGGTTCGAGCCCCTGATGGGTGAGGAGAGATGCGGCTCTACATGGTGATGCTGCCCGTTTGACGGTGATGGACGCGGCGCAGCATCCGCGCGCTGGAGGAGGAGGACCGGAGGCTGCGGGAGGGGCGGAGGAATACCGGGATCGGGAGCGATGGCTTCCCTCCGCAATCCCTCCCTTTTCCCGGCAGAAAATCGCCGAATTCCCGCCGTGCCGAAGACTTATGTGAATATTCATTAGTTAAACTGCGAGATGTGCAGAATGGTTGTTAATAATGCAACAGAGAGCCGGCGCTATTGGATGGTCGCGGCGGCACATTAACATAATTTATGTAGCATTCATAAAGCTGCCATTCTCATTGGACTGCTACCTACAACGTCATAATTAAGATATCATAATAATATAATAATGACTTGAACTGGATACAGGATAACGTTAAATACGAATAGCTCGCATTATAAATATCGTAAATTAAACGTAAAAATGAAATATCTACAGAATATGTAAATCTTTGGGTAAAAACATTGAAATGAGCACTTTTAAGGCTTTTAAATGAATAGACGTAGTGATGCACAATGAATTACAATGACTCTGATGATGTTTCCATAGTAAAGAGAATAACAAAATAAACAGCAGGTGAAGAAAAACATGTTTAGTAAAACCTAGTTGCCCGAAAATAATGTTTTAAAGGCATAACATGTCTGTTTGCTTGTTTATCTGCTTTTTAATGCCTTCACCTCTGCCTCTTTTCAGTCCAGCATCATAACATTAATTATAAAACTCATGCAGTCTGCTGCCTGTAGTTTCATTAATAAAACATCCCAACAAGAGACGTGTTAGAGAAACAGATAGAGAAACAGCACAACGTAAGACACTGTGACCTTCCCATACATTAAATACACAAATTATAAACACATTGCTTCTGTCCGTACGAAGAACTCATTACTTATAAGTATTTTATAGCTTAGTAAGATATTAAATAAAAAACAGGCCCGGTTTTAACACATTTGGGTGGATCTGCACTGTTCTCCTGCATGAAGAAGGGTTAGTGAAAATGACAGGCCCCCTAGTGGAGAACAATAATCATTGCAGCAGCAAGAATGTGGTTGATATCTTCAGGAAATCTGATTTTAAAAGCAAATATTGATGTTATTTATACATTTGGGTCTTTTTAACAGGCAGAGGAGTCATATTTAACAATTCATGCCTTTGTTCCAATCATGAATTTGTAGGCAGACAAACCTGCAAAGCCAAAATGTTGTGTTGAAGTTAGGGTAGATGACCTTTTCCTGTTCTATTTCAAGTCTCTTCACATCCTGATAGCAATCACGTCAGGTGGTCTAAATATATTTATCTTCTGTGGAAGTTGCAGGACCATAACATGTTCATCTCATCATTCATTTGAGTTCAAATGCAATGACGGGATGTGTTTGCATACCTCTTTGCACTATTGAAGGAGGCGTTGCAATATAATGCAATTATATTAATGCAATATATACTTTTTAGTTATATACAATCACTTTGCTAACGTGAGGAATGTGATATACCCATACCAAAAACATAATCATAAACTGAAATTATTTTCTTAATGTGCACGACAAGTTCAAACTCTAAACAATTGCTGTAAGAGCGAGCTACAAATGCTGCATCATATATTGTACCTGGACATGTGATATAGTAGCCGAATCTTCTTTCTGTTTATAGACGATTTCCTGTGAAATCAGACCCAACAGCTCAAATTATAAATCATTATTATAAAAAATTACCGTCATGAATTGGGGTAAGGAGATCATGTCGAACACATATCTGTCACATACTTCCTCAATAACTGTTTTTTGTTCATTTCTAACCCCAAAAAGTTACGGACTGCAGCTTTTAGGCGAGACATAAGATTACGAGAAAATAAGAAATACAAATTCTGTCAGTTGATAACAGTGAAGCCAACAGTAAATTCTTTAAATTAAAGACAGTAACACAAGGTATTTTTAATAATTCATTTTATTGATTTGTACAGACAATGAATGAACCAGCTGTCTATTTTGCACGTACGTTTCGCTCAACACAACCACTGGCATGGTCAACAAAAATAAAACTATTCAGAAATCAGTTTTAATGCGACAGATGAGGCCGAACATCATCTACAGTTTGGAATGGTGGATTACTGTACATGGTTACAATAGGTGACATACTTGAGAGAGTAAAAAATAAAGTGCTCCGTCTTCATCTGCTCTACCGTGAAACTTTGAGAATACTCATCTCTCCAAAAAGTAGCAAGCCCATTTCTTTCTCTACGAAAAACAAAGTATAAAAAAAGGTTAGAAATGTCTAGATATTTTGAATCTACAGACCACAGCTCATTTGTCACTGTGGGATATTTAAGGGGATCAATGTCATATACATGCAAGATATAAAGACAAACACTTTCAACACAACCTATATAATAGATACCGGTCTGTTCCAATGTTCCAATAGGAAAACGTTACAAAAACCCCCACTTGTTTTGCCTTCTGTATTAATGACGCCAGTATTAACAATTGATCCACAGCTAACATCTCTAAATGTCTCTTCCGCTCTTCTCCTCCACTTAATTCACCAACATTCGTTTTGAACAGTTTTGTCATATCTTAGAACATGGAGAAGAAGAACACAATGAATGAGAATAAGAAAAGGGAAAAAGGAAACAGCTTTGGTATTTTAAAAGTACAGCAAGGAATCTGACTTCAGACGGATGACATTTGTTTCCACGATTGTTTGTTGGTCTGATATTATTGTTTAAACACTGGCTGCGCTTTAGGTTGGCACGTTGCATTACACGTTATTCAAACTGCAGGCTTGCTGGACAGATCGGGCAGATTATTCCGACACAGAAACCCTGGCAGACTTCGTTCCTCTTAACATATTTGTGTATGAATTATATTAAGTACAACTGCAAACAGAAAGCACCAAAAATGACAAGAGAAAGGTTTAGCTTCTGTCATATGTGCTGCATTGTTGTAAGAGAAAACAGTTTTTTAACTAGCAGAAAGAGTCAGAAACTTTGTTTAGTACATACAGCACAAATCTCTGCCTAATTCTTTTTATTATAATTAACAAACTAGTTCATTCATAAACATTCTTCAAAGCGTAAACCAAATACTGCCATCACAAACTGTATCTTTCAGAGACTTTCCTCTCCATATTACAGTATAAGTGATGCAAAAACTCTCAGTTCAGAAATTTAGCGTAATCTGCTAGACAATAACAAACAATAAAGATTACTTTCGGAACTCAGTTCTGGTCGCAACATGGTTATTAGTAGGTGATCATGTCCAGATCGTGTTCTGATCATTCTGGGAAAATTGACAAAGAGCAACTATTAAGTTTAAACAAAAATGAACATGAATGTTTCTTTTACATACACCAAAAATATGACATGGACATGCAAAGTCAAAACACAGCCTGCAACAAAGCATGTCATAAGCCACACAGAAAATCCTTCATGCTTCAGTATCTTCAGACAGTGGTCTACACCCCAATAAGACCAATGCAAATATATGCCGTAACCCTGAAACACAAACTAGAAACTTGCTGTTTCAAATAGCCACAATTTCAGTGAAGCTAAAACGTTGCAGTGTGTTATGAAACGTGTGTGTGTGTTTTAAACTCTTAAAGCCTTATTCTGGCGATTCTACTTATGTGATGTCACATAAAAGGACAAAAACCTTAACTTGTTCCAGTGTTCAATTGACAAAAACTGCACATGGACGATAAATTAGACAACATGGAAAAGTGGAATTTTATGAAGACAATGTGCCAGCTGGTGTTGTAATGGCAAATCAGTTTTGTATGGGACATTTTGCAACCTTGTCATCCCTAATGAGGTAAACATTTAAGCACGAGAACTTCACTAAAAGCAAACGGTTGTGCGACAAGACTCTATGGAGATGAAAAAGAAAGAAAAACATTTCACACAAGCTTAAAACAGAAGCATTAGCATCACTTACGCAGGAAACAAAAGACCAAAGAAACAACATGCCTTATTTGTTTTTCGATGTGTTCCCCCTTCATGTTTTATTTCCACAACTTGAGACACTCAAAATAAAAAGAACAACTTTCCAGAATTCTTTAACCCCTAAAGATTTCATCCTTGTTAGCTGGAGACGCAAATTCTGGCCTCTCATAGAGTCACTTCCTTTCTGTTTACATCTCACTTCCTGTTTCCCCAAACCTCTGTTTATACCTCCATTAGTGTCCAATCTCTCCACATCAGTGTCTCTCTGAATTTCTGCCACTTACCGGTTGAGTCAGTCCCTCCACTAGGACAATGTTCCCTCCCTGCTCCCTGCACCGGCACCTCCCGCCACCAGGTTCCTCAGCAACTTCCTCCTGCCGGCCTGGTAGTCTTCCTCATCCACGTTCACCAGGAGTTTAATGGCTTCATGGCCGACGGCTTGCTTTAGAGAGTCTGTGATGAAAACGCCCTTCAGGGCTTCCAGCAGCGAGCCGTTGATGTAGTCTCGCCAGAAGGCGTCCAGATAGGTCAGCTCTGAGAACTTGATGTCACATATGATGGAGCCCAGATCGCGGGATTTGAGGATGGTGTTCGCCTGGTTGAAACGCTCAAACTGCCTCTCTAGTGCCTCCTGCTTGTTGGAGAAGACATTGCCCTGTAGAGCCGACTCGTGCTGGCAGTACTCGGCACGGACTCGCAATCGTATGTCTGTGAGAGCAGAAAGAAGGTATAAAACATGACATATATGATTTATATGGAATGTTGCAGTGTTTATTGTAAATTATCAGTGCATGTCATTATTTTTTTTAATTCATGTGCCTTCGTAATCTTTGTTGAAAATCATTAACCTTCCCTCCCCCACAACGTCTCTTCACTTAATGAGGTTTGTCTCTTCTCAAGGGCGGAACTACACTCCAGTCCAATGGCTAGGCAGTTTCTATCCCTCCAACTTTTAATCAATTCCCGAAGAGTGAAATCAAGTCCTGCCCCATGTTTTCCTCATTCCAGAAGCCACTACATCATGCCCTGGAATATCTTAAGTAGAAACTGTAAGTGGGTGGGCCTTCATATATTGTTGTGGACATTGGGTGGACCTTGAAGTCAGAAGGTTGGGATACACTGGTATAGTGGGTTTGTCGTCTTACCACAGGTCTGTTTTTCTCTGCAGTCGGCTGTTGTGTGGGATCTCTTCCTTTTTCTGCTCGGCGCAGGTGGGGTGGGTTTAGCACGTGGTGGGCACACCTGGGGTCCTGATGGAGGACAGCAGATCATCGGCTGAGGTCCTAAAAGTCAGAAACAGAAAGAAGCACTACCATGATGTCTGCGCAGTCAAGACTGAGTTTAAGAAGAAAAATAGTGACGCTTGGAGCAAAATCCAGTTCAGAATAAAGCATGGGTCATGATGTTCAAAAAATAAATTTAACTATTTGCCCAAACAATTACTTTTTGACTAGATTGACTAGTTTCTTTCTTAACATTTTTAAAGGTTCTATATTTTTTGTGGTGGGACTTTAATTAACATGTTAACTGTAAGTACTGTTAGAACCTGTGCACTGTAAAGCCCTCTCAGAAAATGGGGTCTTTAAATGAACCCCAAATCAATCAGGTTAAAAATAGCTTCCTTTTTAAGAAAACAATGCCACATGCTTTCTGCTCGATCCATTTATGAATACAGCTCATGTAAACACCTCCAAGAAATGCATTTGACTGCAGTCAGGTGACCAAAACTAGTATAATTATACTGGGCCTCCTCAAGACTAACTAGTCATCAATTCAAACCACCAATTAAGTCCATTTTGAAAAGGAGTTATTAAAGAATTAATGCACACACCTGTTCTTCTGTGAGGAGTGGCCTGCTGGGCCTCTCCTGATCCTCTAGGAGAAACATATCGTACAGATGTCTCCTCCAGATATTTATCCACTGGATCTGGGCACACTGGAAAATAATGAGCAACATATTGCATATTCCTCTAGTCACGTGTGCATCAAAGGTTTGCATAATGAAGCCGTAGCTACATTGCACAGAACAACTTATTGGCATAAGGAGCATTTATATAACAGGGAATGAACACGTAATCTCAAACCTGTCTGTCTCTTGCGCAGAGTGACGTAGGGCAGCAGGTCATGGCGAGTGATGATGCGAAGCAGCTGCAGAACGTGCCGGAAGTTCGTCTCGTCGCACCGCCCCTGCCGCTCCAACGCGAGCAGGAAGTCCCGGCCATTCCGTATCCCTCCTCTCTCGTACTCGTCAATAACGTCCACAAACAGGAAGGACAGCACACGCACATCTCGATGCGTCAGCTGTGCCCCCACAATGTCAAACATGCGGTGAAGGGAGTAAAGTCCGTACGCATTGTCCACGGCCTCTTCTGGCCATGGCTCCACCCTGCCGGACACAGGTCTCCTTGAGGAGTGGGAATTACTGCAGGACACCGGAGCCAGACGGTTTAAAGAAAGACTAAGAGAGTTACCGTGAGCAGCCGCAGATGAGGACGCCGTAAACCACCCTCTCCGAGGAGAGGAGAGCCCGGATCGGGAATACGTGTCTATCGGGGAACGCGGAATGTGTTGCCTGCCCTGATTGGAGGAATAGTTCTGTGGAGAGAGAAGGGCGGGGCTGGCATTCCCATGCTGATGTGAGGTCATCACTTTTTGCTGGCGGAGGGCGGGTGGGGGCGAGTGGCTAAAGGCCCTGACAGCAGTGCGAAGCTTAAATGGGTGTCAACACACTCAGCCCACAACTCTCACCTCCAACTTCACTTTAAAAAGGGAAAAGAATGAATAAAATGACAACCACACATACTTGAGAAACTCAGATCTGCAGACCCTTTAAATCTGTTTTAATGTCATCTCACTAACTCTACAGCAGGATTATAAAATAAAAAGCAAATCAATTTTGGATTAAGTGATACTTAATCTATTGGAATCGTGCTTTTAACAATATAACGTTACAAAGCTGCTTTACCAAAGTAAATGTGCATCAACGTAATCTAACAACAAAAGTGGTGCTCATTTTACACTGCTGTGCAAACAGAATTACACATAAACATCTATTGCCCAAATGTTATCTAGGCTACGACAGAGTGGCAATTGCTCAATCGAAATCTCATCAAATGTCATGGACTATGTTTTGACAACACAAAATCAAAAAGACTGTATTTCTGAAAGCAGTTTTTATATCAACATAGCTGACTTCATATACTTCATAATCTATTTGAGCATAACTATGCTGTAAATAGCTGACAAGTACATTTACATTTATGCATTTGGCAGACGCTTTTATCCTTTTATCCAGCTCACATCATATCACATGTGCTTATAATCTATAATGCAGTTCACTTATATGTACTTACTTGCATTAAAGCAACTTAGCTGATCAGCTAACCAATGCACACCTAACAGGTTTAGGAGGATAACTACCAATATAGCAAGCCTACCAATAAAGCAAGCCTAATTAAAAACAAATAAAGGCTTTTCAAACACTGACAGAAAGATCATTCCTCCAAAAGCCTTTAAACGACCCGTAAACAAGCAATCAGATGTCACCAATCTCAGCACGCTAGCCTGTCCCCAGTACACACATACAGACCGACCGGGTAACACCGGGCGATTTTAAGAGTTGATCTATTTTCCTCATTATTTAGAAACAACTCCCTCCATCGTTTATATGTCGGGAGAATATTGAAACGTCACTTCGTGTGGTTTATAAGTTAGCTTAGCAACAGACTGCTGGACGGCTAACGTCAACAGCGTGTAGCAGCACCGCCTGTCTTACCTCTTTAATATCATGAATCGCGTCACGGACACGGCGACAGAAGTCGTGTAGTCCGGTCAGACATACGGGCCGGTCCTCATTCATGTGCGGGGATCGTATCTGTGGATAATTTAAACGCTTTGGTGAAGCTCGGTAACGAGCCCATTTTTTGTTCCTCTACTAAAATGTAGGTACATCCGGGCATGCGTGACGCAACATCCGGTGAACGGAGGAAACGCTTCATCGGTATTCCAGACGTGACTTTACTTATTAGCGTCTTTGTTTTATTTTACTCGTTTAAACATGCAATAAAATCGACCGAGTGAACATATTGTATGTAATACAATTAAACAGACAATTAAATGCTGAGAAGCAAACGCACAAGAGAGGAAAACGATAATAAATGAACGTACATGTTACGCGTAATAAATCAAGTGAGCTTTTTCTGTCCGAAAACGAGTGAAGTGCGTTTTCGTTTAAGATTTATATAATAGGATCTCTTGTGCGTATCCTTCACCTTGTGTTCATGATTTTATGAAGCAAAACTGTTCAAATAAATTCACAAGCACACGGAAAGTGACATTTACATAGAGCAGAAATATTTATTTGGCAAAAATAAATGTTTATTATTATTTCACTAATGTAAAGCTGTGTACAAGGCGTTTATAATCTTTCTCTCACTGTGTCCATACATTTATTTATTAATAACAAATCAAGCTGCTTATCTTTGTTTTAATGTGGAAAATAAACTGTGGTTAATGACTGTAAGGCTATATGCAATCATTTTAGAAATGTCACCCAGCTAACAATTTTAGGTTTCCATAATTTTTCCATTAGGTAGCAAAAACTTAAAAATATTATTTTGAAAGTTTTAGGACATTGTATTAACGTTATTGCTTGGTTTTATGAACGTTAGTCAAACTTTTTTAATTCTGTAACATTTTAAGACATTCCACTAACTACTTAAGAATAACATTTTTGATATATGATATATAACGTTAAATAAAGTACTAGTAACGTTACTGCAAGAATGGGTTTTTGATAACTTTTAGAAAATGTTAGCCAACGTTCTGATAACGTTCCCTGTTAGCTGGGCAGAGACATGTTTAACACCTTCACAGCAATGTTTTATGTACATTTTTCAGACGTGGTCAGAAGCAAAGAATACGTTTCTCCTGACATCAAACAGAAATCATTAAATAAATACAGTATTATAGTGACGTTAATAGTTAAAATGATGGCACAAGACTTTCAAACTGTCTTGTGGCATCCACACATTCCTTGTTTTTGGGTTTCCCTGGAATCTGTTGGAACAAAGACAAAAACAAACACAATGCTGAATAAAGAGCATGCAAAGATAAGCTGACAATTTAAAGAAAAGATAACAGAATATTACAGCATTTATGTCATATTGCCTTAAAGTACCTGGTGCATGTACTTACCTGATTACACACAGCTTTCCCAAACCGCACGAATGTAGCAAAGTGTTCACAGTTTTGTGTGAAAATCTTGTAGGTTAGTTCCTTGTCCAGGAGAGCGTCTCGCCGCCGTCTCATGTCTTCCACAGGTGAAGCCTGGAAAGTGTGAAGGCTGTTGCTCACTGAAATACGAGCTCCTTTAGGTACATTAACTTCAGACAGGAGCTGACGGCGTATCTTAGTCTCTCCAAGCAAAAGATCACCACACACAGGAAAAATGGCCTGCAGGCAGCTCCGAAATGAACTCTGCAGCTGAGTTTCATCTGGTACGGGAAAAACGAATTCGGTATGAGGCTACTTACACTTAAAGTTATTACAGCATCCATGGCTGTCACTTATTTTATCTAAAACAATATTACTAACAGGCCTCAAAAGGTCTGTGAGCTACATAGTTTTTTACACTGTTTATTAATCTCTGTTTATGTTAGTTAATACAAATACAGTTTTTCATTGTTCCTTAACTAATGTTAACAGATGCAACCTTTATTTATGTCTCAACTAATGTTGAGATTGACCAAAGCATTGTTCAACAATGTAGGAAACTAATGGAACCTTTATTGTAAAGTTTTACATTGGTATATATGTTATAGATTAAATATCTTAATAGTAGCATACAGAGGCTTGCATTTATTGTATGCATTGAATCTGTTTACTTGCTTTCCTAAAAGTTAGGACATTAGTAGTAGTATTACAGCATATTTTATTATTGCCTTACCGGTAACTGCGAAGTGAACAATGTATCCATCTCCGTCGTACACGCCCCAGTGTGAGTAGCCGATGGGATACGAGAACTCAATCAGATCCCCGAACTGAGCGGCGGACACAATGCGCTCCACCTGTGCACGACAGTTCAACACGTCAAGCCTATTGTAGTGCTGTTACAGGTGCGACAACAAGTCTGATCACATGTAAACCTGAAGAGTGGCTCTGTTTGTTAACCCATAACAATCCTAGATAGAGCAATGGATAATGTATTTATACAATAATAATAAACAACAACAACAACATCGTCCTACAAAGTCACTTGGTTAAGGTACTTTGTCTTTGGTTAAGGTCGCAACAGCACATGAAACCCCAGTCATAATTTAAAGAAATCCTGTTTTATGATCTTGTAATAATAATAAAATCTATGTCATATCTGTCATTGGAAATTAGGCTTATGACAGTCAAGCAGAAAGTTCACACAAATGTGATACATTTTACTTATGACAGTCAAACAGAAAGTTCACACAAATGTGATTCATTTTACTTATGACAGTCAAGCAGAAAGTTCACACAAATGTGATTCATTTTACTTATGACAGTCAAACAGAAAGTTCACACAGATGTGATTCATTTTACTTATGACAGTCAAGCAGAAAGTTCACACAGATGTGATTCATTTTTGATTTTGCTTTGAAAAGTTATTTTAATGCACAATTATCTGAAAGCTTACCTGTTCGGCGTAGTCCATCTTTGTTGCTGTTTGGTCGTTGAGTAAACAATGCAGAAGTTATTTCTTCTGGCCCAGCCTGTTAGGTGTGGACAGACCTGTTTGTAAAGGCTTTTCCACACAGTTTAATTCATAGGCGGGGCGTTACAGCACATATGTGACTGATATGATGTGGGCATGATGATACATCGATAAGGAATTCCATAGTTGCTTTCGTGATAACTGCTGGTCTAGGATCAGTTTTACCTGAAATCCAAACTTCACTACCCAGATAACAAGGCACGTTCTCAGAACGTTGGCTAACGTTCTCTAAACGTTCTCTCAAAGATATCAGAAACGTTCTTGCAGTAACGTTAGTGGAGGCTTTTAAACTGTTTATATCATCTATCCAAAACATTAGTTTTAAGTTGTTGTTAACATACAGAATTAAAAACATTTGCATAATGTTCTCATAACCAACCACTAACGTTAATACAACGCCTAAAGGACAGGATGTTGTGAGCGTTCCCACAACAGTTTTACGTTTTTGTTACCTAATGGAAACATTAGGGTTGTTACAGCCTAAAATTGTTAGCTGTGTAGTGAGTTGACTGTCGTGAGACAAAAACAAAAAGTTTCACAGTAGTTATTGTGACGTGAAAATCTTTTGTGGAGGAATCTTAAATTTGTTTCTAAAATAAATAAAGGTATGAAGGAGGCAGGTCTCAAAAATGTAACAGAAGGTGTTTTTAGTGTTGGGTTACTTCACCTTCAAAGTTTTGACAATAAAGGAATAAAAAAGGAATCAAAATCAGGGTGTCTATCCTGGGATGGCATCAGAAACATCCACAACCCGGTTCTAAACTTTATTCCAGTCTTACCATTAAGAATGAGTGACAATCAGCATGACAAACTGTAAATTTATGTCTTTATGTAAAGATGCAATCCATGAAAACGAAAACAAATGAAGCTATTACAACAGAGTGAATATTAAATAGAGTAAATCAGAGTACATTTGCATTAATGTCAATTTACCATTTAACACAGAATTACACACAGGAAAAGATGTAAGCGGCTGTTTGAGTTTGTTTACCAGGTGGATTTTTAACCACCTTTGGCTGATGGAATTCTTTTGATTCCATGTTTTTCCAAATTCTCTGTCAAATGTCCATGTTTCTTCCAAATCCATGGAATTTTGATCCTTTCTCTTTCTTTAAGAATCTTGGCTTAAATGTTTAAGAAAACTGCAGGCTCTCGTTTTGACTCTTTAATCTTCCTCAGGATGAACTGTGTGACGGCTGAACCGTGTTTCTTTTATTTCTTGTGGTTGCCAAACTGTACGGCCATGTGATCACTGACGCAGCGGAACGTGGCGGGCTGGACCTCCCAGTACCTGATCGGGTTGTCAAAGAGACTGATGCCATTGTAAAACACCCTCTTCACTCCAAAACCTGTAGGGCAGAAGTCATCCACCCCGACCTCAGTGATGTTGTTCGAATGGAGGTAGACGACCTGCAAAGAAATTGTAGTTCGGTGTCTTAAATAAACAAACAACAAAGAGCTATATATGAACAAGAATTGGTGTTTGTAATCCTAATCCTACAAAAACCGAGAGCAGGGTATAATACACAGACTCTTATGCCCACTTATACAGTAGAGTGTATGTACCCCTGTTTCCATTGACATGATGGGTGTCACACTAAGCTAATGGTATTTTCAAAGCACACCTGTAGGTACTTCATATGAGGCAGTCCACTGGGCACTTTGGGCAGAAGATTGTTGTCGAGATGCAGTTCTCTAAGACTGGTCAGGTAAGACAGCGCACCTTGCTCGATGTGGCGAATCTTGTTATTACCGAGTCCCAACCTAAACATGCACACAGAGCAGTTTTAGAGCAACACCTGGGACCTATTAGCAGATATTCAGATTAGTAACCACTAGAGGTCACCAAAGTATGAGCCATGAAAAGTTATTCTGTAGATTAAAATAACATTAACAATTTGTTAATATTAAATTTGTTTTGACACAGTTGGGGCACAATACAATCTGCCTGTTTATGATGAAATAAATGATATTAAACACACACACAAGCAGTCAGCAATGCTCAGGGTTTACCTCTGCAGTTGAGGATACTGGCTGAGTTCCACCAACTCAATGGCCTGAATCTGATTATGGTCCAAATGAAGCTCATGAAGACTGTTGGGAAGGTCTGATGACATTCCGTAAAGAACAGAATGACATCCATTGTGTTTAGAAAAGAATGGGACACTTTCCATGTGGAAAAGATTCTGTATTTCATACCACAAAACACAAATACGCCTGTATTCTATATGCATGGCATGCTGTTAAAAATATATACAAGACTCCCAAAGTTAATGTATGTAATATGGCAGCAACAACAAAAAAGGGGAAGCGTAATCAATGAAATTTTGTTCATCATGTTCATTACCTCTGGGAACACCAGTAAGTTTGGCTTCGGAAATGCGCAGATAGTTCAACTTAACCCCCATAAATGCTCCAGGTTCGAAACCACTGTTCCGGAGCGGATTACGACCCATCTCTGCAATATCAAGCAGTATTGTCACTTTTATTTATATAGTGCTTCATCAATGCAGGCTGTCAAAAAACAGCTATACAGGATTATGACCACCAGGGGTCGTCTTTGGTTTACACAAGGTTTGCAGTGGTGGACAAGAGTCATACCATTAGCACACACACACACACATCCATAGATGTAATGATTTATAAGCTTGTTTCTTCATAGGGACCTACAAAAATGTCCCCACAAGGTATTTGGTCCCCATAACATGGTGAATACACAGACCACACACACATACAGTCTCACCAATGACATGCATGTTGTGAAGGCCTGAGAAGCTCAGTGCCGGAACCCTGCTGATCTGGTTGTCATGGATACGCAGCTCAACTAGAGATGGCGGCAAGTTTTTGGGAATGGTGGTCAGAAGGTTGTGTGAGATGTATAACTTCTGCAAGCGTTTCAGAGGGAGGAATGCCCTGGGGTCAATTCTGGAGATCTGGTTATATCTTAACACCAGGGCCTGTGCAGGGACACGAGCATAAGTGAAGTGTTTATGAGAAATCCATGTATAATCATCTTCCCAGCTAACAGGGTTCTCTTAAAGTTATCAAAAACGTTTTGGCAGTAGCGTTAGTGGGACAGTTTTTTAATGTTATACATCATATATCAAAAATGTTACTTTTAAGTACTTTTATGCAATAACGTTAATAAATCATCTAAAAAAATTTGAGGTTTTGAATCGTCATAGAAAATACAAATAACATGTTTAACGCTTTTGTTACTTAATGGAAATGTTAGAGAAATGTTTTTACAACCTAAAATTGTTAAAAACTTTCTCCTTAAGATGCTGCAAGACTTTGAGAAAACCTCTAGAGAACGACAGCAAACGTTCTGAGAACATTCCCTGTTAGCCGGGAAGGAAGTTTAATGAGGATGTAAGTGATGCCTCACATAGAGGTTGGTCAGGCCTTTGAAGTCTCCCTCTCTGATCTCTGTGATCTTGTTACTCTGCAGGTCCAACAACAGTGTGTCCGCCGGAATACCGCCCGGAACGGAACGTAAACCTGTTGGGAAACAATACAAAAACAGAAGGAAATCAATTGCTTCTTGTAAATGAGGTCTGGTTCTTGTGGAAAATCATGACTTTGTTTAGACTTGTCGTGGTAATTGTCTTCATCAGGGTGGGTGACACTAATTTAAGGGTGTGTGTGTGTTTTTCCAGGGTGTGGAACAGACTTAAAGTCAACACTCACTGAAAATTGACACATACTTTTAAAATACACAGCTGCAATTTGTAACTTTTTTTCAAAATCAACACAAAAAAGTAAAAAAAAGTACATGACAGATCAGTCCCCTTACCCTGATTTAGAACGGTAAGTTTATATGAATAGTTTACAGTTTCAGCTTCCGGGTCAGATTTCTCAGGAGAGGTCAAAGAAAAGTACATAAAGTTACCTGCAGTTTTATGTTTCAAACAGAGATGATGATAGAGAGGCACAAGTTATGGATTGCAGCTTTAAAAATAAAGGATGACCTGATATTTCAGCTCTACAGAAAAGTTATGCTATTCTGTAAAAGACACCAAGCAGACTTTTTCTTAACTTTAAATTTACACCCATCAGACTAAAAATAATAATCTTAAATGTCTCTTGGTTGTGTGTAAACATTGTTGATTTAGGCAGCACTTTCTTCAGAATTCTGAGTTGTAAACGTTTCGGACTGTAATTTGGGAAATGTTTGGTAATTCTCTGGGATCCGGGGCTCTGTGTGTTTGCTGTCGTGTGTTAACGTTTTCACTCTGAACTGTATAATTAAGATGGAGTTGAGTGTTGAAGGCTCCACGTAGCACATTACAACGTGGAGAGAGAGAGAGAGAATGTAGAAGAGGAGAATGTAGCTGTATTTTACGATTCAGCCATTATTGAATCATAAAATGGTGATAGGACAGACGCAGCTGTGCTTGGGTGGTACCTGGCATCAACAAAAGTCATCCGTTTGGTTTCCAACTCATCATTCCTGGTGAAACCGACATCATAGTTTATGGCACGTTTGCTGTACCGAGTAAAATAACCAGAATGTCTGTCTTCTCAGGTGACGACCACACGCCACATGTGCTGTCTGATGTGGATGGGCCACATTAGTGGTGTGTCTCGACTGGTATCCGTTCTGGAGCTAAATTTGACCCTGATCTCATTCTTACCTTTGATGTGGATGTTAAAACCTAACAATTCTTTTACATTTCCTTGTTGCTTTCCCCACGTTCAGCCACGGCTTTAATTTATATCAGATTTGTGTATATTTAACTCCTATTAAACATATCATAACTCATATTTGTACTGTTGCAAATAAAAGTTTTGAAAATGTTATGGTAAGACATGACAGGCAGGTCTCTGATCTTTGCGTGGTGTCACAGGCTTGTAATTATAGTATAAGGCAGATAATATAAGTAGGACAAACTGTAACTCATTCTATCTTAATCACAAACTGATGTAGTCTTCACTCCGTAGACGACAGTCTTGATTATTTATGGCGCATCCCAGCTAACAATAGTCAAAGTTCTCAGAACGTTGGCTAATGTTCTCTAAAAGTTCATTCAAAGTTATCAAAAAGGTTTTTGCATATAATTTTAACATGTATTATACTTGTCAAAAACGTTTTTCTTAAATTGTTAGTGGAAGGTCTAAAAACTAAAAAATGTCTAACGTCTAAAAAACTGGATGTTAGAACATTCAAAATAACATTTTTAACCTTTTGCTACTAAACGTAAACGTTACCTAAATGTACCTACAACCAAAAACATTGTTAGCTAGGATGTCATCTCAAGCCCACCTAAATCTGAGCACTGGACCACTCTGAGGTTACACCGACAGCCAAATGGGCATGTGAAGAGTTCAGTTTCATATGGATCCAAAGCAGAGCCTTCCTCCTGGTCCTTCATCATCATCATCATCAGCTCGTTTACATCGATGTCCTTGCCAAAGTCCCAGAATCCTTTCTGCTCGAAGGGCAGGACGGAGGAGTGCGACGGCAGATGGGCCATGCAGAGAAGCAGGAAAGCCACACAAACTGACAACATGGCTGCCATAACCAGCTTTTAATCTGTAAAAGGAACAGAAAGACAGAGAGGGTCAATCTAAGCCAGCTTTCAAAATATGTCAGTACAAGTTCATTGACTCTCCACAGTTTTTGTAAAAACCATAAATTGCTATGTTGCATCCAAGAGCTGATTCTGGTTCAGTCCATCATTCTGTGGTCTCATTAAGCTAGCTGTGAATATACGGCCCTCTCACTGACAGTGGCAATAAACAAATCTGCTCTTCACATCTACAACAGGGTAAATATTTAAACTCAAGATGGTGATAATTGTTTGTCAGATGCACCAATGTGTGTATTTTCAGAACCTGTCTTCAAGCTATATTTACAGTCACAGCATTTCATTCTTTCTCTCTTTGAAACAGTTTCAACATCATCCGAGTGTATTTCTGTGTCTTTTGTGCAGCTGAATTACAGCTGAATACATGAAGAAACATCAGCAGGAGATGAAGACATAAATAATCATTTCCTATCCGAATGATTGCAATAATTACAATGCAATTCCGGAAAGTAGATTTCATTTACTTTTTAATGGAGGTGGAGTCACTGAACTGGACAGTTGCTGTAAATAACCAGATATCAGATTTGAGGATTTGATTTAGGGTTAAGGTTATAATTAGGGTTCGAAAAAATTATTTTTATCAACCTGTCCTTTCACCATGATTTTAGGGTAAGTTATGGTTAGATTTTGGGTTAACATTGTTTGGTTATAAGAACATTATTCGAACATTTTAAATTCTGTAATGTTTTTAAAATGTTCCACCAACATTTTTGATATATATGATATATAGCATTTCTACTAACATTACTGCAACATTTTTGTTTAAATTTGGGAGAACTTTTAGAAAATGTTAGCCAGTGTTCTAAGAACGTTCCCTGTTAGCTGGGCCGATCCACTTTTTATATGAGATTCTCTGACCATCCAAATCGACTGCAGCTAGTTCTTCTCTTGTGCCACGTGTTGCGTGTGGTTTCAGAGTTCCTCTGAGTTCTCTCTCTCTCTTTAAATTCACTCCCACACCCTTCACCACAGCATGGCAGAGGAACCAACAGATTGTTTCTGGAGAGCCACCCTGATTCATGACCTGAAATAAGGGCACTGAATGTACCAAAACCGCATCCTCTTAAAAATTACCATCAGGTTGTGTAACAAACGGGCAGACCTATTTCCAACACACAAAAATGATGACACTGCACAACCTGTTTTGACCTCGCCAAAACAATACTAATAGTACAATAAGGGTATTCATTAAATCTGCAATCCATAATTTGCCTCTCTACCGCCATCTCTGTTCAAAACATAAAATTGCTGGTTACTTTACACACTTTTTATCACACGTCAAAAGAAGCCAAATTGACATTTCCCAGGAAATCAGACGGACAGCTGAAATTATAAATCATTATTATAAACTTACCTTTGTAAATCAGGGTATGGAGACAGTTTTAAACACTGAACTGTTATGTACCTGCTCAATAACTTATTTTTGTTCATTTTTAACCAAAAAAGTTATGGATTGTAGCCTTCATCTTAGTCTAAAACAAATTAAACTTCAGGAAAGTGAGTCTATGAGCTTGCTTTACAGAGTCAAAATAATAATGACTACATTAAAAAACACAAACACATTTTAATAAAGAATTATGGATAGGATGTCTTAGGTGAGTCTTTATCTCTGTTCTTCAAAGATGCACGTTACAAGATCATCAAAGACTCAATTTCATCTCATATTAATAAAATGAAGATAGTTTCTGCTGGGCTTATTAAAGACTAAATTACTGGATACTGTCAAGATTACAGACCTGAGCATGTGGACAGATGAATGACGCACACAACATGAAACAACATTTCTCTACGATTTTAAAACTAATTTTAGAAGCCATTTGGAGTAATTTCTTCAAAATGATATCACACAGGCTCTGTACTTTTCTAAAAAATAATTTAATCACGACAAAAACAGACGGAAAAAAACTTCTGCATGCAACAGATGAATTACCATAATAGCCGATATTAAGTTACCATGGAAATGCATCAGGTGCAAAACTGCTCAGAAAGTCGGTGTATGCAAAACAACAGCATGAAAGCATCTTACCTGTTTTCAGATGTGTGATGAGTTTTTATTTTTACAATGTCTGACAGCAAACTGGTTCTATGGCTTGATCATTGTCTTGTATGTCTTTTAGTTCCTTGGTTTCACAGCACTAAAGAGCACCTGCAACACAAAACAAGACAGCTTGCAAAAAGAGGGAAAAAATGTGTACTTTGGGCCATTCCCACTCAATGGTATTCCCTCCCACTGTTTTTTCTCTTTCTTTTTTGGAAAGAGAGAGAGAGAGAATTAGACACTACAGGAGTATGGTGCATATTAAGGCCAGTGTTTCCACCAAAATCCCATAGTTAAAGCAACATTCTTGCAGTAACGGTAGTAGAACATTTTTAACGTTATATAGCACATATATGTAAAGCATTTTTCTTAAGTAGTTAGTGGAACGTTTTAGAAAGTTACAGAATTAAAAATAGATTGAATAACGTTCTCATAACCAAGCAATAACAACTAGATGTTTTGAACATTCCTAAAACTTTAAGAATAACATTTTTAAGGTTTTTGTTACTTAATGAGAACATTAGGGAAACATCCTCACAACCTAAAATTGTAAGATGAGAATAACATTGTAAAAACAAAACCAATCAGAAAAGTTCATCAAGAGAATGTTGACTTATTAAAGCTTTGCTTAAAGGTTAAGTAGATAGACAGTCAGACAGACAGAGAGAGAGACAGACAGAACTTGACATGATATTATGTTATGGGAGAATAGCTTGACATATATGTTGTATTTACTTATACGTGGTTTGATTCCATGACACACTAAGAGCCAAAGTGAACAAACCTCTCACCCCAGACTTCCAGGTTGTCCTGGACACACTCTTTTAATATAAGGAAGTTTTTCTTCATGGTTTAAGACATGGTCCACACCCTGGAAAGAAGAACAGTCACAGAAATATATACATCAAGAGGGACTGAACGTAGAAGCAGCCCAAAGAAAATAATCTGGCAGACTGGCCTGCTGTGGAGAAGAGAAAGAGGCACTTGTGGCCATCAGTTACCACTTTAAGAGAAGAGTCCCTCTGGACAGAAATAGTTCAACCAGAGAGTGCCACTGCCCAGAACTGTCATAATACAGGATGATGGTAGTGCTGGATCAACACTGAATCAGTGCTGAGGAGCTGCTCTCAGCAATTTGCATCTGTTAGAAAATAGTTCATTTTCTCCTGCAAAAGATACTCATCAGATTGACTGCCACTGATTTACAACAATACCATGAGCGTAACCCTTCCAAAACATGATTGCAGGTTTTCTTCGCAACCCAGAGCAGTTAGGCCAATGAGAGAAAAGAGAATCAGAGCACACCGAACACACACAAACACACACTAGAAGATGATTATAATCAACAAAACTGTCGTTTTGTAGTCCACATATCATTTTATTACATATTGCTATTTCAAACACATACATATAACAACTTTATGATAACCTTGTTTGAATGCATTAAATAAAACAAATATTCAATATATTTGGAAAAAGAGAAAACTGAAAAATGAGGAAAACAGGATCCAGATGACGTTGCCACTTAACTTTATTGTAGTTTGTGACTGAGAGAATACAACAGCAGAGACAACACGCAGTATTATAAAACTGAACACAGATGTAAAAGCCTAGACCTGCTACATCCTGCAACACAGCAAAACATGTCCTGCAGGTGAGAGAGCAAAGCTGTGTACGTGTGACAACACCATTACAAACTGGATACCATTGTCCAGTTTAATCAAGAAACGCATATAATAAGCTTATATATAAAATAAACTCATCCTTGCTTATGTAAGTTTAACTTCAGATTTTAGACTGACAGTTGTTCAGTCTAAAAAACAATCAGACATTAAACTGGACAATGAGAAAACAACAGAGGGGCACACAGCACCACTATAATCTGTGCAAAAACAGACACAATTTGATCAGTTGGGGCTAATGTTAAACACTAAGTGCCAGCAGTTGTTCTCAGTAAACTGAGACAGGGAAGACAGCCCTAAAACACAGTGTACAGAGGATAAAAATCTTCTAATGTAAAAAATGAGCTGCACTTGAATCTTCACATATCATAGTCCCAGCTAACAAGCTACGTTCTCAGAACGTTCTCTCACAGATGTCAAAAAACATTCTAGCAGTAACGTTAGTAGAACTTTTTATCATTTATCATATATATCACAAACGTTATTCCTGTTAGTGGAGCATTTTAGAAACATTACAGAGTGTTAAAGAGGTTTGAACATCTTTCTTATACCCAAGCAATATTTAATACGTTTAAAAAAATGGACATTTTTAATGGTTTTGTTACTTAATGGAAACGTTAGGGAAATGTTCTTACAATCTAAAATTGTTAGCTGGGTTAAAGTTCTGAAATATTAGAATAAGGCAAACCATGCCAGCTGAATACTTTGGCTGTGAGATGTTCTGTAAACATGGGCCCTGGAGCTCCAGAAGAGCTTCATTCCTTGTGCTCCTCGAACCTCTGCGGCCGCAGAATGACGCTGTGGTAGGTCTTGATGCAGGAGAACGCTGTGGGTGGAATGAGGCGGCGCTCAATCAGGTTGTTCTCCAGATGAACAGAGACCAGAGGAGAATCATCCCGGGCCGTCGTGTCACACAGTGAGTTCATAGTCACGTATCTGTAGAGAGATCATGAGGTCATCACTTTACTGTGACCTTAGCCAGCGAATTCAGAGATATCTGATCAAAGATGGCCACCAAGTGCGGAGACTTCCTTTAAAGGGACTTGGGTATAAAGGCAGTATAGGCCACACATTTCCAGTAGCCGAGCAAATGCCTTTTATTTTAGACCTGTAGAACAATATGGTACAGTCAACAGAAGTTCACTAACCTGATGTAGTTGTGGTTAAGTCTTAGATGTTGCAATGCCTTTAACTGCAGAATGCCTCGTGGAATGGATCTGAGCTGGTTATGGTCCAGCAGGATTTCAGTCAGTGAGTTGTACAGGCCCAGGAAAGATACCTCATTTATTCCGTCTTCTCTCAGTCGATTGTAAGACAGATGCAGGGACTCCAGGCCAGGCCGCAGGTGGCCAAACACATAGCCAGGGATGGCCTCGATTTGGTTGTGATGCAGTAACAGCTGCCGCAGGCCGGCTGGCAAGAAAGAGGGCACGTGAACTAGTTTATTGTGAGAAAGATCCAAATACTGCAGCTTTCTGGAGGAGAAACACATACAAATGACTGGTTACAACTGACATAACAGAAATATTTCCAAACTTTAATTACTTTTAATAAAGGTTATTGGCCATATTTATAACACAATTAAATTATTTAAATGTTTAAATTAAAAATAATTCTTAGATAATTATAAGCTGTGTTATAACAATTGTCCTCTAGATGGCGCCACAGAGCAACTTTGTACAAGTTTGTACTAAAGGTGTTTATTGTATAACATTGACATAATATTAATATTATTTCATCATCATTATTATTATAGACTCATTTCTCACACAAAATTATCTTCTTCATTGCAGGTGAACTCATAAATATAAAACTGTAGTCTGGGCTGTCATCTTTTAACCATGTTTTATGTTTATTAGCATTTGTTTTGCTGTCCTGTATGATTAAACAGTTGATTTTATTTTATTATTTGTGTTTAACACTGTTGTATCATCAGTACAGACTCCGCACAGCTGTAAACTCACAGTAAGTGTATCCAGGCTCTGGGATGAATGCGGTCTTCCCGGATATGGTTGTGACTGAGATCCAGGACTCTCAGGTTTATGGTCTTGTTGAGGAGTCCTGAATGTACCACCTCTATCTTGTTGTCGGACAAATGAAGCTCCTGAACAAATTTAAAAGAAAGTCAACAATATTTCCAGGTACTTTATAAAAAATGTTAAACTTTCTTTATTGCATTACAACTCTGCTCTTGTTTAAACACAATAATATGGAGAAGTATTTTCACATGACATCAAATGTTGATTTTGCGAGTAAATTTTCTGTGCACATTATTTCAAAAAATGTTTTA
The DNA here is from genome assembly GCA_036877525.1 of Chromobotia macracanthus. NCBI lineage: Eukaryota > Metazoa > Chordata > Actinopteri > Cypriniformes > Botiidae > Chromobotia > Chromobotia macracanthus. Next base: position 2,718,081 of record JAZGTH010000004.1, on the reverse strand, counting down.
TCATCTTGGTGACGTAAGACAAGAAGCAGACGTCACCCCAGCTGACGTCTGGGAATGTTCTCAGAACGTTGACTAACATTCTCGAATTACTCAAAGTTATCAAAAACATTCTTGCAGTACTGTTAGCAGAACTTTTTTAATGTTGTGTCGTATATATCAATACAAGAAATATGAGATAAGAATATGTGTAAGAAATATGTGTTAAGTAAATAAATATGGTCAGTTTTGTTCATGGTTAACTTCATGGTTCATGGTTGACTAAATCTATAAAAACAACATTGGTATAAGAATGTTCTTTTTTACACATTCTACTAACTACTTTTTTATATAATGATGTTTAATGTTATAAAAGTTCTACTAACGTTACTGCAACTTTTTAATAACTTTGAGAGAACTTGTAGAGAACTTTTCCTGTTAGCTGGGAAAAAACAAACAAACAAAATGAGACAAAAGCTTGACTGACCTGAACTGAAACAGGCAGACCAGATGGAATAGCCCTAAACTTATTGTCATCTAGTCTGAGATAAATAAGCTTTTTCAACGGCCTGAAGGTCAGAGGAGAGACGTTTCCATCATGGAAATAATTATCCTCTAACTCCAGAGTCAGCAGCTGAGACAGACCTGAAACCAGAATTAAACTTTTTTAATTTCACCGATTACAAGACAATGAAATTTATTCTTATTTGTCTTTTGGAGTAACATATGCTAATGTTTTCAGACCCCATGACAATATTAGACTTGGATGTTGAAGTGTGAGGTTACACAGTCGCTGTGGTTGTGTTTACCTTTGAAAGTATGTGGAGTGAGACCACTGAGTTTATTATCATTCATCTTGAGCTCCACCAGTGAGGAGGGGAGAGCCGGCACTTTAGTGAAGTTATTTCCATCCAGGTTTAACCTTCTGAGCCTTGTCAAGTTCTGCAACAGGCCGAGAAGATGCTCATAACACTGTCAAAACCACTGAAACAGACACTTTGACACTTGCGGTCGGTCATCGAAGCCAAGGACCAAAGTTACAAAACATAGATATTCAGAGTTCATCTGGGATGAGGAATACACGTTTCCACAGGAAACTGAGGAGGCCCTGAACACGAGAAAAAAAACAGTACTGCTCGTTGTCATATAGTATTAAACTGTAAATTCTGTAAGTGGCCCCAGGATATATGGCACACAGGTGAGAAAGGGTTAAAAAAATAGTTTCTTCTTGCCAGCTAACAAGTTTAGGTTGTAAGAATGTTTCCCTAACATTTCCTTTAAGTAACAAAAACATTTCAGATGTTATTTTGACAGTTTAAGGAATGTTCAAAATGTCCCTTTTTGGGCATTGTATTAAGTTTTTTGCTTGGTTCAAAGAACATATTTTAAACACTTATTAAATTCTGGAACATTTTTGATATATGTGATATATAGCTTAAAAAACGTTCTGCTAACGTTACTACAATAATGTATTTTAATAACTTTTGAGAGAAACATTAGCCAACATTCTGAGAACATTCCCTATAAGCTGGGTTAGGAGGCCTATCTATTGACTCAAAACACTCACTGCAGCACCCCGGTGTGAATTGTCTTGCTGATGTCACAGCTGAAATCTTGTGAAAACATGTCAGTTACTTGTGAAATATCAGCACAAGTTTAGTGGATCTAGTATTACTGTTACCCCTTATTTTATTATCAGAGGTGCTAATATCTTTTTTCTCTCCATTCGTCATCTCCGTCTACACCGTGGCACGGCCATCTCCAGGTCTACTAGCTCTTGTGATTCTGTCGGGTCCAATGTCGCAGAAAATTGGAAAATTGTCAGCTTGGCTCCATTTGACTTGATATAGCCAAAAAAATATGTAAAGTAACCTGCAATTTTATGTTTCAAACAGAGATGGTGGAGAGGGGCGAAAGTTATGGATTGCAGCTTTAATTATACAACAAAGTTGTAATCTGTTCAAACTAAAATATATGTGCATTTGTTAAAATAAATCATAGTTTTCTCATCTGCTCACTGGAGGGTTTGTAAAAAGTCATTCTTGGAATAGTTGGAATAATATTTTGTAAATAACACTAAACCAATAAATTAAATTAAAAAGAATTATCTTGTCTTTACAGTATACACTGATTAGTCCATTATTGGGGCCAAATATCATTGCAATTGATATATTAAAGAATATAAGGACATTTTAAGACAACAATAAGTTGCTTATGTCTAAAGCAGCCCATCATTCACTCATGTCATTCCAAACCTGTATGATGTTTTTTGCTTTTGAAGAACACAACAGAAGATTTTGAGGTATGTTGGTAATCAAACAACAGTGTCACCCATTAACTTCCATTGTACACAAAACCACTGAGATATTTCCCAAAACATCTTGTTTGTGTTCCACAGAAAAAGTCATACAGGTTTGGAATGAGGTGAGAGTGAGGAAATGATGGAAAAAAATTCAATTTTGGTGCTTTAACTGCACCTCACCCGAAATACATCCGGTCCCAAGGAGAAGTCATCCAGTTTATTCTTGCTGAGGTCGAGCCATTCCAGGTTGGGAAGACCTGCCAGAGCATGTGCTGGGATCTTGCTGATTTTGTTATCTGCAAAATATCAGAAGTATAAATTTCTCCTGTTTCTGGATCACGATAAGCTCTGTTCACACTTCTTACATTTCAGTCTTTTTGTGACATTTATTGAAAATAAAACCATTGCCAGATTTCATTATATAAGAACTTGTAAGAACTTTCAACTTCTGTCAAGACATCTGTCGATAACACAACACGTCCAAAAACACACCAAACATGAAACGTCTAGTTTTTAAGAAGTCTGGTTACAAGAACGTTATGCAAACATTTTTAAAATGTTCCACTTACAACTTTAAAATAAGGTTTTATAATATAATATATATAATGTAAAAAAATGTTCTTTTAACATTACTGCAAGAATGCTTTCGGTAAGTTTGAGAGAACTTTTACAGAACGTTAGCCACACCCACCCTCCCGCCTCTCATTGTCCACAACAATACTTGAAGGCTATCCAATACTTGTGTTGTTTTATTATTACTATATGTTGTCTCTTAATTTTTTAAGGAATCTTGCGGCCCCCTTGGAAGTTTGTTGAGGCCCCTTGGTGGGCCCGGGCCCTGGTTGAGAAACACTCGAGAAACACAGGAGTCTTATGATGGCATCTGAATTCTCTAAAGCATAACATGATACTTTCCCATTGGCCTACATGAGTCAGGTGACTTATAACTCACCTGCTAGAAAGAGACTCTTGACTCCTGGATCTCTAATGATGGGGATTTGAGTGACACCAGTGTTTCCACATGCGATAAGAGATTCTGACAGCAGGCAGCCAGCAGGGAGTGACTCCATATGAACAGAGGTGTGAATAACTGGACGGCCAAATCCGCGGCCTGCTGGCCGAGCGTTTGGGGCGGACAGCGGTCTTCCGGTGGGAGGGATTAAAGATCTTTTAGTAGGCAGAGCAAATGGTTGCTGAACTCCCGGTATGACTGGTTTGTGTCTGGGTGGTGGAACTTGTTTTTCAATGACTACAGGACGAGCAGCAGATCTGTACACTGAGATATGGCTGCTGTCATAGTCATCATCATCACTGTTGTCTTCTAGATAGTCGTCATCATCGTGGTCGTCGTGATCAAACTGGGATCGTCTCATGAACTTGTGTCCTGTGGGAGTTATGGGGGTCTTGGGTAGTTTTCCAGGATCCAGCCTGACAACTGCCTCCTGGTTTGTTTTCAGAGGAGACCCCTGCTTCATAGGGACATTTGGGGAGAGCTGAATGAACAACATAAATGCATATTAATATTTTGGAATAAATGCAACAAAATTGTTTTTTAAAACTGCAATCTGTAATTTATGCCTCACTACCACCATCTCAAACATAAAATACAGATGTTACAGATTGCAGCTTTAAATCAGCCCAAGTTTGGCCTGGTTTGAGCTGTTATTTACTAAATTACTTAAGAATCTAGAGATCTTAGATGTCTACTGTGCACAACTGTATTATTTTATGTACAGCTTCGGTACTGTACAACTACTGTACTGTACTTACATCTTTTACTGGGGTGACCACCAGCTTGTTCTTCTTGGGCTTCACCTCCAGAACCTCTTTCCCCACAGGTGGTTTTCCATTTCCTGCCGGTCTGTGTTGGCTCTTTTTCGAACCCGTTTTCTCCACAGACACTGGCTTGGGTGTATTGGCCGCAGACCTCTGGGTGGGTGAATCTAGACACGATGTTGCATTCAGAAGATCAGAACCCAGGCATCCTACTCACTTATGGCATATTTCCCAGCACTGCATTGCACCGTATTAAGAGCCAATATTTTACATCATTTCCAGCCCACATCACCACAGGGAAGCCCACCAACCTCCCAAGCTTTACTACAATTCACCCATACAATAATTATGTTAATGGCAATCCAGTGAAGCAGGGAAACAGAAATCAAACATTCGATGAAGAATTAAACACTGTACAGTAGAATATATGAATCTTGCATGAATAAATGACATCAGTCAAGCAGAGCTGTAAATGATGAGTAAGAGAGACCCCGCTAACAGAAAACGTTCTCAGAACATTCGCTAATGTTCTCTGTGGGTTCTCTTAAAGTTATTAAAAAATGGTCTTGCAGCAAGGTTAGTAGAATTTTAGTGTTATAAATTAAATATATATCAAAACCATTATTTTTAAGTTGTTAGTGGAACACTTTAAAAACATTACAGAATTAAAAAGGTTTGATTAATGTTACTAAACAATAACGTTAATACACCTTCTAAAAACTGGACATTTTGAACCTTCGTAAAACATTCAAAACAACATTTTTAACATTTGTCTTACTTTGAAGACTTACTTTGCAAATGTTAGGGAAACGTTCTTACAACCTAACATTGTTAGCTGGGGAGTGAGAGAGATAATTGGCTTCTGACCTCTGGCTTGGCAGGGAGCCGTTCGGCACTTCACTTCTCCATCATCACACTGGCAGACGCTGCACGGCTCCGGAGACCAGAGACCCCCATCAAACAGAGCGATTCCATTCACCAAACACTGCCTGCTGCGCCCTGCCATGCACACACATGCACACACACACACAAGTTCAGTGTTCAGCATTCATTGGCCCCAGAAAGTTACTGGACACATAAGTCGCATGTTTGAATGTCATCGCATTAGACACAATCTGCAAACAAATAACACTAGAATGTTTTTTGATCTAACTTCCCGTCAGCTTCACACAGGTGTTCTAGCACAGGTGTAGTTTATTACATTCATTATAGACAATTTAACCTGTAAGTGCTGTCTTAACTTTAAAATGGTCAGTTTAGACTTTTAGGGCAATGTTTTGTGTGTGCTATCATTGTTTCAAATAAATTTCATTTGGTTGATATTTTGTGATTTAATGCTTAATGTCAGAATAATGAATGGGGCGTATTGTCTTTAATTTCCAGCTAAGATGTAAATACTAGAAGCATCACTCACCTGGAAGGAAAGGACTCCCATATTCGGGTGCATCAGAAACAGCAGGTAAAAACCGTCTGGAGCTTCTGTGTCCCTCTCCTCTCCTCTTTACTTCCTTCCCCTCTGTTAATAAAAGTGCTGCACACAAGCACAGACACAAAGCTGAAACACTGTACATGGTGAGTCTCTGCTGAGCTGCTTCAGGTGTGACAATCTCACTGATTCTGAGGGCTGGACCTGCTCAGAGGCCAGTTATAGGTGTCTGCCTCTGGAAGTCATGTTCCACCCAAAAAAAAAGAGAAAACGCAAAGGTGAGAGCAGTAAGTGCGGAGGAAGGAATGGAGAGGAAGTAGAGGGAGTGAGAGGCAAAAAAGGAAAAGAAAACATTTCGACAAAGCACCTCTTTCATTCCCCCAACCGTCTCTCCATTCCCTCTCAACGAACAGCCATCGGTCCCCAGAGCCAAACAAACTATTAGTGAGTTCTCGAGGGGGAGAAAAATCTTATCTTTCACAAGAATTATTGTTCTGACGTCAACGGATACATTTCCGAAGTGTGGGATGTGTTGATGAATAAAACATATATATATAAATTTGTCTTATAAAAAGACTTATTTTTGTATAGAGCAGAGAAATTATCAGACTACCTAGCTAACAGGAAACGTTCTCAGAGCATTGGGTAATGATCTCTCAATGTTATCAAAAACGTTGGTAGAACTTTTCAAACATTTTATATCATATATATCAAAAACATTATTCACTATTAAGTTACATTATAAGAATTATTATATTTACTTAATATTATTAAGTTGTTAGTGAAACATTTAAAAAGTGTTAGAATAGTGTTTTTATAACCAGGCAGTAACGTAAATACAACATCTAAAAAATGGTTTCTAAAATCATTCCTAGAACATGCAAAATAACATTTTTGTTACCTGTTACTTTTGAAATGTTAGGGAAATGTTCTTACAACCTAAATTTGTTAGCTGGGTAGTTCACTAACAGTGAGGCTGCTGGTGTGAAAGGTGGCTTTGTTTGTCGTCGGGTCAATGGGCGTCATGCTGTTGAGAGATTCTTGAAGTTCCAATGAAATGTGCAACGTTGCTTGACCATCTCTGTGTAGTACAGCCGTCTCATTGCATGCAAGTGACCTGTTACTATGACAACCTCTTCAGTACACAACATTACAGAGGATGCATTTTCTAGCTGTAGTATTGCTGCAAATACGAAGGAGAAATGTGACAGTAAAATATAATTTATGTTCTAAGAAGATTGAACCCACAATCTTTTGTGCTACTAACACAATCTTCTACCAGCCGAGCTACAGGAACACAAATATGTTATGTATAATATTTACACAAATATTCAAATATTAATCAGATTATGCACAACACTATTTCATACATGTATTAGCCTGATTGAAATATTTCAATGATGCACATATTCTGGTCTCTAGAAATCCGTCTGCTGGCATAATCAACTGGAATACTGCAGTAACTGTGTGACATGTAAACCTCTGCTTTCAGAATAAAAGCTTAATGAGAAAGTGATCATTACATATAAAGCATTTGGAGTAGACAGGAACAAATAGACAATTTAGTTCTGTTAAATCTGTTTGCATCCCCCCACACTCCAGTTCAGTATATCCTTTCTTTATTTTTCCTCCCATGTAGAAAATTATTAAACAATTTTATGTAATACTCCCCCAGACCTGTCCCGAGCTTCCTGTCTTTCATTCAAAAATAAAATCCCTAAACGTTCAAACAGACAAACAATGATTTTAAACATGTAAACACGCACCTACGACTTCCTGCTTTTGGGGTTTACCTCGTACACCTGCTCCATCTCACCACAAAACAGATTAAACCAGATATTAATGCCCCACACAAAACAGCACTAAAATGCATTTAGCAACAGCCTTCATCTGTGGTCTGTCTGGAATAAGAGAGTCAATGTAAACACATAATTGGGTTTTTGTGGGATGTTTTTCACCCAAGCCTCCATAAATATGGTTTGATGCAGAACTGAACCGAGCTGACCTCAGACAGCAAACAGTCCAGTTACAACCTGAGAATCAGTGTTTGCTTTTTCCAAGAACCTTCAGTTCATCTGCACACACTGCTGGAGCCATGATAAACCTGCCAACCAGACTGTTTAGACAGACAGACAGACAGATGACAGACAGACAGACAGACAGACAGACAGACAGACAGACAGACAGATAGACCAACAGACAGACAGAGAGACAGACAGACAGACAGGTAGAGAGACAGACAGGCAGAGAGACAGACAGATGATAGACGATCAGACAGACAGGTAGAGAGACAGACAGACAAACAGACAGACAGGTAGAGAGACAGACAGACAAACAGACAGACAGATGATAGACGATCAGACAGACAGAGAGATAGACAGACTTTTATTTTAAATGAATTAAATTATTAACAGGAGTAAAACATCCACATATGAATGAAAAGGTCTGAGTCGTGACCTGCTTATTGATTCATAACTGGTTATTGTACTCAAACTATGAACACTTGACAGATTTTCATGTTCGTGACTCATGACACTTCAGTGTAGGACCGTCACCACTACAAAACATGATATTTAATCTCATTTTACATTATATACAGAGTCACGTCTCCTGTCACAAGAATACAGGGCATATAAAGTAACTCAATTATTTGTTATTTTGAAGACAAAAATGAGATGTTAAAATCTTCTGACTTTTTAACTCTTGTGATGAAATGTTATCCTGACAAATGTTTCTTCTGTCACAAATCACCCAGGTCTGTAAAACTCTCAGATGAGCTGAAACGTGAGGAAAATCTTCAAAACGTACCAATGTGATGTTTTCTTGATATGCTATGAGATCTTTTAGGCACCATGAACAGTAATTACACTAATCATAATTAACAATTACAGTAATAATACATACAAAATACAATTTTATAAACTATTCAGAAAGGACTAAATAATAAACATGGATCACTAAAATAAAGATGGCCCACTTCCGCCCTCTAGTGGCGAAAGTGATGAACGATGAGATTGTGTGGGATGACGTCACACACCACCAACCAATCAGCGCTCGCATCAACAGCAACAGCAACAAAGGAGGCGAGCATGACGCCCGTGGGTGTGACATCATGTCAAATACGATCCCCCCCCAAACACCCGAAAATCATCATGCATCGTTTCTGAACCAAATATCCGCCCTCGGACCTGTGCAGTCGAGGCAGCCATGGCTTCGTGGTCGGAGAAAATGATGCAGCTCCTGCTTCGAATGAATAACTTTCATTTACCAGGTTGGGAAACTACAGAGAATAAGTCCACATCATAAATGAACATCATGTATACATCAACATTGTATACATACATGTATACATTGTGTATAACGTGCATCTGTTTGCTTAACCATGCAGATCAATGTATTCTTTCATCCCAGGTTCCAGTCTGGAGAGCTGCCTGCGTTTCGAGGTGGCTGGTGAGCAGGTGGGATGGATACCCCCCAAAGTGGCATCAGTTCTTGGTCGTTTCCCTGCTGTCTTCAGACCCTATGGGAGCGTTATAACTCTGTGCTCCAGTCTGGACACCTTTGAGAGCCGATCTGAAGCTGTGGACGAGGTTCTGCAGGAGTTGAGGAGAGAGGCGACGTTCGCCTGTCTCATAAGCTGGAGAAATGAGGTGAGAGATGGCTTCTCTGAGGTCTCCAGCAAGGTCCACAGAGCTGCAGAGTTTAGCTCCAGTCCTGTTCAAGCACACCTGAAGCAGCTCATCAAGATCTTTGGGAGTACTTGAAACATTCAGGCAGGTGTGTTGGAGAAGGTTGGAGCTAAACTCTGCAGGTCTGTGGATCTCCAGGAATGTGGATTGGAGACCTCTGGTCTATGATGAATGACAGAAGTAGCTGATCACCTATCTTCGTCATAACTGAATTATATTCATTTGGTGTGTTTCTCATTTTCAGCAATATGCAGTCATGCCTCGTTATTGTGACCCCCCGCTGATGTACATGGAAAGAGCAGCGACAAGTGAGTCTATACGAGATTTGTTCTCTCCCTGTAGTTTGGCACACGGAAAGTTACATGCTGCAGGGAGAGTCATAGCTGTTTATGAATGATGTTTAAACTCAGGTTTGTTTGGAGTGAAGCGGTACGGGGTCCATGTCAACGGCTACACCAGAGACTCGAGTGGCAACCTTAATATGTGGCTAGCGCGACGATCACTGACCAAACAGACGTATCCCGGAAGACTGGACAACATGGTGATTGGTTAATTATTAGTATATTAATCAACATACGTACATTTTAAACGCATGCAATCAGTTTAAAGGTAATTCTCTCAGGAGTACAATCGTATATAAATATATACATAGCATACAGACTTATAGATAACAGACCTGGACCTGTAGTCACAGAGCTTCAGTTTTGATTTGTTGCTCACTGCAGGCAGCCGGGGGACTGGCGGCGGGCTGCAGTGTCACTCATACCATGGTCAAAGAGTGTGAAGAGGAGGCCTGCATCCCACCAGGCCTGGCAGAACAAGCGCGCCCTGTGGGAACTGTGAGGTACATTCATATATATGTCACAATGAACAACTTTTCAAAAATGACTTTATTTGAACTCTGCCTGTCATATCTGAACTGTCTGACTCTTTCAGATTAGACAATGAACTGTAGCTGAACTGCATCACTAAACACTATAGGAACTGTTAGGTGGTAGTGAATGATAACAAAGATTTATGTTACAGTCCATCCCAGTTTAAATTCCTCTCCAGACATCAGGGATATAAACATCTTTCCAAACTCTCCTACAACACAAGCAGATTAGTACAGATGAAATGGCAGAAATAGCCACCAGCTGGCAGCTTTCCCAAGACATGTTCACAACACACAAAAGAAGACCAACAGAATTCAAGTACTAAATGTGCTTCAAATGGGCCAGAATTATCAGTCAGGGACAGTCTGAGCATTATTTCTTCCTGGTAACAGTTCAGCTATGTTTAGCTTTATTGAGAGCAGTTCGTTCTTGCATCTTCACTTCACGTCTGCCTGTTTTTTTTCTCTCTGTAGCTACACCTACGAAGATGACGAAGGAGTTTTTCCTGAGTGTCAGTTTGTATTTGACTTAGAGCTGCCTCTTAATTTCCAGCCTCACATCGGAGATGGAGAAGTACAAGCATTTTATTACTACCCCATTGAGAAGGTGAAGGCATCTCATTAGCTTTAGGTTTCAAGCTGCAATCCTTAACTTTTGTCTCTCTGGTGCTGTTCTAAACGAAACTGTAAGTTACTTGTGAAGTTAATTTGTTAATGTAGATGAAGTTTAAGTTCTAAACAACTGCTGTAAGAACAAGCTACAAACGCTGCACCGTCTACAGTACCTGGACATGCGATTTAGAAGCCAAATCTTCTTAGTTCTGTTTACACGACCACAAGCCAAACTGACATCTCCTGTGAAATCGGACCTGACAGCTCAAATTATAAATGATTATTAACTTTTTTGAACACTGATCTGTTATGTACTTGCTCAAGAATTGATTTTTGTTCATTTTTAATCACAAACAGTTACGGATTGCAGGTTTAATGTTTAATGTCTTGTATAAACCAGTATGTGACACAAATCGTTCTCAGGTGAAAGATCTGCTGGTCAGTGTAGAATTTAAGCCAAACTGTGCCATGGTGGTTCTGGATTTTCTTATCAGACATGCCATCATAGACCCAGACTCAGGTTTGTAGAACACAAAATTTTATATAGTATTTATGTCATGCCCCTTGAGATTTGATGTTGTATCATTTATATAATTTTAAATAACTAGCTACATATGACAGAAGCTGTGACTTCATTTTTTTGCTCACATTTCAGAGCCATATTATCATGAATTTGTTGCTGGATTGCACAGATCATTGTAAAGACTGCCTGCTAGTTTTACATCCTGGACAACCTGCAACATTTTGATGTTTTTTGTCACCTACCTCTTCTTGTAACTCCTGATCGTCTCGCATGTTTACTTGTGTTTACTGAAGATCACGTCTTCATTGACTGCTATTAAGATATTAAGGTACATCAACCTGAGAACAGACATAATTGAAACCCATGCAAATGTAGTCTATAAGAATTTATTTTTTCAATACATTTCAAATGAGTCTGTGGGAATCCAGATGCACCAGTATTACAAAAGATAACTGATGCATCAAAGACTTTTTTCTTACAATGAAATGCAGAATCTCTTCTACGAAATGACTTGCATTCAGTAACATGGCATTAAACGGCTCTAAATCACATTTCCGTTACTTTATTCCTTCTTTATTTTTTTTAAAATGTTAAATTCTAACATACTAGAATTTTAAATGTATGCAAAATGATATCGTATAAGTCAGTAGAATTTCACAAAAATAAAAAATAACATATAGTACAAGAACAGGAAATGAAGGGAAAAGCAAGGAAAAATAAAACCGTGAATGTGTAAGTTGTTGTTTTTTCCTTTATACAGTGAAACGTGAACAAACATATTATTTCTGCACACCAAAAAAACATGTCATGCAGGCAAGAGGCATACAGGACAAATGTAAGATGTTTATGCAAACATCTGTCACATGTATTTTAAAAACTGAACAGTGTCTGACAGGCACATACAGTCGTATCTGTAGTTTTGATTTGAGCTGCGTTAGTACTAATTAACCCAAAAATTCTTTTTTAATTACATGTATTTTGAGCAAACACATGACATACTCACAGAGGAGTCAATATCATCATTGTCTAATGCAATTTACTGTCAGTTCTGTAGGCAAATGGCAAAAACAAAACTCCTAGTGGAAAAAGGAATCATCAAATTTCCACTATTTTCATCTATTTAAACCAGTGACTAAACCATCCATTTGGCTACAGGACAGAAGGGCACAAAGGAACCAGTTGTGTTAACAAAAACAAACATAATTAGCTGTTAAAGTTAATGCAGGAAAAGGATCATTAAACAGAAAATTGTAGTATGATAGACAGGCATTAATGATTTACATAAGACATCTTGTCAATAGGAGGTTTATAAAGGGCATCATAAGAGTTTTTCATTATGTGGCTAAAATTTTGATCCAAAAAACTCCCTGCTTGACACGTAGTATACACGATGTAGGGTACTATCTAATGCCTTATACACCCTGAATAGTGCACTTAGTGCTGATAAAGGTAATTTTTAAAGACCAGGTCATTTGTTTCTGTTCTTGCTAACAATGCTGATCTTCTATCCAGAAGCTGTGCTACGATCCAAACAATACATCACTTATAATCCCACCCCAAGCCATGGCAGTCTTACCCTACAAATAGCTTGTGATCAGCCTGAAGACTTAAAGTCAACTAATCTTGTATATAAAAAAATACCAGTACCAGTCTCTACTATCAGTTGTAGTTTCCTTTGGCCTGAGTTTCAAAATGACCCTCCCTGACCCCCAAGCATGTAATTAACACCAGGGGCATTTCTTCCTCTATTTGCACCCTTTACAGCACTTTCATTTTCCTTGGCCTTGTTTGGTTACCCCTTTCCCTCCCTCTTTATTTTCTTTTCCTCCGATCTCTATAGCAAAGCACAGCCAGTCTTCTTGCAACGTTTCTTGGCTTGGAGCGCCGCCCTTGTGGCCATTTCGAAAACTTCTCTCACGCCCTCCTTGGTTTTGGCCGAACACTCGAGATAGCCAAATGCATTGATGCGATTGGCCATGTCTCGGCCCTCTTCTGGCTTAACTGGTTCCTGTTAGGGCAGAAACCATTGACAGGGCATTAGTGCACCCCGATAACACCAGCACATATGTGTAGTTAATGTAGCAGGTGTTAGCTCACACACCAACATACCTGTTTCATCTTCTGCAGCTCCCGTCGAGTGTGATCATCGTTCCGTAAATCCTTTTTATTACCCACCAGAATTATTGGAACATTGGGACAGAAATGTTTTACCTCCGGTGTCCATTTTTCTGGGATGTTCTCTGTATGAATACCGTGTGTTTCATAGTCAGTGATCACAGAATAAAACAATTCAGTCCTTAAAACAGTTTATTGGGCTAGTAAATGCTTCAGTGTAGTGGTATACCGATATATCGGCATTTCATTATCATAGCTTTGGCTGATAAATCTTTTAATTTCCCTACCATGTAGCACATTAGCATTTGTGTCTTCTTAATATTGCTTTCTTAATATCAGTCGTTAGAAAAACACATATCGGTTGATAAAAAGTAGTTCATGTCTGATAACTTGAAGACCATCAATATGCTAGTGTACTCCTGAAAGTTCAGATATATGCATCTAAAATTTGCAGACTTTCTCTTTAAAATGGCTCACAATTATTGGTGACTCAACTTGCACTCAGCGGCATATACAGATTTCTGTCCAACTCAATGCTCTCTAGAGTGAGCATGTTTCTTCCCCTAATACCATCTGTTTCCGGCTAGCAATATCATGTAACAAATCATTGTTAAAACGATGATGTTTTAATAATGAACTAAAATCTATGGGCTAAGAGGACAAAAAATTGGCTAAGGGTATTTTCCTGTTTCAATAGTAACTACGTCACCACATGAAAAGAAAACTGTGATTGTTGAGCCATTTCATGGTTTTACTTAACATACATATATGAACTAAACAAAAAAGCTGCAATCCATAACTTTTTTGATTAAAAATGTCAAAAATCAGTTGAAAAAGTACATCAAAATCAGTCTTCAAAACAGTCTCCTTGCCTTAATGCAGTTCACAACGGTAAGTGTATAACCATGATTTATGATTTGAGCTGTCAGCTCCGACTTCTCGAATAATGACAGTTTGGTCTCAGTTGAATTCAACATATGTAATGAAAAGCAATTAAAATAATTAAAAAACTGCAATTTTATGTTTCAAACAGAGATGGCGACAGAGAGGTGAAAGTTACGGACTGCAGCTTTAATTAGTAAGAGACTGAAATCAGAACAATATAACGTCTGAACAGTGACAGATGATCTTACCCAAACTGTCGGGACTGTCTATGGAGAAACACATAAGGATGACATCAGTGTCTGGGTATGAGAGGGGTCTCAGTCTATCATAGTCTTCTTGTCCAGCTGTGTCCCACAGTGCAAGTTCCACCTGCCAACAAATATACATGCTTTATACACCACGACTGACAGAGACCATCAAAACACACGGACTATATATGAAGACATTGGATGTCATAAAGACATACAGACCTGTTTTCCATCCACCTCAATATCAGCAACGTAGTTTTCGAACACCGTTGGTACATACACCTCTGGAAACTGGTCTTTACTGAAAACAATAAGTAAACATGTCTTTCCACAGGCTCCGTCCCCAACGATAACAAGCTTCTTACGAATTGCAGCCATCTGTCACACAAAAGAAAGAGATCAGCTAGTAATACAGGAAGCAGGTGGACAGCATTCCTAGCCTGTGATTAGTAACATCTTCTGTTGCTTATTGAACCTAAATGTAATAGAGGAATATTCTAGTCTGTTTTAAAGTAAAGCACAATTACATGTGGTAATATTTATGATATTGCTTTTGGAAAAATAAAAGCCTAGTAGAATAAGAAAATACATCTGTATCATCAGCCATGACACATTACCAGGAGCATGAAACAACGCTTGTACACAAAATGCTTGGAAATAAAACAGAAAGGCTATGAAAAAACACTGTTCCATGGTGTGTCACATTTTGAAAAACCTAAGGCACAACTTTTGCATAAAGTATATTTCATTTATTTTAATGATTGTGCCACTATGGCACTGAAGCCTTAACCCCACCTCACACACAACTTCCCATCTGCTGTCATAACACACCGCACCCTATTCAATTCACTCAGTGCAAGCAAAACATGTCCCCAAAATTATAAACATTATTATATCACATACTCATTATAAACATTATTACATCATATACTCATGATAAACATTATTATATCACATACTCATGATAAACATTATTACATCACATACTCATTATAAACATGATTATATCACATACTCATGATAAACATTATTATATCACATACTCATTATAAACATTATTATATCACATACTCATTATAAACATTATTATATCATATACTCATGATAAACATTATTATATCACATACTCATTATAAACATTATTATATCACATACTCATTATAAACATTATTATATCACATACTCATTATAAACATTATTACGTCATATACTCATGATAAACATTATTATATCACATACTCATTATAAACATGATTATATCACATACTCATTATAAACATTATTATATCACATACTCATGATAAACATTATTACATATCACATACTCATTATAAACATTATTACATCATATACTCATTATAAACATTATTATATCACATACTCATTATAAACATTATTATATCATATACTCATGATAAACATTATTACATCATATACTCATTATAAACATTATTACATCATATACTCATTATAAACATGTTATATCACATACTCATGATAAACATGATTATATCACATACTCATTATAAACATTATTATATCACATACTCATTATAAACATTATTATATCACATACTCATTATAAACATTATTATATCACATACTCATTATAAACATTATTATATCACATACTCATTATAAACATTATTATATCACATACTCATTATAAACATTATTATATCACATACTCATTATAAACATTATTACATCATATACTCATTATAAACATGATTATATCACATACTCATTATAAACATTATTACGTCATATACTCATGATAAACATTATTATATCATAGACTCATGATGAACATTATATACTCATCATAAACATTATTACATTATATACTCATGATAAACATTATTACATCATATACTCATTATAAACATTATTATATCACATACTCATTATAAACATTATTATATCACATACTCATTATAAACATTATTATATCATATACTCATTATAAACATTATTACGTTCATATACTCATTATAAACATTATTATATCATATACTCATTATAAACATTATTACGTTCACATACTCATTATAAAACATTATTATATTATGTACTCATTATGAACATTATTACATCATAGACTCATGATGAACATTATATACTCATGATAAACATTATTACATCATATACTCATTATAAACATTATTACATCATATACTCATTATAAACATTATTATATCACATACTCATTATAAACATTATTATATCACATACTCATTATAAACATGATTATATCATATACTCATGATAAACATTATTATATCACATACTCATTATAAACATTATTACGTCATATACTCATGATAAACATTATTATATCACATACTCATTATAAACATTATTACGTCATATACTCATGATAAACATTATTACATCATATACTCATTATAAACATTATTACATCATATACTCATGATAAACATTATTACATCACATACTCATTATAAACATTATTATATCACATACTCATTATAAACATTATTACATCATATACTCATGATAAACATTATTACATCATATACTCATTATAAACATTATTACATCATATACTCATTATAAACATTATTATATCACATACTCATTATAAACATTATTACATCATATACTCATGATAAACATTATTACATCATATACTCATTATAAACATTATTATATCATATACTCATTATAAACATTATTACGTCATATACTCATGATAAACATTATTATATTATGTACTCATTATGAACATTATTACATCATAGCTCAATGAACATTATATACTCATGATAAACATTATTACATCATATACTCATTATAAACATTATTACGTCATATACTCATTATAAACATTATTATATCACATATATTATAAAATTATTATATCACATATATTATAAAATGATTATATCATATATATGATAAAATTATTATATCACATACTATTATAAAATTATTACATCATATACTCATTATAAACATTATTACATCATATACTCATTATAAACATTATTACGTCATATACTCATGATAAACATTATTATATTATGTACTCATTATGAACATTATTACATCATAGACTCATGATGAACATTATATACTCATCATAAACATTATTACATCATAGACTCATGATGAACATTATATACTCATCATAAACATTATTAAAGAATAAAGATGGTAAACAGGGCGGAGGTTTGTGTTAAAATAAATGATGATTAAGAGCCGCATGTGTGCGCCAAACTGAAGCAGCCGTCCTGATGCTAAGCTAACAGCTAACTGATCTCACTGATCTCGATATAAAGCCACGGTTTGCTTATATTGAACTGAAAGCACACGACAGCATCTATATCGCACTTTGTGGAGCTGTCACGGCAGTTTATCGCGACTCAAAACTGTTTGTGATGTTTGTGATCTTGTTGATCGTCCATTTCCGTCACTTAGCCTGTTAGCACCGAGCTAACCGCGCACCGAAAGCGTCTCTCAACATACCGGAGCGCCTTTTAAAGGACACGCGCGGTTATAGAGACGCCACAATCGGTGGGAAATAAAGCACCGTGTCGGCAGACGGTACCGGCGGTGTGTTTGTGTGAATATTTACCGTTTTCGGTTTTGGGATGTCCTCTCTTTCTTCAGCTTTTCCGGTACGACCCCGAAGCCACGCCCACAGACGGTGCGACGTCACCGAGACACGCCCACTCCGATCGTCTTCACCAATCAGAATCGGGGACGCGTCCACAATCAGGAGCGCAGCAGCATGTTGTGATGAACATCACGTCACTAAACCAGATCTGGTTCAAGTCTGATGGTCTGGTTGGTTTTTGGGTCCAGTTTCCTGGGAAATGTTAGACTGGATGCTGTTGACCTCAGACAGAAAGTGTGCAAAGTAACCTGCAACTTTATGGTTCAAACAGAGATGCAATAAATGCAGATTCATCTAAACTAGAAGTGTTTGGCAGCATTTGGTCTATACATTTAACATAAGATCCTCTACTGAGGTGCATAAAAATACTTTATGGTAAATTTAGGCCAAATTTCATTCTCTGTCCACTCTGGACATATAAAACATTTGCGGTGTTCATAAACATCTAAGTATAGCAACGCTGATGTAGACTTTAAATAAAAACGTTTTCCTTTTCTGTAAATCTCTGAGATTCATCATTATATCACAGATTCTTTATGAAGTAACTATAACTGAGGCACACTGTACAATAACTTCTGTCATTCAGTTCTTTAAGATGCCGGACGCATGTACAATTAAACACAAATTAACAGTATATTTTAATACGAAACAGTTCTCAGATGAGACAGAATAAACTTCTTAACATAATAAAAAGCTTTATTGTCCTGTATGTTTGGAAGACCCAGTCTCCCTCTGTGATTAAGCTGTTTCAGCAGTTGCGGAAAGACCCACTCCACATATGAGGAACAGATAGTTTATTACAAGAGTTAAGAAGAGAGAGAGAAGAATCAAAGAGAAATGAGACACGAGAGAAGAGAGAGAGAGCAGAGAGAGAGGGAGAGAGAGAGAGGGAGGGAGAGAGAGGGAGGGAGAGAGAGAGAGAGAGGGAGAGAGAGAGAGAGAGAGAGAGAGAGAGAGCAAGAGAGAGAGAGAGAGAGAGAGAGAGCAAGAGAGAGAGAGCAAGAGAGAGAGAGAGAGAGCAAGAGAGAGAGAGCAAGAGAGAGAGAGAGAAAGCAAGAGAGAGAGAGCAAGAGAGAGAGAGAGCAAGAGAGAGAGAGAGCAAGAGAGACAGAGAGAGAGAGAGAGAGAGAGAGAGAGAGAGAGAAAGCAAGAGAGAGAGCGAGCGAGAGAGAGAGAGATAGAAAGTTAAAGTTAGATAGATAAAGCTATTAGATAAGAGAAGCAAGTGCGTGATAGATGGACAAGAGAGAGACAGAGAGCAGCTAGATGATTTTTCAGTAATTGAAATATAAAAACAGCTAGGAATTATGATGGCATGCTAAGAACTAATTCACTTTTGTATCTTCACAGTTCATCTTGATGTACTGGACAAACTTAAATGCATGATTACAATTAAATGTTCATGCTTTAACACTAAAATATGAGAGAAAGTCTGAGAAAGTGCATGATATTCCTTCCTATGTCTAATTAAACTGAAGTTCTACAGTACTATAACACAATTATCATTTTGGATTCTGTTGATGTCATTTCCATGCAACATATACAATTGCATTAAATTGTTACATACATTGTCATACCTGTACAAGTGACAATAGTACGATTCACATGACATATATATACAAATGCATTTATTTGTTAAGAAATGTAATCAATGACAAGAATTACACAGCATCACTGGCATCACTGACCCGTGATCAGGTAAGTAAAGGATGAAAGTTCCTCCGATAACAATGGCCACAGAAATGCAGAAGAAAAACGCCAGTCTCATGTTCCAGTCATCCACAAATGAATCCTGATGATGGAAGCCATGGAAATCTGGATTCTGCAAAGACAAAGATGAATATTTACCATGCATTAACCTGCACACTTGTGTAAAATCATCCCAAAGTGTACCCAAAAGCTGACAACTGTTTCTCCAAACAACTTTTTCTATTAAACAACACTGAGTAGAGCAGTAACACTGGAAACACTCCATAACCAACTAACCAACCAACCAACCAACTAGTACTGGAAGACTAGGACTGGAAAAGTCTCCTGTTTTAGCTACATTTATGCATTTTACTCAAGCAAGCATTAAATACTGTAATAACATACATAATGAACAGTATAATAGTATAAAATAAAACCTTATCATCTAATATAACATAAATCTAATACAAAACCTTAATTATAGGAAATGACGTGCAACATGCAACACGATACACATTATAAACTATTAAAAAATTATATTTACAAATGATAAAACAAGAGTGATGTGATGACTGTCGCACCTTCTCAAACGGGATGACCTCTCCGTGTCGGGCTGCAGGTCGGGCATCACGGCCGCGCCGGACTGCGGGCTCCGGACTGCGGGCTCCGACCTCCGCCGAACCCGGGCCAGAGCCGACCCAGACGCCAAACCATTTTCTCCGTTTAGGACCAGCAACCAGGTTATTTAGTTCCGGGTTAACAACCTGGTTAGTCGTTTAATTTTACTGCCAACTAGCGCTCCGGGTGTCGCAGAACCGGCTGTTGTGAAGCTGCAGTAACGCCCGCTGAACAGCAGGTGTCTCTGTTTCCCGAGTTCCCATCAAAGCGTATAAACTACCAATAAAACTACATTTAGTCTCTTATTTACAGCCTGTTTCTCATTTTGTTCTGAAACGTCCAAATGCAGAAATATTTTTCATATTTGGTTTTATTGTGTCAGAGCATTGGTGTGCCACATCACGTCTTTTTTTACGTGACTGCAGCGGGCAGGAAGTTCTCAAAACCACAGATGCTTCAACATGTTCCTGCCTCACAAGAAATCCTGTGTGCTGTTGCATATCTCTGTTCAGCATATATGAAGGCATACATTATATATGTGAAATTATATATATATATGCATACGTAGCAAAACCTTTGAGCATAAGGTCCATTTTCAATTCAGCACACAACAACATCGTGATAAATGCTTTATATTTACTCAGTGTCTTAATCTACATAACGGCTTTTGAACAACTCGTGAGTGAAAGCGAGAATTGTTTACTAACTACATTACAATACTGTTTTAGAAAGTGAGGTGTACAAAACGTTACTGTTTCACAGCGTATTAACATACAAGGTTTTAAAACGTACATGAGGCATTGTTTAGGCACCTTACGCAAACAATTTCCTAAAAACATCCTTTAAAGAGTAGCTTTAGTCCTTTTACATGAGATTTGTTTGCGAGGTTGTCAAGGTATTTCCATGTCTCCGTTGGAAGTTTGTGAGAGACGCTTGTCGGCTTCACATCCCACTATGTTTTCCACATTTTCTTTGCTTTCTTCATTTTGTTCGTCCATTTTCTGCCTCAGACGCAGTCCTGGGTCCTTCTGTGACGGGATACGAAAGCTGGAGTAAGATCCTCCTCCAGACAGCCGCTTCTCTGTAGAGCAACACAAGCACAACATCAGAAAACAGCAAAGTTAGAAAGTTTTCTGATTTAAATCTGACTGTAAAGCAAGTGTGAATGTTGAAAGTGCTTCTAACTGAGTGTTAAAAATCAGTCATGGCAAGTACATCAATCGGTTTAAAAAGAACCCCAACAACTGTAAGCTTATATTAAAGGTTTGTAATTTGAATGGGTCAAATTTCCTGAAATTTTGTTGGCTTCATGAACAAAGTAATGAAAGGTATGTAAAGTAACCTGCAATTTTGTTTCAAACAGAGATTGTGACAGAAAGGCAAACGTTACGTTTGCAGCTTTAAGATAGCTGTGTTATGGGAATGAGGTTTACTTGGGTCGTTCTTTCTCTGAAACGGCAGAAAGAAGAAGGTATGCAGACCTAGACAGAACGCATTACTGTCTGTGCATTAAATTTACTTTGAAAACAGTGTGAACTGGATTGTTTTGAGTCACAGTCCTGAAACCTGTCACGTTGTCCAGTTTTCCTTCTCATGTAAGAGGTTTCATACACATACCTCCTGGTCCAATGGGGTGCATTAATCTGTTCATCTGAACGTTCCAGTGTTTAACATTGGTGCTAGCCTGGCGAAGCTTCTTCTGGGCAGCCTATGAGGATCAAAAGATGTATTCAGTGATTGACCAATCAATACGCTCGTTTAGTATGGATGAGCTAACCCACTCCCAACACAGTTGTGTAACCAGTTAATGGTATACATGGTCAACATAGCACATCTGAAAAGCTAGAATAAATACCCCAAACAGTTTATAAAACCAGCTAGCAGACCAGACAGAGAGACAAAGATAAGCCATCATATAAACCTGAACAAAAGCTAAATACAAGGTAGGGTGTTCAGTTTTGGAGAGGCTATCAATCTCAAGCACAAGATCACACCCTCCGTTTAGAGAGCTCTTCAAAGCCAAGCCTCCTCCAAAACACATGGAAGCATACATAGTTTGACAGGCAAGTGGGACATCCTCGGCGAATGCAATGATTCGACAAACATTTTATGGTCCTGGGCCTTCCACAGAAGATAAATATACACAAATATATTTAGACCACTTAGTGATTGCTTTCAGGATGTGAAGAGACTTTCAGCAAGGATAACAAAGATGTTTCTGGAAAAAATCGGAAGGTCCAAAATGAACACTAGCCATGCCAGTAAATTTGCTCAAAATAATTCACCATTGGCAGGTGTAGCACAAAGTTTAGACCCTGGCTGTGATTCTTACCACAACATCCTGGTCCACTCTGTGGCGATTGGCTCTGACCTCCTCCAGCTGTATCTGAGCCTCCTCCAAAGCTCGAGACTTACTCTCCATCTCCTGCCTGAGCTCCTGTTTCTCCCGCTGGGCTCTCTGAATGTACTCCTCCTGCTCCTCACGAAGAGACATGAGTGCCTTCATCTTCTCCTCTTCCTCAGCAAGCAGTCTGTGACAGACAAATGCAATTCAATTAAGCACAAGTTAAACCTTCTAGATTCAAAATATGCACTTTTGAAATTACCTATATGACTTTTTCTTCTGTGGAACACAAAAGAAGATATTTTGAGAAATGTGATTTTGTGTCCATACAATGGAAGTCAATAAGTTCCACTCTTGTTTGGTTACCCACATACTTCAAAATATCTTCTTTTGTTTTCCTCAGAAGCAAAAATCAACTCAGGTTTGGAACGACGTTACGATGAGTAAATGATGGGAAAATGTTTATTTTTGGGTGAACTGTCCCTTTAATTTAAAACAGAAGTGTCTTTAGTGAACTTGCAACAGCATTTCTTAAAGGGACACATGCGTATATTTATGTCTCTAGACAAACACATTACTAAAAGTCTCTAGTCAACTTCCTCTGGCAACTTCCTCTTGATTAATTCCTCCATAACCTCATACCATTTGTTTACAGGTTAAAAGCACTGATATTTCCTCCCTACAAGTTTTGGCATCTTGTTTTTTTTATAGTCAGCACATTTCATAGAAAATGCAAAGCTGACATTTAACAGCCTGCACATGTACCAGTGAGAAGCAGTTTCATACTGTTAACGTATTAGTTGTGCAACTGGACAGGCGCATTATTCAACGTGCTGCAAGTGGCCGCTCACCGAGCCTGAGCATAGCGGAAAGCCTCTTCGTCCTGTCTGGCTTTGATCTCCTGTTGTAACGCCTCCTCCAGTCGCTGCTGCATGGCCTCCAGCTCTTTGATTCGTGTTCTCTGTCTCTCAGCTTCGGCCTCCTTTAACGCCATCTCCGCCTGCATGCTCGCCCGGGCCTGTGCGCAGCCAATCAAATGTTGTTATTGAACCAACGTTCTTATCAATCAATCACAGCTTTAACCCCAACACCACAGGGTTATGATTGGTTGATCAGGAATCTTGATTCAGGAAGAAGGGCTGCTGATTCATTAACATGTCCTACTTGTTTAAATCACGTTAAAACAATCTGTCAAACTAGTAATCTGTCCTTTTATACAGGAAGGTATATTTGTTTCATCCATTCAAACCCCGCCAGTAAAATCAGAGTCTATCCAAGAATATATCCTTCTGTGAACCACATTAAACCTGACTATCCATCCATCCATCGAGCATCTATAAACACACCCACCAACCATCCATCCATCCATCCATCCATCCATCCATCAGAGGGCTAGGGTAAAACACACCCATTCAGCCAGCAAGCACCTATAAACCCACTTATCCATCCATCCATCCATTCATCCATCCAGCATCCATAAACACACCCATTCATTCACCATCTATAAACACACTCATCCATCCACTCGCCTCCTCGCCTCCTCACCTCCTCAGCCTCTTTCAGCTGGATCTCCAGGGTGCGCTGAAGCTCATTGTGCTGCTGGCGTCGGCGGGTCTCGTCTTGTTCCAGCAGTGCCTGCGCCTGCCTCTGCGCCTCCTTCAGCAGCTCCAGCTCAGCCATCTTCCTCTCACGCTCCTCCTGCAGAGCCCGCAGACGCTGCTGCTCCTGCTCCTTCAGCTCTCGTCTCTTCTCCCTCTCTTCTCTCTGCTCGCGCCTCCTCAGCTTTAGATCTTTATGAAGAGACTTTTTACCTTCCACATGCAGTCGGATGGCTGTTTGAATAGCTAGTGAAACAATGCAATATATTACAATAAAACTATTTCATTTAGCACACACAGTGGCACCGAAAGTTTCTGAATATTTAGAGCTACACTTAAAATGTACAAAGTATTCGATCATTTTAAATGATTAGAACTATTAGAAACTATTAAAATTCATCAGACAAATAATGCCAGACTTTTCTCATTTGACTTTCCAGTAACTAACTCGAGGTCTTTGTTGTGGCTCTATGAAGTCAATTTCCCTTCATGAAGTCTTCAAGGTGTCTTAACACAGTGACCATGTCTGGGTCATTACATTTTTGACAACCACAAAATGTCACAATACTTCTTGTCCTCATTTCAGTGCATCTATTGCGAAAAACAAGTAAAACTGTATGTTTTTCGGTTCAATTTTTATTAAAAAAAAAGCACTTTGTAGTATGTATTTTGTATTTAATGCAATGACATACGTAAAAATGTATGTAAAAACGTAATTTTAGCGTCTTGTTTGAAAGGCTATACAATGCATTCATCTTGTAATACAAATAAAAAACTACTAACAATGTAACAAGCACATTGAATCATTCTGTCCCAGTTTGACATTCATGGCTGCACGTTTAAGATAAAAAATGCAATTAGTATGAAAAGGTAATTATTGTAAATTGTGTTTCATATGAGAAAGATTATTACTCATTTAAATGAGTAATAATCAAACCACTGAAATGTCACAGGTTTCCATTTGACATGGGTATGTTTTACCGGCTTGTGAAAACCCCAGCGATAGTGACACTTGTTTTTTTTAAACTGGTGTAAACAACAATCGACTATAAACAACAATCGACAACAAACTGTGAAATGTAAATCGTGCGCCCTGGGAATCGTACCCACAACTTCTGCACTGCCAGCGCAAAGCTCTACCAGTTGAGCTACAGGACAAATTTACAAACGAACAACCTGTATAATGACGAAAAAGTCCGATTTGAAGGAACATCACACACACCTGTCGTCCACTCCTTCCTCTGTTTAGTGTCAGAAGCGCTGAGCTCATACATCTTGGTGAAGGTCTTCAGACAAAACATGCATCTCTTCCCATCCCTGTCAGGAAGAACCTTTGAGATAAAGAAACGTCACACACAACCACAGTCATTAAAACAGAAGCTTGTGTGCTAATTAACAATGAGGAAACACTTTTTTAAATTGCTAATGAAACATTGACCTCAGAGATTCGCACCCCACCTCTACACAACAGTTTCCATCTAGCTGGATGCTGCCTTTGCGATCTTTGCGGTCCTCGCTGGTGAAGTAAACTAAAGCGCTGGGTCTCAGTGTAAACCAGCGCTCGGTCCAGTTTCTCCTTAACTGACCCTTTTTCCACAGATAACCCTGGTGTCACCAAACAGAGGTGTGTGAATGAAACCAATGTGACCGTCTGTGAAATTCAGGCTAAAGTCTCGTAATCTAACGATGAGATCAAAGTTTGTTCACTATAATTTCATTCTTTGACATGGTCTTACTCACTCAGTGTTAAAGAGATTAAAGTTATATTTTCACAGATGGTTTTACATCATGTAAGATGATTTCATGTAGTAAATCACAAAAAATGACTTTAACAGGGTCACAAATACACTCACAGAGGCATTTACACAAACATAAACTGATATATCAGAATATTATCATGTTCAAAAGGGTGTTTTTGGAAGAAACAAAATGGTTTTTGAATTGTATTTGTGACAATCTGTGGAATGAAACCCACATTAAAGACACAATCATTACCTAAATACTGGGAATAACTGGGATGTAAATAATTTAAATAAAATACCTCTTTTAGCACATCACCCACTATTTCTCGGTACACCTCTTCTATTGCCATGCTGGTGGTTTCTTTGGCAATGCCTCCCGTAAATTTCCCAGAGTTCATCATCTCCAGAAAGGCCCATACAGTGAAGCCGTTCTGCTGGACGGAATCTTGGGAAATGAAGTCTTCCAGTTCAACACAGTTCAGCTCAACGCTCATGGCCGTGCATAACTTCTTGAGCAAATATTCAACCTGTGCAGAGAGACGATGATATTTTCATGAGAGATTGTGTTGGGATGAAAACATACTTTGAATGCTGCTGTCATGCATAAACCAACTTATAAAGACTCCCTTTAAACAAACACTTGTGTTGTACATCCAGTGGTCAAAATTACTTACATTATAAAATGTAAATGTATTGCCACAGTTTGCAATAAAGCTAATGCTTTATTCAGTTATAATTGCTAACAAAAGCCAGTTTTATTTGCATTCAGTGCTTGGAAAGCAATACGTTTATGTAAAATCATCTGAATGCTTGTTTTTTCACTACTGTAGTAATTACTGTATTTTTACAGTATGGTAACACAGCACCAAGAGGCATTTTACTTCATACTGTGTTACTTCTCTTCTGCAGTAACAAATTATGCTGTGCCAACAGTTGCAAAATGTGATACAGGAAATTAACTAAACTTCAAGACCAACAGAACGGTTGGAAAAAAAACAGAGCACAGACGAGAAAGAGAGGAAACCAAAGGCGACATCTTGTTTTATCTATGCAAATACAGATATCCAGAGTGCTATCTAAAAGTGCTAATCATCCTGAGCAGTCCTTTAATTTTCTTAATCAGGCAAATTGGCCATTGCTAGGAAACATGAGGAAGTTAGAAGACTTTAGAGAAAGCAAACAACTGTTTACATGACGTGTGTGTGACCGGCAGCGTTATATCAGATGAGATATTTTGCCTGTGACAGACACTAAGTGTTATGTCAGAATGTGAAGTCTCTGGGGTTTTCACGAACAGCAGTTTCAGGTGCACAGAAGACACGCTGTTGGTGGGCCTGTGCTCTGCAGCAAGTTCACACTGACTATGTGATTGTGTGCTTTCAGGAAGACTTAAAATACACACCAGCCCCATAAAGAATTTGGAAAGATTGTCACAATTGAATATAAGATACATTAGACAAAACAAACAACAGTAGACCTTTTGTCACCGTACTTAGACACAACCTCTATCCTGACAAAGAAATTCAGTTCTTACCCAGTTCGAACCCTTAACTGACCTCAATCATAGCTTTCTCTCTAAACTACACGGAAACAATAGATTGATAAGGATGGTGTACAAGACCCTAAATCTAACCCTGAAATCTGATTCGCCTGTTCCAGGACCAAAGAGGGCATTGAAGGTTCTCCTCGCACCTCATCAGGGATCATGACTAGAGGATATCTGTCCTCCGAGAGAAAGACGAAGAGACACCAGAGACGGAAAGCATCTGTTCCAGGCAGGACGCACTTTCCCTCGGGTCTGTAGTTCTTCTTGGCTGTAAGCGTCCAACACAGCTCGTCCACATTCTCTTTAACAAATGCACCTTCCACCACCTGAAGAAAGTAGACAGACAGACTGTTACAAACCAAAGCCAGAACATGCTGGAGTGAGAGAGGAGGAAGCACACACCTTATCCAGGATGTATTTATTGAGGTAGGGCATGTACCCCTGGCTGGACACTGGACCATCATCATCATCTCTGAAGTGTTCCTCAAGAGCTGCTGGGTCGTGTGGGATACCCAGAACTGTGTAGAGATTATGAGACAAGACCTGCAGACCAACCAAACACACCCTCAACGTTACAGTTTTTGAGTTCACTTTCTCTTTAAATACAGAAATAAAGATTGGGATTTAAAAAAAAAGAATAGCTGGAGACATGGAACATGTTAATTCTTCTGTACAAAAGGTCAGACTTATTTTCTTCTATTGAAGTTAAATAAGGGAGTTCTCTAAACGTCTTTTAACGTCGTTTAAACTTGTCTACAACTTACAACCTAAAGTTCTCTGATCAAAGATGCCCATCACAGCTGGTCAGCACAGCGTGGACAAAACCTCACCGTGGGACTAAACTGGAAGCCACAAATGTTCGGGATGCATTACACTGCAATTATGATATGAATTATAAATACATTTTAAAAAGCAGAATTGAAAGATGATTCCCTTTTCAGGCGTACAGCACTGCTGTGCATTGAGGAACCTCTCCGGATAGAAAACTTGGTACAATTTACCCTTTTAAATGAATTACCTTTTATTAAAAAAAAGAAACAATTTAAAAAATGTTTTAAACAAAGATCAATCTGTTAAGAAAGAAGTCTTGGTATCCAGATTGAGTCCTGAAAACATGCATTTGTGTAAAAAAACCCAGTGACCCAGATACCCAACAGGTTCACTGTACACCATGTGGCACACTAAGGTTTGCTCATACAGGAAACGCATCGCAACCAGTTCCAGCCAGAGCGTGTTTTTTTACCCCAAAACGCAAAGCAAAGAAAGTAAAATACAATCTTTAGCTTGCATACAGCCGACCTTTGATTTTTCTCTCCTTTAAAGTCTTGCAAAGTATTTTGTTTGGCGTTTAAAGACCCTGAAGTTCCGTCTCCGCATCCTGCAGTTTACAGTAAGACGCGCATCTCACCTTCAGCTGAGACTTGGACACCTTGCCGCTCTTCTCCACATCCAGGGCGGTGAAAGCGTACCAGATGGACTTCAGCAGCTCTGATCGCAAGTCCATGACTGTGACAATTACTCTCCGTTTTTACTTTTTTCTCCAGGCTTTCTTTTGCCCTCTCTGTCTGTTCTGACACCCACACCCAAAGCGCAAATGCGCGCACGGCGACCGGCGCCCCCTGCTGGAGCGAAGGCGCAAGTTAAAACGCTGCTGCACTTCTTAACCTCTTTAGGGTTACAATACAAAAACAATATTAAAAAAATGTAAGTACATAACAGATGAACAGGCTCTAAACAGTCTCTTTAAATTCACAGAAGGTAGGCTTATAATAATAATTTATCATTTGAGCTATCGGGTCCGGTTTCCCAGGAAGTGTCACTGACTATTTGCATCATCATATGTAATGATGTGATGGAAGACGTGTAAAGTAACCTGCAATATTGTGCTTGAGATGTTACAGACTGCAGCTTTAAACATCGCAAACTCATTCAACGTTTTGATCTGAGAATTATCGATCAGCTGCTGTTATAGGAGCAAGACTCCCCAAACCCATTTTAAATCCTGCAAACCACAGCAGAGGTCTATGTAAGTCACAATCTTTAAGATCGGAAAGAATAAGTGGCCATTTACCAATGTAACGGGCACTTAAAATACAAACTGATAGATGGACCAGACCATTAGTCAGTAGTCAGACCATTATCAACAACATTTGGGAAACAGCAAGAATCATACTTCATTAAGAACTGCACAACTATGTTGTTTATTTTGTGATAACTGATACAGGATAAATGTTATACATTCTTTTTTCAAAACACTGATATTTCATCATTTCTGTTTTAATATGTAAAAATTACACCAAACGAAAGCAAAGATTTGGCGAGATATATGATACATGATCTGGGTGTTTGACAAAATGGATTATAAATCATGAGCAGTGATTGGTCGGTGACACTGGCGACCCTCCGTTCAGTTATAAGAGACAATGACAAACAAAACAAAAAGTACAACTAAACAAGGACATTAAAAGACGCCAGTGTGTACCACAGAAACCATTTAGTCCACATTTACAGCCAAGAAAATGCACATATAACAATACACAGAAAAATCTTCTGCAGTATATATGCATTGCTTGAGCTCGAATCGACTGTGCTGTACAAAAAGACATATTTTAAACCTAGTATTTCTCAATACTTCAGTATAAACAAAACAAGACTCTGGTTTCAGGAGCTAAAAACTACAATGAACTTTCTTAAAAAAAAGAAAAACTGTTTTTGACATTCACATTTCTGCACGAGTCATGACGGACGTGTGGAGATTACAGCATGTGATGCGTTTCTTCCTTTGAGCAGCTGTCTTTTCTCATAGCATTTGTCTGTTCACTGCGTTTCGGCTCAGCCGTGAGAAAGAGCGAGCAAAAGAGAGAGAGAGATGGAGAGAAAGACAGAACACAGAAATCCACCGCACGTTTGTTACGGTGAAGCAGGGGTCTTGTTGTTGTAGTGCACCTGGTATCTGTTGACAGGTAAACCTTTGACCTGTGTGGACACACAGGTGGTCTTGCAGGGGATCATGTCCTCGTCTTCCTCCCCCATGAGCCAGTCCTGCACGATGCGCTCGGCGGCGGTCGACACATGCTCGCTCAACCAGCCGCGGTGCCACTGCTCAAAACGCTCGTGCTGGACCCGCTACTCTGTGCTGAGACTACAGGAAGAGAGAGGGGACAAAAGTGAGAGTTACACACAGCACACCCATGATGAGAAGCACCGCAACCTGACAAAAGCTTTATGTATCAGATTAAGCTCAACTGGTAGAGCGTTGCATTAGCAGAGCAAAGGTTGTGGGTTTGATTCCCAGGGAACACATGGACTGATATAAAATGTATAGTATCGAATGTACTGTAAGTCACTTTGGATAAAAGAGTCCCATAATATTGTCTGTGGAAACAACATGCATGGTGGTTTCATTAACAGAACTTAATGTAAACCGGGTCTGATATGATCTGTGATGGTTCTACATCAGTGTTTATCAAACTGGGGTCGGGGAACATTAGGGACCCTAAACAAACGTCCACAAACTTTTGTTAAAATAAGAAGGCTGAAGTGAAGTGAAAGCTTAAAGTGAAAAAGATGTACAGTTATGTACATGGAAACAGCGGTGTGTCAGGTCCAGAGACCCTGATCTATAACCAAAACATACTTCAGAAACGAGCAAATAAACCAACAAACAAAGAAATTCTGTGTCCAAGATGTTAAGCTCAAGATCCAAACCTGAACATTTCACAAACGTTGACGAACTAGACAACCGGAGAATTAGAACAACAACTTGACTTCAGTCAAGTTGAACTCCACTCACCCTCCGAGCCTTCACCAGCGCTCCTCTGCGGTACATGTAGTCTTCAGAGTTCATGACGAACACCATCTTGTGCGTGTTGAGTTTGAAGCGGCAGTCCAGACTCCCGGCTGTCTCCACGCCCATCTTGCGATGCCACTCTCTCCTGCAGCGCATGGCCTCCACCTGCTTCAGCTGCCAGCCTCGGAAATGCCTCAGATTCCTGCAGGACAGACACGTGGAGGTCAGTCTACTGTTACCGGGCCATGTGTAATTACAATGATCTAATAAATTTACAGCAAAAACATTTCAGACCTGACGCAGCATCAGCCGA
Organism: Chromobotia macracanthus; assembly: GCA_036877525.1. Classification (NCBI taxonomy): domain Eukaryota; kingdom Metazoa; phylum Chordata; class Actinopteri; order Cypriniformes; family Botiidae; genus Chromobotia; species Chromobotia macracanthus. Next base: position 2,686,372 of record JAZGTH010000004.1, on the reverse strand, counting down.
CATCAAATGTGTTTATTGCATGACAGAGATACACTATTCACATGTATAATTTACTTTTACCACATCCGAATGCGTTTGATTATCAGGAACTTACTAAGATAGAGCAGCCTGAACATCGGCATGAGGGAACCACCCTCATTTTACACATTTCTCAAAAGTAAAATACTTTTATTCATGTGTAAAATGATTGTAACATGGATAAAACTTGCACAATTAAGAGTGAGAAAATATAAATACAGGGAAAAAAAAGAATAAATATGCTTATTTTATGTATAAAGGATTAATACCTGGGTAGAAATACAGGTTTGAAGTAATAGCCCTCAGTCTGAGAGCACACAGACTCAGTTCCTATATACTGCTCCATGTAGTTAGACAGATTCTGAAACAAGACAAACAAATACATAAATGCTGATGAACATATTACAGGAACACTAGATTGAGCCCATCACACCTAATGACTTCATTTGATCTGTACATCTGATCTATAATCACCCATATTTTGTGCCTCAAGATCTGCATCTAAGAAAACTAGCCCAGTTTAGGGGAGAGACTTGTGCCAGGCCATCCCAGGATTTTCTCCCAGATCATCTAGACTACACTCAAAGAAAGCGTTTTCTTTGAAAAGTTTTGGGTTTTATTAAAGCGGCAATCTGTAACTTCGGCCTCTCTGTCACCATCTCTGTTTGAAATATGAAACTGCAGGTCATTTTACATACTTTTCATTACGCATGTTGAAAGGTAAGGAGACTGAACACTGATCTGTTACGTAGTTGCTCAAAAACTGATTTTTGTTCCTTTTTTTAAGCAAGAAAGTTCTCATTGCAGCATTACAACATACCTGAACGTCCAGGGGGTCGTCTCCCTGTGCCTCCTCTGTGTCCAACAGCTCAATCGTTAAAGTCACCTGACCTTTATTTTGTATGAACATCACCTGAGAGGTGAAAAAAATGAAAACAGGAAATGACATCAACTAACCAAGACTACGACAAAATGCAGAGGGGAACAGGTTTGTGGTACAAAAGTGTGTCATATAAATGCACAGCGTAACAAAAAAACTAACGCGCTATATGGTCAAGCACAACACAAGCTGAAACCTTAAAGCAGTTCTCCTCCGCCATGACTCTCTCCGCCTTCCACTGGTAACTGGCTTCCCACGCAGCCCGGACGCACTGGGACGAGAGATTCCCACCAGCTGCCCCCTTCTTCCTCTCCGCGAGGTATAGCTCAGTCGCCTGCAGACACACTTCATCACTGACCAGGTGCTGAAGCTGCGGGAGCCAATCAGAGAGAAGATCAGCACGTTAACGCCCAGACCCCAGTCAATGTGACAATACAGGCAATCAGACAGAAGTTCAAGGATATCAACATATCATCAAATCCACAGCTAACACCACACTACCATCATGTTATATTAACGTGTGTTTGTCCATATATAATCTGCTCCTGCATAGCGAAAAGCTACATTATTTGTGTTCAGTTACGAAACATTTCACAAACGAATACAAATTTGACATTAAGTTTACTAATGATCTAATGAGAGTTAGTTTACACGTAACGGTGAAGTTATTAGTTATCAGAATATCTAAAGTGGACTAATCAAGAAAATGGCTAAAAACAGTGCGAGACTCTCAATCCAGTGACTACATTTTAACATCCTTAAAAAAAACCATTACACAGAACTGCAATAAACGCAAGCTAATAAACACAGGCGTTTAAAAAAGGTGAGATTTGTTGCTGTAAAATGTTGCTGTTAATAAAGTAGGACTTTTAAATTAGGCACAAACCTGCAAAAGCGTCTTAGAAGAAAAACAAAAGTGTCACAAAAGTGCAGCTAATGGCCGTTGAAAACTGAACACCAGTAAAGGTGGTTTGGGTGTAGACCAGTGTGGTCTGTCTCCACCCACCTGTCTGACAATGTTCTGGATGAGCTTGTCGATGGTGAAGCCGATGTAAGCGTGGATGGTGAACATGTCCCGCAGGGTGTCCTCGTACTGCGTGGACTCCAGATTCCCATCCAAGAGACTGCGAACCATGTCAAGGAATGCTGGGTAATATTCCTCCAGCTCCACCTCACCTGACACAGAAATGACGACAGTTTTACAATCATGAATATTTAGTGCGTTGGTGCTTGGCCCTACAAAACTGACTGGCACAATGCTACAATGTCAAGTGGTTTCCAGACCACCCTCAGTCTCAATGGTATTACTCTCTATGGTCCCTAAACAGCTTGTCTCTCTAGTCTCTAAATATGTCTCAGGTCATCACTTGAATTGAAGTATTTTTGTGTAAATATATAAATACATCTTCTGTGGAGGGCACAGAAGCATAAATTGTTTGTCTGCTTTTTGCTTTCAAACCACTAGGTTCTTGCAAAAACTGCAGCAAACTGTTTTCTCATAAATGTACATGTGCAAACAAGCATGCCATCTACTCACTCGGCTGTTTAAGGCGGAGCTCCATGGCGAGGTCACTTGTCTTTTCCCTGCGTCCCTCCCCCATCATCAGCCGCTCACGGTTCTGCTCCGCTCTGTGTTCCAGTAGCTGCCTCTCCGCCTGCCTGTAAACCCTCAGCAGCCGCGAGCACAGAGTTTGGTGTAGCCGCAGGAAAAAGTACCAGTTATTATTCACAAAGAACAGGTTGTAGACTCCATCCAGATCTTTCTGATGCTCTGCCTCCGGATCCCGGAGATCCACCGCCTCACTTTCCTGATTCTTGCTGTGAGGAGCTAAGGAGGCATCCAGGTTCTGAGGGGAGGGGCATCGTTTTCTCCTGGAATCGCCATTGAGCTGCTGGGCACCGACTGTGGAGACTCCGCCTCCGGGGGCAGAGCCATCCTCTCCCTCTGCTTCTTCGTCCGTGAGGTCCTCCGTCTCGCTCAGCTCACCGCGGCGGGTGAAGAAGAGGTCGGGGACAAAGTGCTGGATGATGCGTTTGATGTGGTCCTTGTCGTCTTTGTGGATGGTGGGCTGCCGTTTGACGTGGTAGATGATGAGGGAAGCGGCATCCTCCAGGATCTGCTTGTCCTCGTAGGTAAAGATCATGTGGGGCTCGCTGGTCGAACCTCCACCGGAGCCGTCACGACCCTGCTGACCCACACCGCTCTCTTCTGTGCTCTGCTCCTGTCTCTGCGAGGAGGAAAGAGCAAGTCAAAACAAAGCTCAGACAGACCACCATAATAGCAAAATACACCAGCTGCAAAAATGACTGGCCTCTGAGCATCGTCCTGGATTCAGGGTGCACAAAGACACCACAATGTTACAATGAGTACTTCCAAATGCTATAGTCACTCAGATTGAACTACTAGTTGAATTAAACTTTGCAACCTGTATAGATTTAAACTCTGAAAGATACTCAGAAACAGTTTTCAGAGAACACAGACTATTCACTTAAGCTTGGATATCTTGTTTACTTGCTACTAACAAGTACCCAATACTAAGTACTAACCAGTAAGTTTATAAACTGCAGTCCTTTGTTTATAAAATAAATCATAATTCCGACACCAAGATTTACACACATTTTCTACCGATTTCTTAAGCAGAAATGAATTACCTCTTAATTTAATCAAATTTACTAATGCCTAATTTCTAAGGAAGGGAGATAATCATAGCAAGTGTTTCGGGGTTTTCACTAACTGGATTGTCTTATGTATTAAAGGTTTAAGGTTAAATACTTACAGCTTTAAAGTTCCCCCCTTTCAAGGGATTTTAATAGTTCAGTAGGTACAATTTAAGGAAACTGGCTTTAAAAAGATGAATTTATCTAAAGGCATGTAGTTAGTTTTTCTGTGTTTACGTCTGGGAGTTTTACTGCATAGCAGTTTATTTTGGTGTCAGTATTGATTTCTGATCTACTTGATGTAGTTACTGATGTCCCTCTATATGCATGTCAGAAACCAATTCGGACGACTTCAAATACGATTTATCTTACAGCTTAACTTTTCTTTAACACCGCCTACAAAACAATTCTGCTCAGTTTCTCATGACAAAACAAAAAGCCATTTTCCAAAAAAGCTTTCCAATACAGTTTGACGTTCCACAAAGCTGAAACAATGTGCTGTAAAAAGATTTGACTACATGCCCCGAAACATTTCTCACGTTGGTTGTCAAAACATCCCGTCCGAGATGTAATGTACGGATAAAATGTCTACAATGTAAACCAGAACTTAAACTAAATAAACACACTTAAGCTTTAAGTTTAGCTACAGGGTTTAGCGCCTCATTTTCCCACGACTGACAGAAAGAGAAACAGACTGTTATCTGCATGAAACATGTTTCTTGTAGTAAATGAGGTGAGATGACTATTACAGACGGTTCTCTGTGGCCACTGGTGAGAAAAACAGATCGCAAATCTTCAAGATGAAAATGTATTAGTTCTTACAAACAAAATTGGTTCTTACAAAAGCTGCAGTTATCAAAACGGTTTTAATAGACCCATTTACTGTTTCCTAATGAAATGTCTTTTGCATCTGAAGCTTGCATTTTAAAATGTTTTCTCTCAGAGAGAGATGGGGAACTCATTTAACCTTTATTTTACCAGGTTAGTCCTCTGAGATTAAAATCTCTTTTAAAGACAGCCAGGGCTAAAATGGCACCATAAGACACAGCAAACAAATAAACAAGAACACTATAAAGAGAACAAACAAGACTAAGGATATACTTCCAGTTCGCCAGCCTTTGACTTTGGAAAAAACCTAAAACCATTTAAAGGCGCTGGTTTGTAATTTTAAGTATTCTGAAACGTTATAAAAAGAAGGGGCAGCAGATGTGCACGGCTTCCTTCCAAACTCAGTCCTGTTTTTAGCCACTAATGCACTCAATATCAGCCGATCGAAAGCCAAGAAGCTTGAGTCAACAAAATCCTGCATCTAAGTAAAACTCACCTCATCGTAGATGCTCTCGATTTCATTGAGAAGACTCTTGGATCGAAGGGCCTTCATATCATTCTGTTTGAAGTTCACCCCCTGATGGTCCAGAGATTTGAGATACGCCTTCTCGTACTGCTCTCTCCAGATTTTATTGAAGCCCTGCTGGGCCTCTCTCCACTCCTCCTCTTTAGCTTTCAATCTACGGTAAACAAATGACACGTTTACTCTTCCATCTCACAGCTGGCTGCACGCTAATAAAACAGCATGAAACGGCATAATGAAATGTGCAGAAATGGACATTTTTTCTTAAATGTAGGGTAGGCAATTTCGGAACGGCTAGCAATAGCATGCTAGCTTTGAAAGCATAAGATCCTGCTCTCCCTTTAGAGCGCTCTTCAAAGCCACACCTCCTCCAATACACATCAACACATACATAGTTTGACAGGCAAGTGGGACATCCTATCATTGCATTCAGACCGAATGCTATGACTGGACGGATATTTTATGGTCCTGCACTTTCCACAGAAGACAGGTATATGTATTTAGACCACTTTACTTGCTATTAGGATGTGAAGAGACTTTCAAACAGCATAACAAAAAATCTTTCTGGAAATAAATAGCCTACCCTGCCTTTAAATGGAAGACAGCGGCATATATTCTGCATTCAATGCAAAATGAAAGGTCATGCAGATTTGGAACCACATGTAAAACTAATCCTGTCCATTTTGCAGATTTAATATTTAAAATTTTCAACTAAGTGTCCTCAGTTGTGCTCAGTTTAGGTCTTTTCCTGATAGAGAAAGAGAGACAGAGAGAGAGCCCAAGAGAGGTAACAAGACAAAGAAATTAATAAACCTTTTGAGTACTACAGGAACTGCAGTGGCCGGACTCCTCTTCAAGCCCTCAATGATCTCTGGGGCCTTGTCACCATAGATACGATAGACGGCACGCCGCTGGATGACCTCAGAGGTTCCTCCCAGGCAGTCGTCCAATCTGAAGCGCTCTTGATCTTCGGGTGAAAGTCGAGACAGCTTCTTCTGCACACTTTCCAAAACTCTGATGGTTGCCAAATTCGTCTCCAGGACAACATCCAACTATTAAGCAAAAAAGAAATCTCAACAACCTTCAAAAGAGTGTGCTCAGTCCAAACCTTTGAGAAGAATTTATGCACAAATCCTGATTCTTTTCAGAGATCATCTTACCTCAAACCTCTCGTCTTCACAGCGATGAAGCTGCTCTTCATACGGCGTTTTCTTGGAGCTCACAAACGTGGAATCTTCAGACCAGGAAGGGAATGAAACCCAGGTATCATTCAACACCTAAAACAAAATGTGTTTAGAAGTGTTGCAAATCGCCAGTTTTCCGACCACATGACTAATGCCTTCACAGAAATTTCATTGTTTGCAATGAAATCTTTTCATTTGAAGCCGTTTGCTTAAATGTTTAAAATTACTATTGTTGACAAATAAAATTGTGCAACAGTCATTTCTGTAATTAGAAAATTACAATTTTAATTTTTTTACATTTGTGTCATTTCATAGTTTAGATTTTACTATTATTCTAAAATGTAAAAAAATATTAATAAAGAGTGTTATAAATAATGAGTGTTTCCAAACTTTTGACCCATATGTGCTTTTATTTTTTTAAGATATCGGGCATATCAGGCCTTTCATATCTGGCATAATATCTAGTCTGTGAAATTAGTCTGTGAAAAACTAACACCTCCTTGCATAAAGCTGTTCGACCGCTGCATTTGGGCTGCTGGTACGTCTTGGGCAGGGCTCTGTAGCTCGAACCCAGGCGCTTACAGGAGGCGTAGTCCACTTCCCTGCCTCCACCCTCCATGTAGCGGTCAGAGAGGGCCGAGACCACGTGTGATAGCTCTTTATCGCCTAAAAATGACTTAAACTGGGTGTAAAGCTCTGGAAACTTCCTACAGAATGATTCAGAAGAGGCAAATGACTCATGAAACACACGGTATAAAATGTAAAGGGGACAGAATTTTAAAAGTGGCCTATTTTAATCTCACCCTAAAAATGGAGTCACAAGCTGCAGGAGCTCAGCCCCTGAAACCACCTCTTGATTAAAAAGAGCGATACACCGCAAGAAGTTCTCGTACACTTCCTGACTCTTGAGCAGACGACGAACCTGAAACAATGAAATTATACAGTTGTAATATAATAAATCACAAGGCCAACGCTGACTCACTACTGCTTTTGTGTTTAAGAAACTCACTTTATCAAAGAAAGTAAATTCCCGCAGGACTCCGTGTTTTCCAACAGAGGCAAATGACGGATCCTTGGAACAAGAGTACTTCATTTTCTTCTACATGAATGGGGAAAAGAAAAAAAATGCATTATGCAATAACTTGTTAAATAATGCCGTATGCTCAAATTAGTTTACTATGAGAGTGTCACCGCCACGGCTTGTTTATTGCCTTGCATGCTACATAGCATGCATGCATGCACACACACACACACACACACACTTTTGAAGTATTAAAATCATTCAGTTACTGCGCACCATTGTGATATGCATATTGCGATACACACACCTGAAATATTTCAATACATCTTGCTGCCCTAGTTTAAGCATAATTATTGGGGGATTTTATAACTTCATAGACCTTTAAAAGTGCGTGTAATGTCGAAACAACCAGAAATAACCCATTTATAAAAGCTGATTACCCCAAACAGAGTTTGTTTGGTTTAGAACTGTATGTTTTGCTAACAGATATGAGGCGGTGAGTGACGGGGTTGACACACGTGAACTCTGACCTTTAGAAGTGGGGTCATGTGAGGCAGTAACATGGGTCTCAGTCTCTTCTTGCTCTGCTTGTTCAGGTCTTCTTCATCAGCTTTGCTCAGATGGTCTTTTCCAGGCAAAGAGCCTCCAGTAAACTGTAACCCAAGACACAATCCTTAATAACCTTCTGACTTACAGTAACCTACACAGGATGCAACGTTATTTTGTCAGAATGATTACTGTTTTTCATTGGTAGTGTTTAATGCACCGATAGACAGACGGGAAACAGACACCCATGTGGTGCAATAAGGCCTTACAATAAAAGCTTTACAATGTACAAAATATACACGTTTTAATTAACAAAATAAAAAAAATAACAAGTGATAACAACAACAGATAGTAACAACAGATGGTGGTGGGCACAAAGTTTCTGTTTTCATCTTCAGGTGGTGGAGAATGGGTGTGGTCACATGGTCTACTAAAAGACCTTCTGCAGCTCCCGAGATCTTTTGATTACTTACCAGAGATCTTTTGGCATCAGGTAGGAACTGTCCAAATTCTGCCAGCAGGTCCTCCTGACCTTTGAAAAGACTGGCCACTTTAGAGAAGACCTCATCTTCAGTCATTCCTCCAGTGCTGCGGCCTCGGTTCTCCTTCACCTCCAGCTGCTCCTTCTGATGATCACAGAATCCACAAACTCAATCAATGAACATCAATGTGTTTACAGGATGGGTGGAGGAACAGTACAGGAACCCATTTCCTTCAGCTCTGATAAAACCTGCAGGTTTTTCCGTCGATTTTGATGGAAAATCTGCTGAATTCACTGACAGGAATTTAAATATGTAAAATGGAGCCGAGAGTACAAAACTGGCAGCTAAAATTAGGACTGCATGATATTAAAAAAAAACGTGACATGATACTTTGGTCAAAAATGTCATAAGCGAAATCATATCAGATAATGCTTTAATTTTGTAACAACAATTTAAAATATATGAAAATGTATACAAAAACTGAAAATTATATAACTTCACATTATGAAACTTACAGAAACAGAAGACATGCATATATTTCAACGAACATTTGCATGCCAGTTTCTCTGCATCAACCTAAAACTCTGACTATAAATAACTGAGGTTTTAAAATCATATCGTTATTGAGATGCATGTTTGCAATTTTATCTTGCTGTCATACTGAAAACAACTAAATTTATCCTAAATATTCTCTAAAAGAACATGGGAGGTGTTGTGTTCTGCGTCTGATCTAGAGTTACCACAACACCAAGGGTCACGCAATTTTCAGAATAAAAACAATACAACACAGTTATGTGCCTGCACTTAAACTGCATTAATGCACAGATCTGATATTAAGCAGTGGATTTAATTTTTCTGTATACTTTTTGTTCTCTTCAGATAAAGATGCTGTTTCACACTGACAGCATTTAGACGTGTTTATGAAAAGTGCAAATGATCATTTATGACATTTGCCTGCAAACACACGTGAGAGTTTAAAACTGCCTGCCAGTCAAACAGCATGTGGGCATCAGAAGTCACCACAACTTCCTAGACTGATTAAAACATATGGCAGACACTTGCCAAAATCACAAGTTCCAATCAGATTGGCTGTCTGATACAGAACTTCTGGGGCTCAGGGTACGTAGATTTTCTACAATGTGGCTACAAACAAAGTTGTTTATAGCAGACTGACACAACAAACACTACAGAACATTTGTGACATTTGAGACAATTAGTAACAAGAAATTATATATATATATATATATATATATTCACAAGCAGAACTGTATACTTGAAAAACGTATCAAATTAGCCTAAATATTCTGAAAAGTTTTTCATGCCAGTCATATTCATATTATCGTAGCATCACCGGGGTCAAATTCTTTGTCAAAGGGCTCAAATATAAACCAGAGAAAACCAGAGACCCTGCATCGCTATGGTGAACATTTCATCACACTTTTGCACTTACCTGGTATGTATGTAGAATTTCCAGGAAGGCCCGGTAGGTTTCAGGATTGTCCAAAAATCGGTTCTTGATCTTGTTGACGTAACTGATGGCACTGTCAAACTCCACAGGACTCGGCTCTGATGTGGGAGGGGACACGGACGTGGCGGCCGGCTGTGATTGGCTCTCTCGGCTAGGCAGAGGAAGTGACAACCTGCTTGAATGTTCAGGAGGTCCTGACGATGAAGCAACGCTCTCCGGAGACGTGACTGCTTCATTCTGTGATGAACCTGCTTCAGGTACCGATGACGAACTTGCGCTAACTGCAGAACCGCCCGTGCTCCGTCCCGGCCCTGGAGAGACCTGCAGGGAAAATTTCAATTTAACCAAAAGCTCCAGAAGTGCCAATGCAAACATAGGTTTTATTAAAACAAAAAATAGAAAACTTTTACGTACAACAACAAACATGTCTGTTGAGTTTAAGATGAACAAACCATTTGTTTGTTTCAAACTCTATCACACAAAATATGCTTGAAGGTATGAGCACAATTCCCAACCTAATCCGTCAAGCTACAACGCTTTCTATAAAGCAGTTGGAGAGAAAAGAAAATGTCCAGGAAAACGCTATATGAATGCAAGGAAAAATTGTTTTGTGACAGCTTTATAAATGTCTGCACTGGTTTGAAGAACTACCATCATCAGCTGAAACTATTAATACATTTCCGTTATATTCCCACGAAGTAACTGTGCATTTGAGACTGAAAAACAAGAATCAAGGCAGCAAGACAGATCAGTAGTAAACTGATGCACCACAAGTCTTACCTGTGAGGAAAAAGGTGACTGGAGAAATGCCATTCCATTCTTTGGAATTTCAATCCGATATCCAGGCGGCAGGAAGGCATTAAACCCCAGCACGAGGTCTGGATGTCCATGGAAGAGCTGAGAAACTCTGTTGATAACGCCTGGGGTGTCGATACTGTTGGAGGAGATCCAAAAATGCATTAAATGCCATCTCTGTGCTCACGAACACGGTCAAAAACTTTACATAGCAAGTGTGCACAGACAATTACACACCTTTGAGATTTAAACTCTTTCATGATATCCAGAAACTTATTGTAAATTCCCGGATCATTCCCGAACCGTATTTTGACTTGATCCAAGTAAGACAAGGCATCTTCCACCTGCGGCACAAAAAAACCCTCATCATTCAGTTTTCCAGACAACAGAAGACACAATAAAACTTTGAGACTCTTACGAGGAAAGTACTGGAGTGGTGCCACTGTTCAGTAACAGTATAGGATGTAATACCATGTTTTACAGCAATGTCACAGTACCCTCAATGGAAAAACCAATGGTAAGATCGTGGCACCATGTCCAAACCCACAGATATACCAGGAAAGTATTGTGTGCTTTACAGGACCCGTGAGCAGGTCATCAGGTTTACTCCTGGAGAATGGAAACCCATCACAATGAATGACTTTGCATTTGCTGGTACTATAAATGTGATATAACGTGGCTGTTATGCGCTTTTGACCCAAGTGACAGAAACAAACATACAGAGCACAACTTAATAAGCAAACAGGATGAAAACGTCGCAGTTGTTCATTTTTCTGTCTGGGCTGTACTACAACATAAACCTGCCCCAACCACGTCCATACAGAGCTGCAAGACACCGTGCAAATCCAAGTGCTTTAGTGGAGCGATTCAACCCCCAAAAACGAGCAAAATCCGGAGAAAACCGCACGTTCATTTCGTGGTTGCGGGTTCAATAACATTGAAGGAGAAAATAAAGGCGGCGGACGCTCGGAGACTCTTTAGCTTTGCCGCGTTAGCATTCGTGCTACCCAAAACATCCCGCAACGAAAACAAAGCAAACGCCACGCAAACGTTTGCGGTGTTTTCTCCACTCCTCTTTCACACTTTTTCTTTTTAATGGTGTTTGTTTCGCTTCAGACGAGCGCATCGGTGACCAAAGCGGCGGCTAGCCGATGCCCCTCCGATTAAAACCCAGTCAGCCTTCTCGATGTCCGGCGGGGCGCACGGACATCCACCGGCTCCGGCGTAACAAAGAGAAAACGACCGCGTACCGAGAAAGAAACGCAGGCGACGAACGAAAACGCGTTTGATTCAACGCACCGCCGCAAATAAACGCACTTTTCCGGCGTGCAATCCGCCGACGGGACCGCGATGTCGGCGCGTACGGTTTTCTAATGCATTTCCACACGGTCGCCGTGAACGCGTGCGAACGGCGCGGCGCGTCGCGATGCACGACGCGTTGCGAGAGCTCGTCCGTGCACTTTGTTCTCCTCCCGCCGCTCTTACCTTTAGTTTCTGAAAGTGCTGCTGCTGGACCTGCTTCTGGACCACGTAGGCCTTGTCCTGGATCTGGTTGATCTGCTTCGCAGTGCCGCCGTGCGCCTGAATTTTCGCCATGGTGTCCGTCTCCTCGCCCAGCACCATCAGCCACCCGAGCCGCGATGGTTCACCGTCCCCCGTATCTGCAGATCGTGGCGGCGAGCTAAAATCACTTCGTTCAGGGGGCCACCGTGCTCTCCCCCCCCCACAAATCCGGTCCGCTTAAAAGCCACCCCGTTTCTCCGGTATGTGCTTCCAGGTCCAGATAAACGGAACGGGATCCTGGCAAGCGTCCGTTCGGTCGCTTTAAACGACGGGATCGATAATAAACAACAAGCGGCACGTCGGCGGAGACCGAGAAACAACGTATTGATCTTCTCGCTGGTTTTGTGTGAATTTGAGGTGCGTGTCCCTTTAAATTCGGCGGGCGCGCGCGGCGTGCGGAAACGGAGGACGGCGCGCTGGAGAACTGGACGGCGCATGCGCGCGCCGCGAAACGGGGGCGGGGCTTACGGGACGTGAACGGTCACGTGAGCGGGAGTGTTGCGGGATTAAAAGTGATTTCTGATATAAAATCAATAAAGTTGATCGGTTTCATCACACGGCGCGGGTGAACGTCTCGTCGTGATCAATTGTCCCCGTATGCAATCGCGAGTATTGCATGCAAACCCTGGTCTAGCCCACCCAGCCATTTTTGGTTGCGAGAATGTTTCCCCAACGTTTCTGTTAGTAACCAACAGGTTAAAATGTAATTGTATAAGTTCAGTTCAGTTTAGACGTTGTTTTAACGTTATTTCACTAACTAATTAAGAATAACGTTTTCGATATGTATGACATATAACGTTAAAACGTTGTACTTACGTTACTGCAAAAACGTTGTTTGATAATAGTGAGAGAACTTTGAGAGAACGTTAGCCAGCGTTCTGAGAACGTTCTCTGTTAGCAGGTGCAACTCCCTTTGGGCCATGCAATTCACTTACCAATAATTATCATGTAACAACTGCAATATATAAAGATATATATATATATATATATAAAGATATAAGAGTATATAAAATATACATAAATCTGTATAAAGATGTATATATATATATGTGTGTATATATGTATGTGTGTATATATGTATGTGTGTATATATGTATGTGTATATATATGTATGTATATATATATGTATGTATATATATATGTATGTATATATATATGTATGTATATATATATGTATATATATGTATGTGTATATATTATAAAGATATAGTATATATATGTATGTGTATATATATTATAAAGATATAATATATATATATAAATCTGTATAAAGATATATATATATATATATACACACACAATTAAGTGCCCCTGACACTTAATTGAAATGCATCAGTTTGCTTGTCTTTAAGTAAATAAGAAGACAGACACAATGAAGGATTTGTAAATAAGTCTGGTTTATAAAACCCAAATATGACAGGATCACCAAAGTGTATACAGAAACAAATGAGATCGTCAGTGGAACCATCATAATATACTCAACATGTACAAACTACTCTGTAAAACACTGAGACATTTCTCTCTGTCATGTCTCAGTTTAACCACAGAACCACACATTTGATCTAGTATTCTTGAAGTCGTAATTTACTCAAAAGTACAACCATCTATCAACTACAAACATCACAATCGTGTTTTTTTATTGAAGAGATACAACATCAAGACCGGAGATAAAAAGATGCAGAAATATCGAGCACGTAACATCATGGGTTTAGCAAGCACTCAAATCAACATGTAGCTTTTTGCCCCCCATGAAGAAATGATGTCAGGGCTTGTGTATTGTATTTGACAAGTAAAAAATGCATGTACAAAATAAAAACCAACATTTTCAAAGCTCATCTCATGACAGATCCCATAATTAGGGGTTTAATGAGAATGCCAACATGTGGCAAACCTCCTCTCTTCCTGCCCCCATTACATTACATACCCCAAACCACTGCCACCCAACACATCACGTCGAATGGGGATAAAAGTGCTATGAGTAGAAATATACACCTACAGTAGATAAAACTGATCACATTTCATATTCACTAAAGCATCTTAAGTTACAGTATTTTGACAAAATTCACACGTAATACAGTGCAAGATTGTGACTAGTCAAAAATGCCCGTCATCTACCATAATACTGCTTGTGTACATAATGTGTACATAATTAGTACAATAAATGAACAAACATTTCTTTACACAAGGGAAATGTAAAAAAGTAAATTCAAACTATGTACAGTGCAAAACAAAAGCAGCATGCAGGCAAGACAACTGTCAACAACAGCGGTGGATCCGGCAAATTTGTGCTCAATTTCCATATAAGATGATATTGAATCAACTATGTGGAAAAATGTATAATTCCTTTCTTTTTTGTGTGTCTTGGGAGTTTGGGAACTGAACACAGAGCAAAATAAGACACAGTGTGCTAAACATTTTGTGTCATTTTATGACTGATAAAACTGACACTTCATTCATATTAACACACAAAGGGGCTTATACAGCACAGTAACATCACATTTTAGACTGAGGATAGCAATACAGATCTAATAAAACTCAGAGAGTGCACAGAGCACAGTTTCTTTTCTTCTGTGTAGATTACTTCAGATTTCATGTTTTTTGTTAGATTTGTTATCAACAACAATTAAAAAATATTAAAAATGTGTGTTTGAGCAAAACAATATACCTGAACTGAATTCTGTTATTTACAAACACTATCTGCACATGATTGTTTTTCATTAAGCATCAGTAGAAAAGTTCTTTAAAAAAAGCAAGTGAACATAAGAGCAAAATAATTAAATCCATCTTTTACGTCCTCAAAACTGAAAGATTGTGCTGGCAAAAATACATTAATACATGGACTTCTAAAAAGGTCACTGAGCTGTGATAAAAGTCTGTAAAATGTGTATATTAACTAAAACCAGCCCTGGTATTTTGTTTCTAATCATAATATAAGAGTCACTGTGAGTTAACATGACTCCAGTATTCATTCTCTTCTGTCAGAACATTGTAATAAAAGGTGAAAATGACATGAATTAATGAAAGAAGGATGTATCATCTCTCTCATCTTCTTATCTTAAAATTATTGTTCTTGTTACAAAAGGGGGCAGTTTTACCTGCCCTCAAAAAAAAAAAGAAGGTAGTTTTACCTGCCCTCAAAAATGTACATTATATAGAATCTACAATCACATCTTTCTGATTATCAACCGTTTATAGACATACCGCCAAACTAAAAGCATCAGGCAAACAAATAACCAAACTGCAGCCGTAGTTAACAATGCTGATTTTATAAAGACTCACCACACAGGAGCTAGTAATGAATGTACAAACATGTTCTCAAGAGTCTCTTATGGATCACCACAATACAAAATAATATCTCGACCATAAGATTTATAATTTCCTGGAAGTGCTTGTATTTCCTGTTTGGCTTGCAGTGGTTATAGCAATAAATAATAAGCAATACAAAAAGCCATGTAAGAAATACATTAGTTCAATAAAATGTAAGTAATTTTAAATTGTCAGTTGTTCCTATTGAAATAAGATGGCAGTTTTTCTGTTTTTTTTTTTAGTTTAGTGCATCACTACAAATAACAGTTCACAAAATCATCTCGTCTTTTTTCAGAGGGCGACATTTATGTTACACAAACGTAACTTCTAATGTCATCCAGCAATAGATTTTTACATAATTTCATTGGTCAATGTAAGACAGAAATCAGAGTCTACACTGTTCATCCCGAACGGACAGCCGAGTGTGAACATTCAGTTTAGCGTTGACTATCGCTCCCTAAAGAAAAATAAAAGCACATGCCATTCTCTCAACACAAACTAAACATGGCAAAAATATGACAGCTTTGATATCAAAGCAATGCATGTTAAAAAAATAAATAAAAAAACGTGTTTGCATAATACATATTATGAAAAGATTTAAAGTGCCACCAGGGCCGTAATAACCTGCAAAAACAAACAATTAAGAAAAACTAAAAGAAAAGAATTTGTGAGCTGTTGTTATTTCTAACTGAGCTGCAGTTTCATTGTGTAACTCTTCATGTGACTCTTATAATAATCTCTCTCTCCTCCCTGTAGCCCCAGTTATTATATTAAGTTTGTAAACAGTCATATGCAGTAATATAGCTTCAAAACCCTAAACAAATGTACAAAAAATTATCAATATAAAGGAACTAAATTGAAAAGTTTAATAAAAAGGACCTGGAGGAAAACTGCACACGTGGCTATTCTGTGTGTTCACGTGTGTATCCTCACGGGTGTGTGTCTGTGTGATGTTACTGTTGTGTCCTGATATGTCTCTCAGCTCTTGTGCTTACATCTGTTCACTGCTCTGGATGGGCTTGTCTTTGGATGGGCTTGTGAAGTGTGTGTGTGTGGATCAGGTGTGTTGAGGCAGCTCTGTGGGGAACTGGCAGAAGATTGAGTGAGGTGGAGAACAGTAAGATGTGAGCTGTTCAGCTGAAGGCTTCATCATCCGTATCTTCAATCAGTACCTTAGTGTCCTTCTTGGACCTGTTAGATACACACACACGTTGAATACTGCTATTTTAGATTTTCATTAAAGATCTTTCTATATAATTTATAAGCTTGTTTTCTCATGGGGACATAAAATGTCCCACAAGGTTAAAATTTACTGGTATAACTATACTTTTGGCCCACATAATGTGAATACCAGGACCACACATAACAACCAACTAATGTCAGAGAGAATTTTAAAATTGAAAATTGTCAAATTGTACATATTTTGTAATCATTATGATCATGTTATCATGGCTTTACAATGCAAACAAATGTTGCTTAAATGATAATTGTACAGTAAATACTGTAAAATTTGTACTAAACAGTTTTTTCTGATATCATCTCTTATAAAAAACGATTCTGGTTTTGTTTGGCAACAAAGAAACATACATGGTCGGCAAAGCTGCTTTGAAATGATATGTATTGTGAAAAGCGCTATGCAAACAAATGTGAATTTAAAAATGAACAGGATGTGAAAAGAACAAATGTGAACATGAATATTTATTTATACATGAATATCCGCTCTGATCATACATACTACTTACAATACATGAAGTTTTATATAACTTATACAATAATGACTTATCAATGAATGTTATTAAAAGGTAAAAGTATGTGAATAAATACAAACCTCTGCATATATACATATATATATACACACATGAGCATGATAATATATAATGTCTTACTGAGAGGACAGAAGGGGTCGTCGTAGTGACAGACTGTAGCTACGCTTCCAGCTCTTCTTGCCCTGTCGGTTTCGAACTCCATCCTCCTGGTCCATCATCTGCTCCAGCAGCGTTTGGTCGTCGGCGTTCAGCGGTGCCACTGAGATGTCCCTCACCGCTCGAAACTCACCACAGTTATTCAGATGCTCATTCTCAAGACGGAAGAAGTTCCATACAAAACGTCTGAAAGGAGAAATGGTTTGAATTGAGGGAGCGAAAATCTGAGAGAGAAATATAGTGCAGGCTTATGTTCTGCATAAACATCTCACCTAAACACTTCCAGAGGGGCTAGAATGGTCACAACGATGTCCTCGATGGAAGGAACTGTGGTCATGGACGTCAGAGCGATCTGCAGCGTCCACGCAAAACGCAGGATCACGTCTTCTATGATGGCACAGTAGTAGTAGGCCTTAGAGGAACAGGAAGTGACATCATGAGAAGCGGTGGTAATGGATAAACTCACAACACATGTGACTCTAAGAAGTCTTAATGGAAGTGTTTTAAATTTTTTCAAGAACGGCATAAAATACTGTAGGAATAAACCAACTTAATAGTTGATTCCATTTAAGACCCTAGCTAACAGGGAACGTTCTCAGAACATTGACTACTGTTCTCTAAAAGTTCTCTCTACGTTCTTGCAAAAAGCGTTCTTGCAGTAACGTTAGTAGAACTTTTAAACGCTATATATATTACATATAAAAAACAGTGCAGATCTGCAACAGCTCATGTTCATACACATCAGTGTGTTGATGTTTTATTTCTGTCATTTCTTACTTTCTGTGGGTAAACAATCTCCTCTCTCAGGAAGGGGTTTTCTCCAGCGTTACGGTCGAAAAGGCCCCAGTCCATCTTCAGGTCCCAGATCAGTGTGTAAAGTGAACTGATGACTGAAGACAGGATGAGCAGGTAGAAAAACACCTCAGCATCTGCATGTTTCTGATCTGAAATCAAACACAACAGTCTGAGCTTCAGAAATCAGTGATGTGCATGTGATGTTTCACACTGTGTCCGCTAGAGGGAGACAATTTACCATCTTTACTTTGCACACAAAACACTTAAAACGTCTACACTTGAACTTCCACTTGCAAAGATTCAATTCAACATTTCATTAAATTTTATTTCACAATTCATGTTCCAAAGGGGTTGTTCAAAAGGATTTCTAGCTTTGACATTATAGCTTTTCACAATACATTTTAAAGCGGCTTTTAAAAGCAGAACTAAAATATAAGAATATAAAATCGCATTAGACTTTAGATATTTTAGCTAAAATTATTTATCATTATTTAATTATTATTATTTATTATTTTTTATTTAAATATCTTAACATTGTCCCAGTATTCAAATATTAAATCGTTTAATAGGGCCTGACACATTTATCAGATAGTAGACCAGGGTAGGTCTCAGGTCAGCGAATGGTTAAATCTCTCTGGCATCTCCACACACAGACAGAAGACAGGGCTGAATCTGGAACAGACCCATCAATCTTAATAAAGCCTTTCACACTCTGCTGTCAGGTGCCAGGAAACCAGCAGAGGTCATTTTTCACTGGACACACCACAGTTTTGACCGTCCTGTTTTACTGCTCTGAGCTATGAGTTCCCAATACAGTGTCCCTAGATTACCCGAAACCCAGATACCCAGTTCACACAGCCCGTTACGAGTGTAATCTCAGTGTAATCTTATCACACAGTCCACCTGTCTCACATCATTACTTAGGCTTGTGATTCACATCTTTAACTGCAACAATTTCTATATGTGACACATGATTTATTATTTCACCCTTCTAAAACATCCGTCCAATCCTGGTCAAACAAACGTAATGTCCTTTTCCCTTTGTGATTTTCCTTTGTCCTTTTCCTCAAATCTGTTATTTGACGCTATCAGGGCAGGAAAGCGCAGATGTCTATGTACCCCAAATCTCTATATCCCTTCTCTAAGATGCTTGTTTTGATCCGAGATAAGGAAAAGAGCTACACAGAAAAAAAATCATATTTTGGAGGTTCAAAGCTTCATCATTATTCTGGAGATACACTCACACTCCTCTGTCTCGCCGCAGGCAGGCAATTACAGCTCAGCCTCCTCTGATTTGTCCATTTTCATTCATTTCCTTTCTTATTTTTTGCTGTGTCTATTTTTTCTCTCCCCTAATCTCTATTAACTCTACTATTCCAATATTTACCTTGGGCTTTCAAATAGCATCTTTTTAACCTCTGTTTATATTTTGCTCTGTCCTGTTGGATATCATTGATTTTCTCAGCTAAACTATACAAATCACATCCTGGAATTGAACCTACCATCAGAATCATAATTTCTAATCAATGCACAGGTGATGGGGCTGATGTCTGATGTATTCATATATTAAACAGACATACTGCCAGAGACATCTTGAGTGAACCCTAATGAGTGTATTAAATGCATGACAATGTTGCCCTGTTGGTCACAGCTGAATGGGGCCTGATTTACACCCACAAGGCAGATGTTCTGGGTTGTGGATCAAATTTAATCTAGTGATCACTGATACAGGGATGATACTAATAAACTACTAATAAAAAGCTGTCCACTAATATTTTGATTCCTTGGAGCAGAATTCTGTTGCTCTGCTAAATTTAGTACAAGCAAAACATATATGCAGTGGAGTAACATTTAACCACGCTTGTTATTTAATCCTGACATTTAAAAGGAATAAATAAAGTTGTCTTTCTAATAGATACGGGAAAGAGAGAAGGCAGAATGTCTGATAAATGAGAGAGCGAGAGACAGGAAAGAAGACAGACTAAGAGAAAGATGTATTTGAGCAGCTGTCTTCACACCTCAGACGAAATTCAGCGACACAATCATCAGACACTAATTGTAGATTGAGGCAAAAGTAAAAGACATGCTATGATGACATGATGAAGAACAATTACCGTGATTGAATGCAAGGAACGGTGTTTGGTGATAAATGGAACCTATAGCTTCATGCATGCAGAAATGAAACAAATGATATCTATATATTCATATATAAAACACTCATCTGTCCTTCATAATCAGACAGCGTCCCCAATAAAGCTTCTCTAATTTTATTTATGTTCTCTGTTCTCTCTTTAATATTGCTACTGCATATAAACCCTAAATCTTCATTCATTGCTATTTTTACCTTTGTGAGTTCTGTAGAGGGCTGCAAATGTGACCACAAAGAAGGTGGTGGAGTATTTCCCAGCATTCACTAGGTGAGGAAAGGCTCTCCTGGTGTCACGGTAACGTCGCATGCACTGCACGAACCGCAGCCACGCAGGCAGACAGTGGATGATGGCGCGAACCCCATAAGAGTAACTGTTGCACTTCTCATCGCCTGATGAAGAAAGAGGAGAAAACTGATATGCACAAATTCACTTCCTTCCTCTCCGGATTACACCTTTTAAAACTGTCAAAGTAGAATCATATTAAAGCATCTCAACACATTGAATAAGGCTTTGGATGTATTCCCACAGGGTAAACAATGATTTAGCAGAATAACATAAGGTTTAACAGGAATGGCTCGATTGCCTGGGGCCAGCATGAGAGAGTGAGAGTGGGGTTGTGCTGCAATACATTCTACACTGATCGTGTGTTTTTAGCAAATTCAGCTGATTTAAATATGTAACCAAGATATTGTAATCTGAAATAAACGACATTTTTTGTCAAATTTAAACGTTTTATTAGGAGTCTTGAAGCCATCAGTCAGAATAAGCTGAAAACATGAACCAATCAGTAAGTCACGCTGTACAACAATTACAACAATCGCAAACATTTATGTTATGAATTTAAGACTCACAAAATACCAGTGTTTTCTTTTGTGACAATTAAAATGTTGCTAAAAAGAACTAATCAAATGATAATTGTCATTTATCATAAATATTAGTTATCATATGACAAGACTAGCGGAAAAATAGGATAAAGTTTTCTCTCTCACGGTCCCCCTTCACCTCTCTCAGAATTTTCTGATATTCTTAAGCATGAATTTTTCACACCATTAGACAGCCGCTGATGTGTCCTGCATCACTGCACATGATCAGCTCCTGTCACCCTGATAAACTGACGTCTGTGTTCACACTGACTGCTCAATCTTTATTCATGTGTGACAGCAACTCATTTCAGCCATCCATATAATATAACACAAATAATCATGAACTTGGAAATGGCACAACATGGCTCAACCTGACTGTCTGTCTGTTGTATAATACAACAATCTGTCGATTTTGTTTTGAATCAATCAATCTGAATCAGTACATTTCAGGATATCTTCATTCTGAATTACCGTATGTGGTGGGCAATAAGCCATTCAGTTCCCCCCATTTCAGCTCCATGCTGTAGAAACAGATCAGATACTCCAGATCAGACAGAACAATCACCAGCGAGTTGAGCTGGTCGGCCAGCCAGAAGTCAGCGAACTCCACGCGGTGGAACGGGGCGGTGAAGACGCGGAACTGAGGAAAACAGAGAAAATATGAACCATAAATATTTCAACGGTAAACCCACAGAAGACAATGTGAACTCCGATAAATCATGCTTAATGAAACCAGAAATTAGTTTAAGAAAGAAAACGTCAGTTTGATTCACGTTGACTTGTGTATGTATGATGTAAACTTTAGTGTAATGTGCAAAAAGTTCAGTTCGAAATTACACTTCCTACAAAATTAAGATATTTTACTATTTAAATTTGATTTAGTTCACTACACAATGTCTCCCCTTCAAAACATTTCCATGGTAAACAGTTTCAGTCACAACAGCACAGTTACTACAGTTACTGTGTGGTTCCTTCACTAACTATAAAACAACGTTCTGTCCCTTTTAGTCTGCAGAGCTCTGTTGACATTTCCCAGCAACTACCGTGACCTCAGCCATCATTCTTCTGCGACTCAAATGTCAGTCAGTATTGATTTCTCCTCACACAAACCGATCAGCTCTTTTTATCGAACAAAACAGGTGAAGGCCACATAAATGTGATTTTTAAACATACAGGGATGAATGTGCCCTGGAATGAGTGTCCAGGTACCTGCTGTAGTGAACTGTGAAAATGAAATGCATTATTTTTAATATATGTTTTGTTCTGATGACGATGATATTGCTGCTGTTTTCTTGTATATTTGTGACAAAGAGGAAAGGTCTTAGAGTCATTCAAAGCGAAACTGTACCTTAAAAAACGTCTTTTTACACCAACAATGATCAGATTTAATTCTGACCATGTCGAAGTTCCTAATAAAATTACCAGCCAGCTGGCAAAAACATGCCAAAGCTATTTTGTACTCACATAATGAACTTGGCAAGAGTTTATTTTTGGCCCCTGGAGGTTTGTTTTAAAGTCACAGCTGTATGTCCTGGAGTGAGACAGTGTGTGTGAGATCAGTGCAGAAGATCAGCCACTGCTCAAGCGTCAGTAAACACTGTGTATAATCTACAGGAAGTGTGTGTGTGTGTGTGCCCCACAGAATAAGACACCAGTCTGGGTCAATTACAGTTGGGGAGGGCAATGAAACAGAGTCAGACACCCACTGATGGCTCCATCCCAATAATGAATGCAGAGACACAGCCTCACATCTGCTGAGATAGAGCTGCAATCTATTTCCCTTTACCTCACTGTCGAGCACTGAGACGTGTATATACACACACACTGCTTACAGAAACACATTTTATTCTGTACACATACAGTGCATAATCTCACATACACAAACACACACACTACCCTATCTCACCCAGGCAAAGGGATAACATACAAAGGCAGTGAAATCAAAAAGATGGACAACATAGTGCAAAGACAGCTGCTTGTCCATTAAAATGAGAATACATTTTTCAGCAAACTTAATTTAATCTGTTATAAACTTGAATGCGAGTAATTGAACAACATTTGAACAGCATTTACTGAAAGTGATTTCAGTAAAAAAAATAAACCAGGCAGTGTAAGAGTTTAATTTCTTACTTCCAGGCACAATTCAAAACAACGACACGCTGATGTTTATTAGGATAAATGACAAATGTTAACAGCTCTGATGAAGAGCATGTTTATCTAACCTCATCTAAAGCCCGCAAGCTCATTCTGTGACTGGAGTCTGTAATGCATGTTTGTTACTGTGATGTAACTTTTCCTGGCCAATTTGTACAGTGATATTTTTGCTTTAAAGCACCAGTAGTAGTTTTTTTTAAAAGAAAGCAATTGTTTGTGGAACAAAGGTTCTTCTCTCACCAACAGTTTGATAAGCCAGAAGCGGGATTTGTAGTATGCGGTTTTAAAGGGGATGATGAGGAATAGCAACATTAAGCCGTAGAGGATCAGAGGATTCGCCTGCATGGGCAGCAAAGTGTAGTCGGCAAACAGACAGGAGAGTATACTGAGACACCACATTACCCCCAAAAACCCTGCAATCTGCAGCGAGAGAGAGACAGAGAGAGAGAGACAGAGAGTGACAAACAAGAGTGATAAACAAGAAATTGAATATTAAGATGCATTCATTTTCAGCTATTTAAACAAAAGTTCTGTAGACTGTAAATTACAGTGTCACAGCAGCTATATTTTTAGGCTACACACAGTATAAAATCACAGCCATTCAGTCAAAGGTTATTTAAAGAACCTTTTCTTAATTACCTTTAATAGTCTAAAAAACCTTTTTCCACTACAAAGAAAGGTGTAAAAAGGTAAGGTAAGAAAAGGTGAAAACGGAAAGGGTAAAAGGTAAGAAAGAAATCATTCTTTGACTGAAGAAGAAGAACCTTTGACAGAAGGATTCTTTGGGGAACTGATAATGGTTCTTCTATGGTTCTGCTGTGAAGAACCCTTTTAGCACCTTTATTTTAGAGGGTGTACAGCATGTGTCTCACCTCAAACAGATGTTGGTGTGAGAGGTTGTTTCGAGGGTTGAGCTCAAAGATCAGCACGTGATTGACACCCGCCTGCCTCCAGCCGTACGTGTTAATCCCCAACAGGAACAGAAATTGAACCAGCAGGAAACCGCCACGGTAGATGCGCACCAGCGGCCAGATGTTCTGATTATGGATGAAGAAAGCACCTGATAGAGAAGAATCAGTCACAGCGATGGATGATTAACACGGATGTATTATTTCATAACTTGTGAGAAGTTTATTAGCAGACGTGTGACAGATAAATAAATACATTTGTATAACAAATTGTTATCATAATAATGATTAACAACACTATCTGCATTGTTTCACTTTTTCTTGTTAATGAAAACCAAATTCATATATGAAGGTATTACTCACACAGTACGTGTCTAAAGAAACATGATATTACTATGATATTGGTTTGTTAGCTTTTAAAGGTGTAAAAAAGGAAAATAACTGCACCAGTCAGGACGAAGGCTACAGCCAGGACAATGAAGACCCCACAATACAGCCCCACACGGAAAGTGGTCCAGGCTGGTGCAGGCTGAATGAAGAGACAGCAAATATGAGATACCTGAAACTTAATTTCTCTGCTTTAATGTAAAAGCTCATGCAGTCCTAAAATGTATCATACTTTATATTACATGCACAGATGCATCTACCCAGAAAACAGGGAATGTTTTCAAAACGTTGGCTAATGTTCTCTAAAAGTTCTCATTCATACCATTCAACATTCACAACATTTTTAAAATGATATAAACTATATATCAAAACATTTTTTAAGTTGTTAGTTTTGTCGTTTTAAATGTTTTATAAAGTTATACAATTTTAAGGCTCGCAAACTGTTGTAGACCTAGAACTAAGAGTACTGCATAAAAATACATCCTAACTGTTTTACAAGCTTTTTATGGGCTGTCTAATAACTACAAGGTTCCCCTGTAAAGTGTAAGCCGTGCAGTTCTGTGGTGCCCTCAAAGTTGTTGTGGTTGTTTTAGCAGCTCATGCAGCCCAATTCATCACCTGAGCAGCTCCAAGCGGTGGAACCCGCAGTCTCTTCATGGCCTTCTGACGGTCGCCACCCTCCAGCTCTGTGGTCACCAGAGCCTGGGCACAGAAAGGTCAAGTTATTCCTAGCAACTAAAATTACAGCTACAATCCGTGCCTTTTGCCTTTAAAATTGCAGGTTACCTTTACATACTTTTCTGTACATATATTAAAGTCAAAGGAAGCCAAACTGACATTTTCTGGGAAATCTGACCCGACAGCTCAAATTATAAATCATTATTATAAACTTATCTTTGTGAATCGGGGTAAGATAAAGACAGTTTTGAACACCGATCTGATATGTTCTTAACTCATTGAGTGATTTTTGTTTATTTTTAATCAAAAAGGTTACGGATTGCAGTTTTAAGTTAAGTTATTCTTGATTTTTTTAGAGCTTAATGCACGTGATTTTAACTGCTAAAGGTGATCAGCAGCCACAAGAACATGCATTGGACGGCTACAGTATTTTACAGTAACACTGATGTAATCTCATTATGATAACAAGCAGGAAGTCACAGGTCATGAGGGTGGAGTCATGTGGCATACCTCAGTCTCAGAGATGAGCTGTGTGATCTTCTTGCAGGTGTAGAACGGAGCCACCTCCACGTGAGCCACACGCCAATCAGCTCCACGAGGTGTATCCAGAATCTTGTCATGTTTCTTCAGGATCTTCCGGAATCCAGTGAAGTTCAGGTTCTGTATGAGGTTTCAGATATCGGAAATAAAATTATCCAGCAGTACACAGGAAATAGCAAATGCACTAGATGATTCATTTGTAGGTTAATCCTATGAGCAAGAAAGACAGAGAGAAAGAGAGAGAGATAAAAGAGTGAGAGACAGAGCATAGAGTGAGAGAGAGAGAAAGAAAAGAGAGAGAGAGATAAATAAAAAAGAGTCAGAGAGAGCAGAGAGAGAGAAAGAGAGAAAACAGGGAGATGGAGAAAAGAAAGAAAGAAATAAAGGACAAAGAGAAAGAAATGCACCCTATAGAGAGCATACAGAAATGTCATAATGACAGATTTCAGACCTGGTAGTTCTGCAGCAGGATGAGGCTGAGGTAGAACTCGCTGAAGGCCAGCTGCAGATCTTTGATGTTACGATGTTTGTTGCGCTCCTTGTTGGACAAAGCGAGCACCGTCTTGCGACGGCTGCGCAGCCCTGGAGCACTGCTCTCCCGCTGGGCGTCCAAAGATGTCTGCAGTTCATTCTGCAAAGTAGCGAACCGCCGCTGCGCCTCAGCCAGTTTCTCTACATGAACATTTAGACAGAGAAGCCGATATTAATGTTTGAGCTGTAGGGCACGTGAATAACCCAGGTTTGAATCCGGCCTGCAACATGTCCTGACTCCATTTTCACTCTTCCCAAAAATGTTGTTTCTCTCCACTATGTCTAATGAGAAAGCTTAAATAAAAAACAGAAGAATTGTATGTATAACTTATTTGTGGCAAGCAACTCTGTAGGGCAAAAACATTTATTTTCTTTGTGAGAAAATGCACAGGTGAACACTAGGCCACATCTAAACGGTACTACAAAACCTCTCAAATTATTTTTACCCACAGACATAAAGTCTGCTTGGCTTACACTTCGGTAAAAAGATTCGGTAAAGAGAAAAAACTGAATTAAATTTAATGACAAATAAATCCCTCATTCTGTCCATTAACCAGCTAATAAAGCACACAGATTTCCTGACAGAACGAAGCCCTTCCTGGAAGAGTCATATCTCAGACAGCATTAGCCAGGCCAGTGTCCCAGCACAGTTTGGTAAACAGGGCTCGGTCGCCCATCTCACTTTCAGAGGAAGAGGAAGGAAGGTATTAGGTTTATTAGAGGAAGAGGTATTAGGTTTAGCACACATGTAAACCTAGTGAGACCTGCTGGTGTATGTGTTATAACCCCACTGAGAGACAGCTGAGTGCAGCCTGATTACAGAGAATGCAGAGGAGAGCTGATGTAGTTTATACTGTGTCACTGGGCCCTGACTGTCCAACTTTTGTTAATTTGTCATGCAGCAGACACTTCCTTATCCAAAGTGCCTTAAATAAGTGACTGAGGGTTCTCTAGGACCCTCTTTGTACATACTTACATTTGTGTACATTCCATCAGTATGTTTATGTGTGTTTATGTGTGTTTGTGTGTGTTGCCTGGGAATCGAACCCAATCGAGTTTGTTATTGTGTCTGGTATTGTGTATTGTGTATATGCTCTATCAGCCACAAAGGAAGGCAAAGCGATTTAATTAACAAACTAATTAATGGTCTAATTAATGAAAACACATTCCAAGCAATATTTCATACCGCATTTGTAATGTTTTTGTTACTTAATGGAAACATCAGGGAAACATTCCAACAACCTATAATTGTCAGCTGGGAGTATGGTACCTACTCTGACTAAACGTCTGTGCTGCTGCAAGCTGATCGTGGATCAGATGGTGTTAAGAATCTATGTGCTTAACAGATCCGGTCCACTGGGACGAAGACGGCATGCACTCAGTGTTAAGAAGTCATGTTGTTAATTCAGGACCACTCGAGGGTCTCAGCCACAACACAGTCTGGGTCAACTGAACAGAATCTGTTCTATTACATCTACAAAGAGCAGCTGCTATACTAATATAGATTGTAGTTCTAATGGTCAGCAAATATGATAACGCTTCCATTACCACGCCTCAATCTTACCAAAACCCCAAGAGATTTCTATTCAAATGGATAATTCTATAATAAATTGTAATAGAAACATGTTTTATATATGTACTGTACATAAATATGTTTCTGTATACATATACATTATGCATGTATACTTGTATGTGTGTGTATAGGACATATATACAACCACACATATCGTGTTTTATGGGTACATTCCATAGACATAATGGATTTTTATACAGTACTGTACCAACCTAACCATCACAGCAAACATACTTTTATTTTAGATTTTCAAAATAGATTATTCTGTATGATTTATAAGCTTGTTTCCTCATGGGGCCCTAAAAATGTCCCCACAAGGTCAAAATTTACTGGTATTACTATACTTGTACTATGCTATACTCATTACGTAGTGAATACCAGGACCACACACACACAAAATTACTTATTGGGTCGGACAGTTTCCCAGCTTAATATCGTCGCCAGTTTTCTTTGGCTGGGCAACTCGATTAGAGTTTATTTTGGTCTGTCTGGCACCTGCAGCTCTGAGTGTGATGAATGATTTCTCAGAGGCAACTGGAGGGTAAAGAGACTAAAGCTAGATTATAAATAGAATTCATTTCTTTCTTTTTGTGTTAAATTATGAATGTCCACCTACTTTTTTTTCTTTGAACAACTGCTGATCTAATGTTTTCGTCTGATTCTGAGATTTGCATTTTCAGGAAGAACTGACTCAAAAACATCAACCTTGCACTTCCAAAAGGCAATAGGGTTTGTTATGTGCTATCCCTTAAATAGCCACTAGGGGCAGTGGTACATAGACATTACTGTGACACTGCAGTCAAAGCAATAACAGCTTATGTTGTGGTATGCATATATTATATCATATATTAACAGCATAATTACATGCCTTTCTGACATGTCAACATCAGGCATTACACATTACATCATGTCCCAAAATACTGCTGTACACCCAGAGCCCAGTCACAAGAAATCACCTGCATGCATTCAGCAGACTCCCAGCTAACAATTTTAGGTTGCAAGAATGTTTCCCTAACGTTTCCTTTGAGTAACAAAAAGGTTAAAAATGTTACTTTTGAAAGTCTGTGAACATTCAAAACGGCAACGTTTTTTAGACACTGTATTAATGTTTTGCTTGGTTATACAAACGTTATTCAAAAATGTCTCAACTGTGTAACATTTTTAAAACGTTCCACTAACTATTTATGAATAACGTTTTTGAAATGAAATATAACATTAAAAAGTTCTACTAACGTTACTGCAATAATGTTTTTGATAATGCTGAGAGAACTTTTAGATCATGTTAGCCAACGTTCTGAGAACTTTCCATATTCCATATATAAGGGTTGTGCGAATACCGTTTCAAAGTAATCATCAATGTGATCTAATTATTTTATTATATGAATATATTCAGCTTTTCAAGGCAAGCAATGAAAGAATACCTGAATAGAATGTGTTGATTTTGGAGAGTTCCTTCTCACAGGTCTGGAAGAACTTCTCCTCAAACTTCGCATAGTAGCGCTTGACAGTGTCTTCATCCGTGACTGAAAGAGACGACAGACAAAGAGGTCAATCTGTGTTTGACCTCTAAACGTACTTTTGTGAATCAGGGTAAGGTATTGAGATCGTGTTGAACACTGATCTGTTATGTACTTGCTCACTAACTGTTTTTATGTTCATTTTTAACCCAAAAAACTTTAATAATGACAGATACAAACTTGTTAGGAAGCCGCATTTAAAATAAACAGGATTAAGCATTTAAGAAGACAATCACTCTCTGTTTAAACAGACCTGCTGGTTGTGGTGGGCAGTAATCCACTGTGTGTTACACACTGAAGAGTGATGGACCCCAAAGGCCACATAAACACTCACAGCCTCAATCTTTCATACTGACTCACCAAGAGTCATAAAATCAGCGCTTTGAGCTTAACACATCTCCATCTAAACTCATATATAAATGTAGGGGGCTGATGTGTTTATGAGGTATAGACTGTAATACTTGGATTAATATTTAATAATTTGATATGAATATTTGATCAAATGTTTTACAGTGCACCTGTCAGTCTTAAAACTGCCTGACTGACAGGCTGCCTGAGGCTTTTGCCTGTCAAAGTTTATATTCTCTTTAAATAAATGAGTCAGATAAAGCTGTTAGCTTCTGTTAAAGGATGTCAATCAAATTCAGTTCATCACACACTTAATGTGTTACATTCAGTGGAATATGCATCAGATCTGCGCATTCATTAACCTGTGCATCACCCGTGCATTCATTAACATGAATGTGCAACACAGAAACTCAACTCAAAGGCCAAAAGCATTTACAATTCTGGGTCTTAAATGTGGTTGTTTTATAATGAGCATACAGTGTTTACAGTATATACAAATTCTGAGAGGGAGACATGACAAGAGGATGACCTCTGACATCTCTTCTTGTGATGCACAAACAGGATGGTGACAGAAGAGATAGACATGGGAGAGTAATTCTCTATCATGGACACTTGTGCCCCTAAATGACCCGCATCCAAACTTATACAGCTTGCACAGCTTGTTACAGGAAGGGCTGAATGTCAACTCATTAAGGCTCTGTTAGTGCGGTTGTCACGATTACAGAGGAAGCTCTCTCTAATATCTTTAGTGCCATGTACCTGTTGTTTACTGCTCACAGTGACAGAGTTATTGAGAGCCCTTTTTAGCCACAGAGTGACATTATAGCCCTGCTGTGACCTGAAGACAATGAAACAAGAACTCTCCAAGACCAAAGACCGAATTACATCTACATTTGTTTCAAATTGCATGTTTTATTAGTCTGCGCGTTTCCTGGGACTTGAACCCATGACATCATGCCATCCAAGGTGCATTTGACTTTCTTCAGCCGAACACAATCGGAATTATAATAAATAATATCCTGACTCTTCCCAGCTCCATAATGGCAGTAAATTGTGATTTTTCCGAGATTTTTCAATTAATTTTATAAATAGCGCATGAGAGTAAATTATAAAAGGATTCTCATTTTGTGGTAAACTATGCGTTTAACAGAAAAAGAGGGACTGACAGATTTAGAGTTGAGGTACATCCTCCACATTTACTCTTTTGTTAGTGGAAGTTTTGCAGTTTAAACTGTGGACAGCTCTATGTGGATAATACATATATATACTATACCTGTGTATAGTATATATTTGTGTTTTTTACATTGTTTTATGGCTGTTATTTATTTAAAATATTTTAACATCATCAATCTCCTCAGTGGGTTTAATTTCTAAATAAATTGTCTTTAAAGGAAGTCCTTCTGATAAACAGGAGCTCTGCTGGTTCCTCATGAACAGTGACTGTAATTGCTCTAAATCAGAAGCACAGAGCAGTGCAGTTCTCAGCACACTTCATGAATCCTGACTCAGGATTCTAGGGTCTTACACATCAATCCCTAACAAAACTGAAACCAACCCATGCTCAACCTGCCCTACCCATCTCAGATTCTCTCTCTCTCTCTCTCTCTGCTTCTGTGTCTCTATCATACCTTCTCGACAGGCTCAAATAAATATAACATTTTCCCTCTGGGTGCCTAGATTTACCAGAACTGACAGAGGCCGTGGATCAAGAGATCAGACTCCAAAAAGCCCTGCAGGAACTGGATCCATCTGTCTAGCCTTTCAGCCTAAAAATATGAAGTCAAATGTTTTTTTCCTCTTCTCAGCCTCATGGACAAGAATGAGAAACAAGAAAAAGAAACACACAAACGAGGTTTATGAGAGACAGAGACAGAAAGAGTGAGAGAGAGACTTTACAACACCTTTTATTTAACAATTCTGGATTTTGTTAGCCTTACAAAAGAAACAATAATTCACCATCATTTAAAGTTACCAAACTTGTGCTTATGCACCAAACATTGCTTATTTTTTACAATTCATATTCTAATTTCATTCTGGATTTTATCAAAGCCTTGAACAGAGATAGCATATTTTCCTTTATTTTCAATTTTATATGACTTCCAAATAGACAATTTTTCTTAACCAGTCAAAAAATTACATCCAAATTTACATCCAAAAACAAACAGTGTTTTTAAAAACATCTAACCTAGACTCACTAAAATCTAACAGAGAGCTAGGGGGAAGAGAGGGAGAGAGAGAGAGAGAGAGAGAGAGAGAGAGAGAGAGCAAGCATTGCATACATTGTCTAAGTTGAATATTTTATCTTATTACAGAGCGACTGGCACTCTGCTCATTTTACAATCCACTTAAGTGATGTAATGGCACCTCTGTGCTATTTATTGCTCCTTGTCGCCCTGTTTGCATTGTTGTGGTGCTGCTAAACACGGGTGTGAGTCCCCACATCTCCTTATCCGCCCTCCACACAGTGATCTCAATCATCGCAGCAGAATGAAACTGTACGCCTGGTAGCAATAACAAGAGGAGGAAATGCTCTGTTGTTGGAGGTTTTATGAGGGCCCATCATCCTGAGTAAATAAGAGGAGGCGATTATTTGCTCTCACTGGCACGGTCTAATAAAAGGCTAAAATGTGTGGGTGGAATTGCAGGGGGGCGACTATGCGCTGAAACCTGTTAAGCAGCACTGATGCATGCTGGGAAAAAGACAAAGTGGGCGCATGAAACGCTGCACATAAAAGCCTCTCACAACCACCCATCTGCCCAGCCCCCAGTGAGTCAAGCAGACCCTCTGAGATAAAGGAGAACCCTTGTAACAACCCCGGTCTCAGAAGCTTTCTGTTTCCCTCTTAACTATCTTAGTCCCTTAAGACACAATTAGACCGATCGATCAGAACACTTCTGGCAATTATCAACAATTAGCATTAAAGAAATCTAAGCAGCATGGTTTTAAATAACACGTTTAAAACACTGCAAAGTAAGCAAGAGACTGAAACTGTTTAGATGTCTCAGTGTAGATTCGTTTTTACGACTGTTCTGCCCATCGAGAGGGTAAATCTTGGTGGACGATACAGATGAAATGTGAAATGGATGATGGGATATGAAATCTGAGTCAATCAGAAATATATCGCTGCCACAGATCTGGCCCAGCAAAATGACACTGGAATTTGGCCCTGCAACTCACTTCTAGCAGGAATTTGCCAGGGAGACCATAAATTCACTTACATAACCAAAATTAAAATAAACATACATCAGTCGATAAAAAACCCATTAAAATTAAATTGCAGATTCATCTGTTTTAGCATTTAGTTTGTTTTAAAAGTGGCTTCAAATACATGAGCTGTCCGTGGTTCTGAAACTGTGCTCCAATCACACAACTGTTCAAACTTATATATAACAGAGCATTCCAGTGGAAAGATATTTCAGTCTCAAATCAATGAGAATAAAGTTACAGTCTAAAAGCTTTTATGAAACCATGGTTTGACCTTAATCTTTCAAACTGCATTACAGGAACCCTTCAAATAAAAAACCTGCACGTTTGTTTCAATCTAAACTTCGGTTTCCTCTTCTAACCATTATTCTTAAGATATCAGAAAAAGAAAATCTTCTCTATTCCAGCTAACAGGGAACGTTCTCAGAACATTAGCTAATGCTCTCTCAAAAATTCTTTTAGTAACATTAGTAGACTGTGTTTTTAATGTTTTATAACATCATTGAATATCAAAAATATTTTTCTTAAGCTGTTAGTGAAACATTTTAAAAATGTTACAGAACGTTACAGAATTAAAAAAGTTTGAATAATGTTCTTTAAATCACACAGAAATGTTAAAACAATGTCTAAAAAAACTGGACTTTCTTACTAGCATTTCTAGAACTTTTAAAATAATATTTTTAACGTTTCTATTACTTAATGGAAATGTTAAGGAAATGTTCCTAAACCCTAAAATTATTATCTGGGATATCTATATTCTAACATATCAGCACAGGGTGTATTCGTTTACCAAAATCAGACAAGAATGTGACCCGACAGTAAATGCCTGTAAAGATGAAATGATTATTTGGATCATTTATTCGACTGTAACATGGTCAGTCTGTTAGACAGCGGGCAGACAGGATATTCCTCTGTAACTGTGTTAGAAGCTCCTGGGGTGGAAAGATCACAGAGTTATTTGAGGAAAGACGATATGAGCATGGCCAGTCTTAACCCAGTTTCTGTTGTTTCTGGATAAACAAGCAACCTTAGAGACATTAAAATCTGGAAAACTACTTTCATTAACTTAATACATAAAACAAAAGTGAAGTTTAAAAGAACTGAAGAAATGGACAGCCAGGCACGCAACATCTTTGCTTAACTAATATTATAAAATACGAAATATATTTAAAAAAGAACTTCTAGATCATTATAAATCACACTATTATTGCTGTATCAATCCAAGAAAATGTTTGGCATTATGGCACAATGTTAACTTTTTAATAGAGTTACTAGTTCTGAAACGCAGTTTCTTAACGTCCAGTGAAAACCCATGCACAAAATTATAATATAATTATAATAAAAATTACAAATGCTACTCTGTAAAAGGCATCATCTCTTTATCTCCACATTATAATCCCTCAAAACACACACACACGCCTGTTTTAAAAATATTTCTCTTTTTGGCTCATGTGCAGGCTGACGCAGGGCTTGGCTGTGTGCCGACTCCACAGAGCGTCTCAGCTCTGAAGAGTTATCAGTTCTCCTCACACTCAGACTGAGGTCAGACGTCTGCAAATTCTGTCTTAAAAACAGCCCCGTCACGCTTGTGTGAAGATTTCTCTGCTTCAGACTCACTCGCCGATAAAACATCCACTGAAGATTTGTCTCCTTTGTTTAGCTCAGATACGTCTTCTAAATGTCATGCACTTCAGTTCACAATGGAATGAAACATCCGTCTTATTTATTTAATAGATTTGAAGGCCAATAATGTATAAAACAAGTTTCTGACAGAGTAAACAAAATGCAGTTTTTTTTATCCGCTGCACAATGAATTAAATGTGTCAGGCTACGTGAGAATGCATTAAACATACAGACGCATCCCTTACAGGAAAAACACATGAACTTCACATTTGCACAAACACGTGATCAGATGTGAAAGTGTTTTTGAAACATTCCATGTACATTCCCATGTGAAACACATGGGGACATGTTTCTTTACATGTTTTGCACACGTGAAATTCACGTGTCTTTTCTGTAAGGGACTGTAAGTTGCTTTGAATAAAGGCATCTGCCAAATGCATACATGTACTTCGATTTCTGTTGTATCTGAACAAATGTTTTATATTGACAAAATGATATTAATGTAACTGTTTTTAAACAGTAAAATAAAATGTTGCATATATATTTCATTCTCTTATACAGTAACAGAATGAATCAGGTCAGGGCACACAATGCCTGTCTTAACATGCATTTACAGGTAAGAGATCTCACTGCAATACCTGGACAAAAAAACAAAACTTCTGACTTTGTTTCAACTGGTTTTCATCAGATGTAAAGTTTAAAACTGCTAGCATGAAGGCAGGGTACCTCTGCGATGTTACAAAGATAATGTCACTTTTAAAAACGGAGGAACAAGGCTTTCAATTATCTCCAGGCAATGTGTGTGAGCCGTGAGGCTTATAAAACAAAAGATTTATTAATCCAGTCCCCAGGCGAGAGCCCCGTCTTCTGAATTAAAGGGTGTGTGTTTTAACACCTCTGTGAGTCAGCGTGAGATCAGACACTGAGCTCTGGTAAATGTCACAGAACAGTCTTTTGAAAACAGGATTTAGCCTGAGGGAGCCTCTATATACAGTATCAGTACAGAAAGAATTTTCATATGCTGATCCAGGAACAGAGGGGAAGCATGTGTATTTGTTGAAGAACGTGTGATGTGTAGACTCACAGCAGATCTAGTTTCATTAAGCCAGTTCTTCAGGGGCCTGCAGTGGACCAGTGAAAGACTAATGAAAGCTATTGACAGACCAGTTACTGGCTCTGAAACATGTTATAGGAAAAATATACAGATGAATGATAGATAGATGGATAAATTTGTCAGAATGCTTCTTTGGCCCAGAGGCTGAATCCTAAAGACTCGCTTCCTGCCGGTATTAAAAAAATCACTCTTACAGTTCATATATGTTAGCCATATACAAGATACTAACAAATGATCTTAAATTTTACAACCATTTAGAGCATTGTAATTAGTTTAATGAGCCTGTTCATTTAGTGATTACTCTGTTAAGTAATTTGCAGATTTAACAGCTGCAGACAGAAAGACTAGTCTGGGTGGGTGGTTTGAATCATGTTATTAGTATAACAGATACTGAATCTCTCTCTCAGACTTAAATAACATGGTTTATTTTTAACTTCCTGTTTCAAGTCTCTTTACAAAGTGAATAACCAGTTTATGGATAGATTGCACTGCTCTCTAAACCGATTACACACTCACTTCTCTATTACAGAGACTGAGGAAGAATCAAAACATGATTAGAGTCGAATCCGGCACCTCCGGAATCAGATCCTGAACGTTTTTTATCACTCACCTCATCGCAACACCTCTGAAAGCAATGTACGCTATGACCTGTACATGTATTTCGTGAAAATCAAGTATAATAATGATTTAATGTTGTTATTAACACAATCCACAGTACAATATCAGATCAACCGTTACCACCAAAATGTTTCACTGATTTTCAAGGAAGTGAAAACCAGGAAAGCCCAATCAGATCCATTTTCAGTCTGATAACGGTGTTAAGCTGTCTCACATCTATAGCCTTCTTCAATAACACATTTAAACAGAGGTTAATGAGATGTCTCAGATTTCTGCCTCCTCAGGCCCTCAGAGACCAGCAGAAAACACATAGCAGCTGCTCCCTGCCTTCTGAAGACCCTCCAGATCTGTGTGTGTGAAAATGAACATGTAGCTGTCTGTTTGTTTCATGAGATCCTCACACTGCTAAGGTGGCACAGAAGTTGCATCTGAAACCACAAAAAGGTGCATTTACATCCAATTTAAATTAGCAGCATAAATGCAAGAAACAATGTTTTGTTTAAAACTAAAACTGCAATTTGTTGCTTTTGTCTCTCTAACACCATCTCTGTTAAAACATAAAATTGCAGGTTACTTTACCCACTTTTCTTTGTGCATGTTGAAGTCGAATGAAACCAAACTGACATTTCCCAGGAAATCAGCTCAAATTATAAAGCATTATTATAAGCCTAACATTGTGAATCAGGGTAAGATAAGGAGATCGTTTTGAACACTGATCTGTCATGTACTTGCTCAACAACTGACACCTGAGAGCAATTGAATCTGATAATGTAAACAAGTTGCGAAAAATATTTTATTATAACGACAAATATGGAATGATCTGTTCGGATCAATTTGATCTATTTAAAGAACATTTTAAAAATGAAGGTTTAAGGTGTCACTGATGCTGCATTTCATTTACAGAAAACTAAAGCAGCCATAAAGCCGCCTAATCATTCTATCAAATCTATTTTCATCTAAAATAAAGACATATTCCTCCAAACAGAAATGATATGTCAGCTGTGTTTGTGGGACTGACAGGGCTGTAATCGACCAGTCGCTCCTGCAGTTACCTTGTAGCCATTAGCAACCATCGCCAGGAGAACGGTCTTTCAAAAGCCCATCCCATTACTTTCACATGACCGTGTGTGCCTGCATGTGAATGAGCAGGTGTTTGCTGTGTGTGTGGTGTGTGTGTGTGTTTGTGAGTGTGTGTGTGTGTTTGTGAGCACTCCAGCAGTGCCTGTAACATTGCAGCTGTGTGTGTATTTATGTGTTTGTGTGTGTTTATATGTGTGTGTTGATTCTTGATTTCTTTTGAGTGACCAATGTTTTTTGGGGTTTAAATTTTCACTGGTACCGAAGCAGAACTTGCATTTATCTGGTACTCATTTCTGATATCCTTCAGCTACAGCAGGTCACCAGCAATCAGAGAGAAAATAAATCAATTTAGCTTTGATTCGAGAAGTCTCTGTGCTGTATGGCAGCCACACGCTCATTGATTATGTATTTCCTGCAATCAATAACACACACAAGTGTTACCATTCACAGCACCATTACACAGCTGAAGATAATGAGCCCAAATTTCAATTACGATGCGCATGACAGAACCAGTGACCGCACCGCACCAATGACACCAGAAGCAGTGACTGGACCGCACAAATGAGACCAGAAGCAGTGATTGGACCGCACAAATGAGACCAGAAGCAGTGACTGGACCGCACAAATGAGACCAGAAGCAGTGACTGGACCGCACAAATGAGACCAGAAGCAGTGACTGGACCGCACAAATGAGACCAGAAGCAGTGAGAGAACCAGAGGGAGAGAAAGACACAGACACAAAGAGAAAAAAAGAGAGAAAGAGAGCGAGAGAGAGATGACTTCTCTTTCCAACAAGTCTCCACAAAGTTTCTGAAGGCCCTGAAACGCAGAAAACCTTTTATCAGTATTTCACTGCAGAGATGCATGTAAGTAACCCCTTAGCCCTGCTGCCTTTTTTACATTAATATTGGGCCCATCCAGTAATTGCTTATGTTCTTCACACTGGTAATTACCACAAGGCCTTTGTCTACTATTACCATAGAGACCAGGTCATGTGACAAGCTGGAACAGTGTGAACTGCATGTATGGGGACCTGTGGGATATTTGTGTGTGTGTGTGCCGCATAGTTATTCATTCCTATAAAAGCTCTTAGAGCAATGATGGGTGAAGTAATCTCCAGAGACACCCTGCCCTCTCAACCACGCCCCCTCATCTCAACCAAGCCCCTCCTCTCTGCCCCACCCCCACCTATATGCCCCACCTCTATGCCCCACCCCTCCTATCTTTCCCCGCCCCCTCCTCTCTGCCCCGCCCCACCCTGTCTCACCCCGCATGATGAATGAAACAGATCTGTTGATCCTGGCCCCTCTATGATCAACACATATTTACCAACACACTCTCAAAACATCACTCACTTTAAAAAATAAATAATAAAGACCTAACATCTATGTAATGTACCGGAGGAAAATGCATTAGACATTATGCTATAAATATTAGAACGAACACAGCAGTCATTTGCAAGATTTATATATCGGGCTGTTGCATTTTTGATGCAAGATTGTAAATCTACAAATATTTTTATAGATAAACACACACGCACACACACACACACACAGTTAATGATAATATATGTGGAAAAACAATAAAATTACACCCACAATGTCAACATGGCAAACACTTTCTCTCTGAGCAGCAGGACAACTCCCAAAGGATGTCTAGGGAAAGGTTTTCCCCTTGAAACAGGATTATAATTTCAAAAATAAAACACGTTTGGCTGGCAGGTGCTCTGGGTGTCACAGTGCAGCCTCTCGTTGCAAAACAATTCTGCTTATGTCACAAACTGAATCAGCGAGCAGATAATCGTTCCCTGGGCCTCGGATTTTCTTACCACATGCTGTTATGCAGACGGTTCACACGTGTAATCTGCAAGAAGCTCTCTACACTTTCTCAAAGCTCTCGTCAGCTGGCACGATGCCCAGCCTTTTACATCAAATTAACACCCCAACACCAAATCCCCCACATGACTGTTGAAAACAAAGCAAACAAATAAATAAGAATAAATGAGAGACAAGGGCAGCATTAAAGTTTACTGTTGTGTCTATGCTCTTGTTCCTATAATATGCTTAGGAATATTAAGTTGGTTCATGCAACATGAAGATAGTATACACACACACACACACACACATATATACACTTGTATACTATTTATACTATACTTATTCTATAAACTAAGTATTTAACTAATAATCTAGCTGTACACGTATTTGACAAATACACATAACTTGTAAACATGTAACACATGTAACAACACTGAGACCTCTGACTTACTGTAATCCACAGATTGTAATTATGCTGGAAATAACTCAACATAAATCACTAGTCTTACCTGCAGCACAAATGCCAAACTTATATACTTCGAATTAGGGATCTGTTCAAATTCCCTAAATATGTGCAACAGGAATTGTGATAACTAACTTGTAAGTATCACTTATAAGTTACAAGACTGATTTAGGTTTTTTACTCAGCATGACAACATGGTTTTAGGATGGCAGTGACAGGCTATTTAAAGAGCGACGGTAATGGCTAATTTCATGAAAGCTCTTCACTTTTGTGGGAATTTGCATAATTGCAGCACTTTTCATGCCATCACACAAGAGTGAACAGTTTCACCCAGAACGGACTGTCGGCATGGCAACAGAGGCAAGAGTTCAGCGGGGACATGGTCAGGCCTTGGCGCAGGAGGTGGAGAAATGGGCGGAGATCATCAGATTACTTGTTAAGGGACGTGAGAAACAAGACGCCAAGGTGTGGTGAGGCAACAACAATGCTGAAATCACGAGAAGAAGCGAACTGTAAAGAAAACACAGCAGCTGGATTCCAAATTGCTATACATTCAATAATTTGCATTATGTTCTATTACAATTCTACAAGTTTCATTTAGCATGACATGTTTTATAAGTGTGTGTGGTCCTCGTATTCACTACATTATGGGGACCAAATGTCCCCACAAGTATAGTAATACCAGTCAATT
This sequence comes from Chromobotia macracanthus, assembly GCA_036877525.1. Lineage (NCBI taxonomy): Eukaryota > Metazoa > Chordata > Actinopteri > Cypriniformes > Botiidae > Chromobotia > Chromobotia macracanthus. The sequence goes on along the minus strand of JAZGTH010000004.1, from coordinate 2,646,123 downwards.
TTGACCTTGTGGGAACAATTTTGGTCCCCATGAGGAAACAAGCTTATAAATCATACAGAATTATCTTTTTGAGCATCTAAAATAGCAGAAAGTGCAGAAGTTTCTGTGATGGTTAGGTTTATAGATTTCTTTAAAGCATGTTTGTAGAACAGGTTGATAGAATATAATCCAGTGAACTGCTGTACAGAGACTGTGATCTGTGTTTTACTCACACTAAGAAATATTATAAACAGAGTTTATAGCAGCTTCTTACAGCTCAATTCACTGTCTAAATCCAACCGCCTGCAGAGCATTTATGTCCAAGCAGAACAGAGACTATAGCTGGAAGTAACGCGGAGTAAACAGAGTCCAGTCAACAACTGATTTTTGTCGAAGTACACCACACTCAGACGTGACACAAGAAGGGAAATGTTATGAAAAGCACCACTGGTTTTCATGTGAACTCCAGACTCGCAGCTATATTGCTGTATGAAAGAGCTTTCTCTCTGCTTGTTTTCTAGCAAAGGTACAAGAGTGATGGAATCCACACTGTGTTATCAAAGCTGGAAACTAAATGTAAATACGAGCAACTGAAGGAGAGAGAGAGCGAGGGAGAGAGCGAGAGTCAGGTAATAGCTGTAGGAAGAGGGTTGCCTTTTTATTTTTCAGAGCACTTAGAATGTCAGTCACTTTCGAGGCCACTTGAACAATATGTGAAACTGCTGTTACCAAGCAACGCTCCTGAGTGCCTGGATACTTACAGTAGTTCTCCATCCATCAGCCAATCAGCGATCAGTGCCGACAGCCGCAGTCCCGGAGGAGCCAATGACCTTTCAAACCGTCTCTGCTGCATGGTTACCTGAAGAGTGCGCGTGTCAGCACACCTGTACAGAATTCATGTAACACAACATCCATATAAAGACCCAAATACCCATCCATCAATCTGTGCATCCACCCGTTGACGATCCATCCATCCATTGTACAACCAAAACACGCCGGAGTCCTCTCAGATTAATATTTACAGTTATGCATTTGGCAGATGCTTTTACCCATAGTGACTTGGATAAGGACATTAAGCTGTACCCTCTTATCAGCACGTCTTTGCCAACAGGTGACTCTAGAACAGATCTCCACACCTTACGATAAGAAGCAGAGATCTAAGATATTCGACTGTCCCATCTCTGTACTCACTCTGACAGCCTCTGCTCCACAACAGTAACACAGTAAGCGGTTCTTAACAGCCTGTGACAGTCTGTGTGATGTGAACTTCAGCAGTGTTTGATCTTCTAGGTAAAAGGGAATCACAGCCCTGGGGATGTGTGTGTCATTGTGATGGACCTGTATAAGGTCTACAACATTAACGTAGATGCTGTGTTAAACCCCAAACAGCCATTTGCTCTAAGAAGGGCATCAGTAATGGAACCCATCCAGCCAGTACAGCAGGTCAGATGTGGGGGGTTTATGTCAGCTGTCGGGGTTTATGAGGAGATATGACCACACCGCACACCTCAGGGCTCATAAACGCTGGGCTGAGTGTTGTGTCAATAGCCTGACCAGAGGACATTCATCTCCACCAAAGTGTCTTGGCTACACTTCAGTGACTGAAAATACACAACAACAGTCTAAATTAAGAGAGAAATCTAAACTCAAAGTGTCAGTACAATCAATAAACACAAGAACAGAAACAACTCCCTGACCTTTATATTAATATTAGATCATACAATTGTTATGATGTAATATTCTATCATAACATTACATTAAATATATGCACAAACATTAAATACATGTACAAACAAAGTTTTCCTGGAGTTGTGTGGATTTGGCAAACCCATCTTGTGGCATCTGACATGTTTTCATTAGTGTCTGCTGTTAAACGGCTGCTGGCGAGTGATAAGCAGCAAAAGAGGACTTTGAGGACAGTAATAATGTGAGTAACAGACCGGCTCACACAGGTCAGTCTGAGAGCTTTCTGAGACAGACTGATATGTGAGAATACTGGACACAGTAATGAATAAACAAGCCATGAAATACCAACTTTCAAACACACAAATTATTCATATTTTGTATGAATAATTATAATATTTCTTTCTCTTCTTGGCTCACCTGAAATATTACCATCTGTTCTACGAACATGAAATATTACTATCTTTTCTACAAACATGGTTTAAAGAAATACAGAGCTTTAAAAAATAGACAATAAATAAATAAAGCTTGTTTATTTTGGTGAGTAAAAAAAGGGGATAGGGAGTATTTAACTGTCAGAAAATATCGATCGGCAGCCTCAGGATGAGTACTAAATCTTTTATGAACAAGTTCTATTTATTTTATGAGGTTTGCAGTTTTTGCGACCCTGTCACTAAAATGTAGGACATTTTAACAACAATTTATTTTCAGCCATGAATGTTGGATAAACTCAATAAACTAACCAAAATAAATTAAATTAAAAACAACATTTCTGTCCAAAAATAAAATGTAATCACTTTGTACCATAAACTCAACACTCAATCTGCAAGAACATTCTGAGATTTGAAACCACCTTTCAGACACTGTTTGAATCATCCTAACAATATGCAAAAATAACTCCCCTATCTCTAGATAAACTAACCATAAATAAAACAGCTTCCAGATAATCATCATCCTGTCACACAATACTGTGGTTTACAGAGGTGAGAAATGACAGATTTTCTCATCGGCACAATCCGGTCGCAAAATAACTTACATGTGGCAGGATGAAGGACACTAGACAGTTGGGCTAGTTAGGATTCATCATGAACGAATGCAATCTTGATGCAGTCTGATGAAGAAATGACTTATTAAACATGTAAACACAAAGAAAAGAATCCTTTTGGATTAGCACAGTGTCCTTCAAAGACAGAAGACTTCTCTAAAGAAAACTCCTTTCAGACAAAAGTCAAACGGCACTACGAGAATCTGAGGGTATTTTAATCAGCAAATAATCAAAATGACTTTGCATATAAGATATTCATGTGAAAGCTCTGGAGATAATATTGAATGCAGAATAATAATGTTGCACTTTCTCTTGTGGCTATAAAATATTTATAATTTTGCAAGGAAGGTTTCAAGAAAACCTTAGGTTAGGTTTAGGATCAGTGTTAGGGGCTTGTATACTATTTGTATCAACCTATTAGCCAATGTTCTGTGAATGTTTCCTGTTAGCTGGGAATACGGTTTTCAGATGAATACTTAATCTAGCACTTAATGACATAAAATCAACACACACACACACACACACACACACACACACACACACACACACACACACACGTGTAACACACAGTCAATTGTAAAGCTTTAAAAACTAAGGACAAACAATCATAGATTAGGAAAAATGAGGTAACATTCAATACTGCATAATAGAAGATCAAGTTTTGTTGTTCTAGATTTGTCCAGAATAACCAGTATAATCCTGTTAGATAAGAAACAGATTGCCATGTTAGAGGAGGAGGCTAAGTTTAGTGCTCTTAATTAGCAGGGCTGTGTTTACTAGCTGTCTCTCTCTGCGGGAACCAGCACGAACCTTGTTAACCATGATAAGCATGATTCCCTGAAGGCAATTCTATATCAACACTTCAGGTGATGGTGGAGACCGCAGCAGCTCACTGTTACAGAATAAGACAGCCTCAAACGCTCTGAAACCACACAACTGCTATCAAAACCAGCAAATGGGACATTTCTAATGAAATGTTACAGGTGACTTATAAACAACATGAGCTGAGATGGACAGTTATTGTTGATACAGTACAGACACATCCTGACTGCCTGCCGCACCGAATCCATCTGCAATGTTTTTAGGTCACTTTAACAACCTGACACAGGACTCTGTACGGGAATTCTGGGCCTGGCTTGATTCGATTAAGCAATTTCCAGAGTTTATTGAATAATTAAACATTGATCCTGGCTGTTTCATTTTTGATTATGCCTCATATTACTGCATGGTAATATTGTACTGCATAACAAAACAGGAGCTCAAGGGCAAAGAAATAATCTGTTTTTTGAACAAGCAGAAAAACAAGCAGAAATCATGATGAATCACTTAATGTTACATTTGAATATATTATTAAATCAATTATCTGACAATACCAGCACTGCTCAAAGGGTCTCTGGATAGAGGAAACCAGTGTGTGCATGTGTGTGTGCGTGTGCATGTGTGTGCGTGTGTGTGTGCGTGTGTGTGTGGGCTGCAGATTACAGATCTGAGTAGGCAGATTTATAAAGTGTGTTTGACCCTCTAATTGCAACTCTGATGTGCATCATAAAAGACACACAAGACAAAGAAAACAAACCTGAAACAAAACTAGTTTCAAAGTACTATTTACCAGAGGCTTATATCCTGAAGTACACACGGAGAAATGCTAGATTTGCCTTGTTTAGAGGTACAATGTTAATAGTTGTTGTTAGTCTGCTGCAAAATTTGAACCTACAACAGTTCATTGTAGCGAACCTACAACACTACAAAAACACTTTTCCCGCTGACTCTTTACCACAACATGATTTTATGGTCATAAATAATATTAATATATTAAAGCTGCAATCCGTAACTTTCCTCTCTCTTCTGCCATTTCTGTTTGAAACAAAAAAATTGCAGGTTACTTTACATAACTGGACAATGTAGCTGGGCAACAGCAAACAGACTACAGATAATTGCCTTGCATAAAATCTATTCTGTTAATTATTAAACATAACTTTATCAGACATTGTTGTTATTCATCACAGATGACTCCGCCCCTCATCAGGTCTCTCCTGTCTCTATCTTTTTATGCTCCTCCCCTCAAGTCCCAGCCACCGTCTCCTTCTGTCCCTCCCTAGGCCTTACACAAACCATCTGCATGTAGTTTGAGAGACTCGGGTTGTGTTAACCTAATATTGTAATTAGGTTACAGTGGTAAATAGTGATTATTAATACTCATCTCGAAAACATTACCCACAGTCTGTGAATGTGCCAAAATATGCATGCAGCCTCAGGCAAGATTATGAGATTGTAAATGGTTGACAATCGTTGCACTCATTCTTAGAGCTGCAATCCATAAATTTCACCTCTCTACCTCCATCTCTGTTTGAAACATAAAATTGCAGGTTACTTTCATATAAAGCCAAACTGACATTTCCCAGTAAATCGGACCTGACTGATCAAATTATATTATAAACTTAACATTGTGAATCGGGATAAGGTAAGGAGATCGTGATGAACACTGATCTGTCATGTGACTGTCAATACTATTTTTTGTGTATTTTAAACCCAAAAATGACGGATGACAGTCACTCACCAAAGCTTTTTGTCAGCAGATGCTGAGATGGTCTTGAGTGATTTATTAATAATAGATAAAAAAACATTTGGCTTGGTTGGACCATGGTGTATTTTCCTTGTTTAGATCCACTACTAATGGTTCAGAAACAAACAAACAAACAAAAACTGAGGCTGGTCTGTGAGGCTATAATGATTTTATTGAAATACCAGTTAACAAAAGAAAACAATTGCACATGAAGATTGACAATACAGTCAGTATAAACAAGGATAAAACGCTGGGGTGTGCCTGCATCTCACATCTTCCACTTTGTAAATAATTCATCATTTAATATAAATCAAGCTGACCGGGAACAATATCCATCAATAATTCATATACCCCTTCCACAGCGCTTTTATATGATTTATAATCAGAAACACATTTTTTTCAGTGACAACACACGATGATGATACTCTTTATGTAAATTAGAATGGACTGCTTCTTGTTATGAACTAATTAAAATGATTGCTAATGAGAGGTGCATTATGGGTTTTTATGAGTAAAAAAAAGAGCTCCAGGACTTTCCTTCCTTCCTGTAGTGTCAACCAATCCCTGACAATGTCAACAGAGTCTCACCAGTGAAAGGTTTGCTCTGGGCTACAGTGTGGCATAAAAAGACTTCAACCCAACATGGGAATACACACACACACACAAAACCCAACACACACTGACACAGAAGGGCTACACTCAAATTAAACTCACCTGTCGTAGCTCACAATGGCACTGGGATAAATTTAGCCCTTATGGAAAAGTAAAACATTTTCTACACTCCACTAGATAGGTCAATAAAAAAATTAATGAAATAGGCCAAGGTTACAAAATAGGTAATTGCATGAATAGGATGACTAAAAAGGAAACTAAAAAGGAGAATTATGCACTGTATATGCTTTGCAAGTCTTTGTCACAACAGCCCATCAAAATGTACAACTACCATTGTAAGTTAGCCCTCTCAGACCTCAGCAGACCTGAACCATTTCCCCACATTGGTATAGGGGTCCTGGCCCCTGTGACTCCATTAGAATATAGATTAAAGATGAATGTGTTGAAGACAGCAGAGCTCTCAGTATCACAATCTGTTCTGCAGAGACACACGAGAGACAGATCAACCAATCCGATCACAGCTAGCAAAGCGCAAGCGGAGATGCTGTGGAATAAAGTCTGTCTGAGCTACTGTAGTGATGGATGCCGAGTGTTTGTTTATTACGTTAATTATTAATGTTTTCATTGTGTATTTTAATCTGAAGACTGCTGAATAAACAGCGAGATGTGTTGCAATAGTCAAGCATGTCTATTTAATGCATGTTTACATTGATCAACGGGTTTAAGAAACTGCGCAGATGGAAGATCCCCAGTGATGCAAAGCTGCAAGCTGCAAATTAAGAGTTTCAAGTTGCATTTGTTTCATGAATATAAAACCAGAGATCACAACAAGATCCAGATAGCTCAACAAGAAACAGCAGAGGCTTCAAAACCTGAGCATATGGTATCATAACCTCCTATAGTTTCCTACAGACCTCCTCCAGTAGACACATTGTACTCACGTTTGTGTGTGCATGGCTAAGTCATAAGAGAAAGACATAACCAGGAGTATTAATGTGTCACAGTGATTATTTGTGTATATAAATATATACATACGTATCTTTCCATTTATCTTCACAGCTAACATTCTGTGGCTTCTGGTTATTGAAAAGAGAGTTGACACAGCCGGTCACAGATGAATTCATCACATGCTGTCTTAGATATTTAAAAGCACAAGAACACGATCTCAAATAAGACCTTGACTCCCGCTGCCCCCATAACCTTCTGTCCTTCCCTCCCCCATCTTTCCTACACCCCCCCACACACACAGCTCAGTCGAGATGTAATTCACAGATGAATAATAGATGGCCAGACTTTCATCTCTTTTGAATTTGAGAATCTCTGCTCTAAGCACTGGAGCCGAGGCAATGAAGAAGAGCTGCTTTTAACATGAGATGAGAGATTCTACTCCGGCCTCAATCTATCTTTGTTTGCCTGTCTGCCTTTGTGCTAGTTTAACCTGCTAAGAGCAGATTTCAGACAATTTGTCCTTCTCAGAGATATTTCACCATGTCACTAGAGACAGAGGTTCTTATTTTCTATCTACACAAACTGTTCTCAACCCAGTGTTTTCTTGACCATCAACAACCATCAAAATCAATTTGCTTTTATATAAAAAAGTCACTGGTTTTATTGTGCACTATTAGAGCACTTTTTTGTGAAGGTGGAAAGGTTTGTTTTCATAACCTTTCATCAAATGTAATCATTTTCACAGCTTTCTGCTGATTGACCAAAACCACACAAATGGGAAAAAATGAAATGAATCAATAAGACCATTCACTCAAATATTTGGCATAAATGCTTATCATATTCAGAACATTCATGACTAAACAATCCATGATTTTTTTATAGTCGTGTTTGCGTTTTTTCTTTTTCTTTTAAAAAGAAGATAAGACGATCTAGTGCACCAATAATGCCATATAATGCCATCAATGATAATGTCCATCAATAATGCAGATAACGCACTGCAGCGCGCCGGTTCTGTCAAGCCATCAGGCTCATCGTGGCCCCTGCATGCCCTCATGTCTTGAGGCCAGCACAACTGAGGAACACTGCCTTCCCTCAGCTTTCTGATCAGAATCTGTGCTAATGAGAGCGGCTACACCTCGACACGTGCCGAATCACAAAAACAAAACTTCTCACCCTTAAAACAGCCCACCACATTTCTGTCAAAACAACAGGCTAAATAAGACAAAGGCTGGGAATACACCTCCACAATATGCGCAGCAGGCCGGAGGAAAATAAACCACTAATATTTTTGCAACGGTTTTGGCTAATGAATTAGGCTGCACGTCCATTTAAAAACAATGAAGCGTGTCTTCAAAGGGCTTTAAACTGTGGGTAGACCAGATGGTCAGTACAACAGGTTATTCATACCTGATTAAGTGGCGAATAAAAGCAACAGAATAAAAGACAAATGCAGTCTGACCCTGTTTAAATATGCACAGAAATGCATTGTGGTCATCTGAACAAATGTGTGTGAATAATGTAAATGGATAATAAAAGACCCTAAACCAGAATGGCCAATTTAGCCCATCATTGTGTGTGTGTGTGTGTGTGTACTTGTATATGTGGTTTATTATAAAGGACACATGTATAAGAAGACATATGTATAACAATTTAAACACATATAATTTCAAACGTTTTTGTGGGAGTTAGGTTTAGAGGAAGGGGATAAAAAAATTCATTAGCTCAGTAAAAAAGATCATTACACCTATGGAGAGTCCATGTAAACCACATATGCGAGTTTGTGTGTGTGTGTGTGATCAGAACAAGCCCCAAACACAAATCACACTGGCTGTTCTCTCAGCAGACGTCAAGCTGTTCACAGCTGCTCATGGCAAGAGCTCTACTGAGTTTCTACTGAGCTGTCTGTATGTCACAAAACACACATACAAATGCATAAAACAAAAAATAAACAGAAATTGTAATTCAGATACAGACAAACAGAACACACACAGGCCATGTTCACACTGTAGCTCAATACGGTTGTCACTCCTCTTATGAATGCTTAACTCTGCTATGTTGCTATGGTTATCACTATGACAACCATTCAGGAGTGACTCCAGTTTTCCATACACACAGGAAAGATTGTTTAGGGTATCCACTTCTGTATTCACATGTGATTATCATTCCCAAAACTGTATATATACTAGGCAGTTTCTTATTGTCCCTGTGTTCACTTTAACTGTGAAGATCCTCTACCTCTCTCTCTCTCTCTTTCTCTCTCTCTCTCTTGCAGACAGTCAGTCAGGAGCTCGACCTTCAGAGCAGAAGACGATGCACACAATTGCTTTCTGCCTATATTGATTCAGAGTCATTAAACCTTGAAAGGCTGGAGGATGGATCAAGAATCTGTTTATACAAAGAAGAGAAAACAAAGGGCCAACATATGAAGAGGACTGACATGCTAAATTGTTTTTCCGGCCATTTCCCAACGGATATTTAAAGTGGCAAAATATTTTACATTAAGGTCTTATACATTTAACAATTAATACAAAAAGAAACAAAAAAAAAACAACAAACAACATTTTGCAGCGTTTTGATTTATCTTGATTCATTAATATCTTAAAGGTAGGGTAGGCAATTTCAAAGAGGCTAGTAATAGCAAGCTAGCTTTGAAAACATAAGACCCCGCCCTCCCGTCAGAGCGCTCTACAAAGCCACGCCTCCTCCAATACACATGCACTCAAACATAGTTTGACAGGCAAGTGAAACATCCTATCATTGCATTCAGACCGGATGCAGTGATTTGATGAACATTTGACGGTCCTGTGCCTTCCACAGAAGATATATTTATATATATACAGTATATACATTATATATATAAAGTACTCTACTTAGTGATTGCTGTCAGGATGTAAAGAGACTTTCAACCAGCATAACAAAATCATCACCTACCCCCTATATTTTTTGTTAAGCTTGTCAGTTGTTGTCATCTTGTCTCCTCAATAAGTTAACTGTCTGCCTAACTCAGTTATAATGGTTTAATGCCTCTGGCTTCAGCACATAACAGGGCTGATAAATAGCTCTGCAGGCACTATAAATTCAACTCATCGTCTATTACTGCAGTTGTTTGTAAATCTCAAGTAATGCTCACATTAATTTGATTTAGCTTGATCTCAAGCGGCCTGGCGGGGGGAGGTTTGGTGCGAGAGAGAGGAAAAGGTTGAAAGTTATCAATCTGGTGCTTATATTTCCTTCACTACTGACACTGCTTTAATTAAAACTGCCGGGCTCAGACAAAAGACCCGCAGTGCAGGTGAAATACCGCATGAGACTCTAAACCCGTAAAAGTCTTAGAGCAAATGAAAGACACTCACCTCATCAATTAGATCTAAAGTGATGTGTTTAAACTTGAATGCTAAGCCAAACAGGTTCTGCTTTTGTTATGGATTTTTGCAGCGTTTGTTATAAATGATCTATCCGTGCACATTATTTTAAACTGATGTGCCGATTCATTTTATACTTTTCGGTAAGTTTACTATTTACTATCGACATTTGTCTTGCCTCTGTCCTGCATCTTGAATGACTGTTTTCACTGCGCTCATCGCATTGCATTCTGGGATTGCCACAACGCATACAAGCAAATGCTACCTTATAATGTGACCAAAAGGAACCTTGGGAAAAATATCTAACAGTCATAAAACAGCCTTTGCATTGGGACGGCTGCTAGAAGACTGCCTTTAGAAAGCTCTCCAGGCTCTGAGGTTTTGGCAGCCACTGGCTGTAAGTTTGTCAGAGTTGCACCAAAGCGAGTTTACAGTGATTTCTCACCCTCCACCTTTCCAAAATGTATAAAACGCTCACGTACCTCAGTCCCATAGGGACCTCAATCACTCATTTCCGTGCCGGAACACAGAAGCATACAGAGCTAATCTGTGCTCCTGGCAGCGATACAACACTTTGAACTGCCCCTTTCTCAATATTAAACTTTTAATATGACTCTATCAGATCAGGCCAGAGTAAGAGAGAGAGAGAGAGACAGACAGAGAGAGAGAGAGAGAGAGAGAGACGACAGGGCTTTAATAACCCAACAAATTGCCTCTCTGGGGTGTTCCATGCTCTCAAAGAATATCATAACCCCTCATTCTAGCACTCCACAAACAAAAGAAAAGATCGCTCATAAATCTAGCTGCAGTAATTAGTGTTTCATAATGTTTATTTAATAAACTCATCACTTGATCTCGACGGACACTGTGGAAAACTGCTGCACCGAGTTACGGATGCCACACAAATCACATTACCACTTTTGACAGACAGGAAAGTAAATATGAAAGCTAGACAACAGGTGCTGGAGTAAGCCTGCGTCTGGTTTTCTTTTGTCTAATTTTCCCTCTTTTGTTTTCCGTCAATCCACTTTCGATGCGACGGAACATCAAAGCGGTTTTGAAGGAAAGGAGAGAGAGCCTCAGCTGTGGTGATACTGGAAACAGTTTCAGCTGAATGCTGGGAAATGGAGAAGCCATTTGATCTGTGAGGATCAGTTTTAATCTGAGGACTGAGGCTGGTATGGATCACAATTAAATACGTTTGCTTTCAACAAGCTGAGTTATACACTTGTGCTGCTGTGATAGAAAAACTGTTAATTAATACATTCCACAGCTTTGAATGGGAAATTAATTTGCATAATGTGTTTACGTTTGCCTTATACATAACAATATTAAAAGTTTTGAGTTTTGTGGCTTTCAGTCCATATCTGTTACTTTTATAAGGCCATATACAGTATATATGCTAGTGTACTCCTAAACATTACCTTTAAAATTACTAACTAATACTAATACTTTAAAATTCACCAGTAAACCACCTCATATACAACTTCTGGTAACTTTTGGGAGAAATTTAAGCAAAACTCACAATTAAAATTAAGGTTTTTTTCCGCTTTTGCACAAAAAACATTTAAACATAATGCATTTTCAAACAGACATGCCGGCTTGCTTTCTTTTACCTACATTCTAACAACAGTCAAAGTGATCTGCCAGACACACACACACACACACACACACACACAAAAACACTCACACACTCACATGGTCTCACATACACAAAAATTCACACACACACACACACCGTGTCACACACTCACAAACACACACTGTCTCACACACACACACTAAAACACAGTTACACACATGCAATTACAAACACACACACAGGTCCATCTTTTTAGGGTTATTACCTAAAGGAAAAATAAAATGAGGTCTCTCTATTATCTCAACTGCTTCTTTCAGACCGCAATGAGATGACATGCTCTCCTGCTTCCAAGATCAAATTCATGATACTCACAATGACATTGTAGCTCTATTCCTGTACTGTATGTCCACAAACGTCTCATTTACATCTAAGTCAACGTTATTACAATGAAAGAGCAAATTCTGAGCAATAAAATCTTTCTTCGAGCAATTACTAGCTCTCAAAAAGAAGCATTGTATACAAAGACATATAGCTCTCCAACATCTGTCCAACATTCATAACCAAACATCAGCCCTAGAGGAATTTAGAAGTGAAAGACTTTGAGAAACTGAGACACTGAGATAACTCAACGTGTCTGTCACATAAAGACAAAATACACTGATACCCAAGAACTTTGTTTACGTCTGTTTAACTGAGGTAAATCATTTCCATGCCTCCCTGCCAGCCTCACATCTCAGCGGACATTTGACGTGCTGTATTAATTATAGCCACGCCAAACTCCACTGCTGTCAGGCGAGAGAAGAGACGTCACTGAAAACTTCTCTATTAATAGCGAGGAGTTCATTCTGGGGTGGAGATGAGCACGGGGTGGAGATGAGCGTGGGACGGAGAAAGGGTTTAGGGTTCAGCAGGGAGTTTCCTTACCTTCTATGGATGGGGCCTGGTCCTGGGCCGCATACAGCATTTCCTTGAAAGCCTGCGTCAGAAAAACAGAGCCGTTAATGATGAGGTCACGATGAGATCAACAGGCGTACAATGACGTACAATGATCTCACTTACACTGAAGTCACTGAAGATTCATGGGAGTCCATTAGGAAAACTTTCCAGCTAACAGTTTTAGGTTGTTAGGGTGCTAACAATAAGAATGTCTTCCTAATGTTTCCATTAAGTAAATAAAATTTAAACATGTTATTTGCATGTTCCAGGAACGTTCAAAATCTCCAGGTTTTTAAATGCTGTATTAACGTTACTGCTTTGTTCTAAGAATGTTATTCAAACATTTTTGAATTCTGTAACGTTTTTTAAACATTTCACTAACAACTTAAGAATAAAAACAATACTAAGACTATTGCAAGAACATTTTTGATCATTTTGAGAGAACCTTTAAAGAACATTAGCCAATGTTAGCCAGTTAGTGGAAACGTGTGGCACAATTACACACTGTCTGCTCCACAGATGCTGCAGGCTGAGGAAACACATCTCCATTCCACAGTCTGATCTCTACAGCCGTTCGGAAATTTAAATGCATTTGCTCTCCTGTCAGCCAGGTTATTCTCAGTAATTTATTCCAGTGCAGCTCTTTAAGAATATGTTTACTGGATAATAATGTGGCAAGCATGTAGAGTACAAGACATGTATGCAGGTAAAAGTAAAACGTGGAGTTATTACCATATTTATGTTATTATTGTTACCTTATCTGACATGGCTCAGAAAAAATTACTTTTGTTAGTGTTATTAAGCATAAACAGGTTATTTTGGTCATATTTAGTTATTAAATAATGTGTAAAATAACACTGGCACATCTCCAAAATATTAAATAACATCTTGAATTAAATGTTTTAGGACATTTTGTAGGTTACCTGAATTAGAGGCTCGCTTCCTCAGATAAAGAAAGATTCACTGAATGTTGCCACTAATCAACACTAACAAACACTGAGTGGATGAAACATACACTACACAAACTGCTGTCAGTACACAGAACTGTTCAATCAATGTACAGCATAAATCAAACTGCATATCTGACACAACAAATGAGAGATCACACTCAAGATCATATATCTGCTAAGCGATGTCTCTAGATCAAGCTAAACTCCAACCAAGATCTGTATGAACAGTTACAAAAGCCCTTTTTATCCTTAAGGTCAAATCCTGACCAATGTGTCAATCAATGAAATAAGAGAATTGTCACAATGACAGTATTGCCATGCCGATAATGATGACACAAACGCTAGATGTTTTCTCCAGAGAATTCAAGTTAATCTGCTCCACAAATATGTGTGTCTGAACTACTGTGAGATTTGGACAGTTCTGTACATCCAGTGAGTGGGCAACAGATGTCATCCCTGTGGGAGTGTGTGTGTGTGTTTGTGACAGAACAGCAGGTCTATGGTCTGCCAAGAAGATCCATACATCCCGGCAGACCTGCTGCTTTAAGGAATTGTATGCATGGTCAAAACAAGTCCCACATTGATATATATGCCCAAAGCTGCAAAAACAAGAAAATCTGAATTGAACAATTATCCATTTCATTCGGGAGTTTTCTGAATATATGCTGTGGCAGACGGTAAGAGGAAAGCCCCCCCCTTTTACACCAAAAAATTTTTTAAAAGGGTTTTTTTTCCCCCTTTTTTCCGCGGGCGGAAATATAAAAAAAAAAAAATAAAAATTTTCTTTTTTTTTTTTTAAAAAAAGGTTTTTTTTCATTTTTTTTATAAAAAAAAAATTTATCTTTTTTTTTGGGAGCTCTTTGTCTTGTCTTTGGAAGACTAAGCCAACATTTCACTACGGTTCTTGTTCACCTGTAAGCTGGTACATGATGGAGGCTGACTGTAAGTCCTACCAGAAATGATTCAGAAATCTTACTGAGATTAATTGATAATCAAACAGAGTAGATTAAACCGATACAAAGATTACTTTTATACACCACAGGATAACTGCAAAAGATGAACTCCACACCAGTTAAATAATCGAAGACTACTTAAGACTTATTAAGCTGAGAAAACAAGAATTAAATCTTCAGGTAATCATTTCTTAGCTGACAATCACTCATATCTGTTGGATTGATAAATTTTGTCACAGTAGTTCATGTGTGTCTGGATTCTGCGGCTGATTATGGATTCGGCGCTCCAGACAAAGGATTTGCGCCAAGATGCATGCTGGAGCCCTGACCATCCACCATCACACAACAAATAAACCTGATGTAGCAGCTACAGCACAATCAATCATTTCACAGGATAAAGGAAGAATAAATCGAATCATTCATCAATGTCAACAAAGACAACCTGGGATTAAAAGTAAGACAATACAACATTATTAAATATGTTAGACTGAAATACAGTAACGCTCATTCTACAAAGTCTGAAGACATTCAAATGAGAACCTCAGAAGTGAAATTTTATGATTATGGGACATGTTACATTAAAGATGGCTTATTCATCTTGTAACATAAATCTCTGCGTCCTGAGCCTTTTGCTGGTTGAAAACACTGAGACTGTCGTGTTGATTACTACATGTTAAGTTACATGTTTGGTTAACTCCTTATATTATTAATGCATATAATGTACATTATGCATGCATGTGAAAAAGTGATTTCAGAAAGATTATCACAGAGATTAAAAAGATTATCAGAGCAATGAAAATATTCTGTTGGATGTCCTAAAATGTCATTACACCAGGAAGAGAAACGCGTTTTCAGCCCCGACAGTCGCCAAATTAAACGCCGCAGACGTGAAGTGAATCTTTTAATGTCCTTTCTGGCTTATTCCCAAAAAATAAGAAAAGAAACCCTAAGGAAGGAGGAGGTTGGACGAGTTTACTTAAAAAAAACCCTTTATAAATCAGTAAAGAGGAATTCAGGAGATGCTCTCTCTTTTGCACAGACAGGTGTTTGAAAGCGGTCCAAATGCACTGATGACAATGAGCAAGACATCAGGAGACAATCACTACAAAAAAGCTTTTAAATGTATTTTAAACGCTCTAAAACAGGGAAAATAGACTCATGAAAAGCCTTTTAAATGTCATTTAATGACATTTCCGCATGTAAAAGCCACTCCTGTGATCTTTTTCATACTGTGGTCCCGTACAAAACTGCACACCAGCTAGAGATGACTTTGTGTCACCTTACAGTATGATTTTGCATTATTTGATGCATTATTTGATGCATTATTTGATGCACTATTGGATGCATTATTGGATGCATTATTTGATTTAATCGCAGTTTTACAATTTCAGTAAGTTTAAGCCCATGTTGCATTCACGTTGACATCTTTTCCTCCCTCTACGTTACACATTGTACATGCATAAACTAATAATAACGCATCAGCTGAAGTTTCGTGAGTCGCTCACAATCTGCACGCGTGTATGCATCACTGTACATTATATTTATATGATTTATTCATATACATCAATAAATCTCAGCCTCACCTCGTATTGGATGTATTGTTTCCTCCATTCTGGAGTAATATGGGCGGACAGGTGCTCCGCAAACTTCATGCTGTCGCAAATATCCGCAAACTTTGGTCGGGCGTCTTTTTTCAAGCGTTTGTTATATCTGTCACCAAGTTACAGAGCGGCATGCGTCGCGTCGCGTCGCGTCGCGTCGCGCTTCGACTAAATCCCGTCCGGTCTGTTACAGTCCCCGGTTGCTCGATCCAACATATTACCCCGTTTAAAGGACTAAAAGTGACCCGCTCCTCTACACAATGACCCGGTGACGGTGACGGTCCCGGTCCGGCGTCTCCGGGAGCGACTTTCTCTCGCGCGCGTCTCCGCTGTTGTGACGCTCGAGCCGCCATCGGCGCGCGCTCGCGTGTGGAAAAATCCGTCCCAACAAAGTCTTTCGACCTTGTTTTGGATGTTGCATGTTCAATACGTTTTCTATACGTTTTCTATACGTTTTCTATACGTTTTCTATACGTTTTAGATTTCTTTTTAACAGCGACAAGAAACGTGCAATTTTTCCGCAGGTGCAAAAGCGTATGCTCGTGTTGTATTCTAACTGTGTTATAAGATATAAGATATAAAGATATCTAGATATAAAAATGCGTTTTAATATTTCAACTGTGCGTATGTAATAATAATGAAGTATGGAGATCACATCAAGCTGTTTTGTGCCCGATGAACGTACTAATGTGTCAACATTTTAGACGAAATAGAAAAAACAATAAACTCTGAGCCATAGTTAAATCTCTGCTAGTACTATTTATTTACTTTATTTAATTAATATTTATTTTATTTCAATCCTAGTTAATTTCAGCAGTCGCTAAGCCCCGCCCCAAGAGCGTAACTGACCAATCGCATCTTGGCATCTGTTGCCGTCCGTCTGAAAAGCTTTTGCTTTGTCTCATAAAATCGTGCGTTTTGCTTTTAAAAAAATGATCCAAAACAATATTTTATTAAAAATGATCTTTTCCAAATATTAAGTTGAGAAGTGCTGTGGATTAAACAGCCCATACGTCCTGGATCACAAAAAGACGCGTGTAATATCGTCAAGACAACAGTGGCAGGACCTAGCAACAGTAACCAATGACAACCATCGCAGCATCATGTGTGATCAGTCCATTTTAAAGGCAACATAACATTTATAAAGCAAGTGCTGGTTTGTTTTTACGACAACAGGTGTCATTTCACCTGCTTGTTATTTACCACAACGTTAATATATTAATCATAATAAAAATATATATGTCATAAATATGTATTGGGATACAAGTAAAGTGATATATAATGCAATAATAAATAATTCAAATACACAACAAAGATAAAGAAAGGTAAAACTAACTACTAAGCTGAACTTTTTTTACATTTTTTTGGTAAACTGCTTGCTGAAAATCTGATGGATGTCTCTTAAGAGGCCTTTAATGTTTTACTATTTTAAAACAGGCTCCTCTGTTCCTGACAGAGAGCTATACTCCAAACCACTCTTAATCACTGGAAAAATGGTCAATTCTTTATATAAATGTACTATTTAGAAGTAGATTGGTTAGGGTGAAATGAAACTTCTAGTAATATTATACAGATGAGTTAGAAATACAGCAGAATACATACAGAAGAGAGAATTATTGATTATTAAAACAGTGATGCTGTTGGAAAGATGCGGGCTGTGTGCCATCTGGTGGACAATGTGGACAACGCAGCGTTTATTGAATTAAAATCAGAACGGAGCAAACTTTCTTTCAGGGTAAAATATTTAGAAATAAATATAATAAACACTGCCCATAGAGAATAGACTATCGTGTTGTGAGTATATTTAAGATTTAGATATGAAATATTATCTAGAAAAGAGCGACATTTGTGTTAGAGAATAAGGCCATAGAATGATAGCAAAGCTAATATTAATCAAAACCAGTTCCTTCACTGTATATTTATATATAAACATTAATAATAATAGAGCGCAGTGATGGTCCAGCACTGTATAACTGGACCATCATTGCGCACTATTATGCCACTTACTTTCCTGTTTATTTGACATTTTATTGTGTATTGTGTTTGTACTACACTGTTAATATGTGTGTGTGTGTTCTGCACTGAACTGTTGTGTGTTTGTGTAACTGTAATCATGTTTGTCTTGTTTCAGTACAGCACTGGTGTTTAGTGTCTGTAGGTGTAAATGTGAACTGTGTAGCTCTTGATTCTATTCTATTTTATTCTATTCTATTCTGTTATATTCTATTCTGGTCCATTCCATTCTATTCTATTCTATTCTGGTCCATTTTATTTTATTCTGTTCCATTCTATTTTATTCTATTCTGGTCTATTTTATTCTATTTTGTTCCATTCTATTCTGTTCTGTTCCATTTTATTTTATTCTATTCTGTTATATTCTTTATATTCTATTCTGGTCCATTTTATTCTATTTTGTTCCATTCTATTCTGTTCTGTTCCATTTTATTTTATTCTATTCTGTTCCATTCTATTTTATTCTATTCTGTTCCATTCTATTTTATTCTATTCTGGTCCATTTTATTTTATTCTATTCTGTTATATTCTTTATATTATATTTTGGTCTATTTTATTCTATTTTGTTCCATTCTATTCTGTTCTGTTCCATTTTATTTTATTCTATTCTGTTATATTCTTTCTATTCTATTCTGTTCTGTTCTGTTCTGTTCTGTTCTATCATATCATATCATATCATATCATATCATATCATATCATATCATATCATATCATATCATATCATATCATATCATATTCATCCTTTATATAAAAGGTAGGACCTTAAAATCAGGAAGCGTTATTCGGGGACGCAGTAGCAACACGTGCCTTTAATCGGGACGTACAATTCACGGACCAGCTCTCAAAACAAGTCCGGCCGAACTGGACATCGGGTACCGTCACCCCACTGAGCGTTTCATCAGCATTCATTCATCATTAAACCCAAACATCGTTCATCTCACCGAAAAAGCTTCTGCATTCCGTACAATGGCGTCCCGATCGCCATCTTCTTCCCCAGACTCTGCGACGGGCTCCGGTACCGATCCAGCCCGACCCGACACCGGAGAGCCGCTCGGCGGAGGATCGGATTCGGATTTCGGGTTGGGGAGGTTTGATTGCGCAGCGCGGCGGTCAGACGGAGCGGATCTGGAGGATGAGTTTGAAGAGGCAGCGGACCGGGTCCGAGATCTGGTCCAGACCGCCAGCAGAGAGCAGCTGCTGCATCTGTACGCCAGATACAAACAGGTGAACAATCCGCCACAATTACTGAATGATTTAAAAGTTGATCACAAAAGAGCTTTCTTACCCAAATACAAACACATTAAATACATGAAATACAAGATATGACTTCTGTAATGTAAAGACATCAGTGCAGAAGTAATAAACAAAGAATATGAATAAAATAAAGTACAATAATAACAATGATAAAGGTATTTGTGGCAGTAGTACAGCCTCTTGTGTGATGCAGTAACCAGTTATGCATTTACTACAGAGTAATACATTGGTACCAAATCCACTGTAGTTGATCCATACAAAATATGATATTAATACGGTAAAATGATAATACATTAATGTGACATCTCTGTCAAAAAGAGACATTCTCCAATTCTTCGTCATTTGTTTTTGTATGATAACACGGATGTCTGAAATCGAAGAGCCACAGTTTTATTTAGTTTTATAGTTTTTACATTTGACATCCGATTGCAGTTAATATATCTGTCTCATATCTGTATTAACTTCAGATTGAAGTTAACATATCTAATATATCTTATGTTTGACAGGTCAAAGTTGGAAAGTGCAATACATCAAAGCCTGGTTTCTTTGATTTTGAGGGTCAGAGAAAATGGTAAGACGTCTTTATAAACACCATCTTTTAATATATGTACTGACTGTATGTTTAAATATTGTGTGGTAACATAGAAGCGTGCATTTTCTGTAAAGCTGCTTTGAGATGATGTTGTGAAAAGGCTACACAAATAAATGTGAATCGAATTAAAAAGTGAATTCATTCTAAATCAAAATACACAACTATATTTTAATCCTTATCCCTGTTTTTTCCATGCATACTTTATGTAAACTGTGTAAATTATTGTTTGCTAAGCCTTCAATAAAGTACTTCATGTTTACAGGTCAGCATGGAAACAGCTGGGGGACATGAGTGCAGAGCAGGCCATGCAGGAGTATGTGTCTTGTGTACATGCGCTGGATCCAGACAGCAGCCAGAAGGTAAAACTTCAACCCACTGCAGGGGCCAATAAACAAGAACTGTGCATTAAAAATGCCCTGCTGTACAATGTTGTACAAAAAAACATGTAGTCACGGTACCTTAATAGATAACGTCCCTTTTTCCATTTCTCTACACTCAGAGATAACCCCTTTAAGCTAGACTAACAAACCTGTTGGTTGATTTTAAGCATGCAAACGTCAGAAAGTAATGATGAAATAGCAGGTTCTTACAAAGACATCTAAGCATATTAACTTCTGAATTTTGTTAAGTATTTGATTTTTATGCTCATTCATCTGTGCTTGTTTGTTTGCATATTACATTGAATGACTTCCACAGAATTTGCAACCCTGTTAACTGTGGTATTAAATAAAAGAGCATTTTTATTTGCTTTTTAACTGTTTAAATTTACTTTGGCTCTACCTCAGATAAACATCATAAGACATGGCCAGCAGAGGGCAGTCACTGATTGTTCAGTTGTTGGTGTACCGCAATCCCTTTCAATTTGTTTTCCTGGACTGGTCCACAGATCTGCGAGATTTTGGCTCCAACCTACTCCAACACCCTTTCTGGGTGTTTCTAGTGTTGCATTAGCAGCACAAAGGTTGTGGGTTTGATTCCCAGGGAACGCATGTACTGATAAAAATGTATAGCTTGAATGTACTGTAAGGCCCTTTTGGATAAAAGCATCTGCCAAATGCATTCATGTAAATTCTATAAAGACATTTACATTTCACATGCATAAGTGTAAATTCTGCAGGCGTGTGGACCTCGTTGACCGCTGGTATAGGAAGTAAATGTATGCTAAGTTTCTCCACAAGAATTGACTGATTATCAATGAAAACCTGCAGCAGACGCCCAACACAACCAAAGTGCAACATGCTGTAGATAAACAATTAGTGCAACAATAAACATCGCCGCCTGTAATTTAAGCTTGTTCAGTCAGTGATACTTCAGTTTGACTGAAAACCTCTGTCGTTTTTTCACTTTCCAGCAGTCCATCTTTCCTTTTCTCTCCACCCGTATCTCTTGCTTCTGTATTCTCTCCTTATAGTCTCTCTTTATCACTGACACTGCTGCAGGTAACACAATCTGACTGCCATCCAGACAGACACAAAAGCACATAAACAGATTCTCCAGCCACAGCATTCTGTGATTATGTTAGTATGTTAAAAAGAGGACGGGTGGCTTTATTGAAGTATAGAGAGAGAGAGAAGAAGTGGGGATGGAGACAATAGCTGGGTTTTGACCTCCTGTACGCTTCTGTTGTTGAATGCACCTGATGTGTGAGAGGGAAAGTGCATCAGCGGGAAGTGTCTGTTTTTAATACAAGGCAGTGTGTTGCTTTAGCAAAAAGTGCATATGTGGCACTTTCTAGCTTAAAGCAGTAATAGTTATGCTTTTGAATTCTGAAGCCATCGAATTAAAATGTCTGTAGAGCTGGCTGGTTTCACAGAGCAGTATTAATCTGTTTCTCTGTGACATTCTGTTCTGGTGCTTGGCTACCCAGAATCTATTGTGCTCGTTCTCTCTTTGTCTGTTGTCAAAGGCTGTGATGTCTGCTGATAGGCAGAGGATGAAAACAGAAGGAAAGTAAATGTAACTGTCAGAAATTGAGATGTACAGCAAGATGCCATCAAACTCCTGCCAGTTTTCCGTCGTGTCTGAGCTGGAGTGATACCATTCATACTGTTCCATTCTGTCTTTAGCTTGTTGCATTAGAAACCTTTTGTGAGAGCAGCTCTTATGGGCTGCTGTTATTTTGTTTTCTTATATACAGTACAGTGTGTATTGGGTGTTGGTTGTGTTTACGTGTTACGCTCCACTGTGTTTTATTTAAGAACGTGAGGGCCCCATGATCAGATATATCAGCTATATATATTTTGGTATATTGGGAATATTTGGGAATTCTGCAGATGTAAATCTCAAGAAAATGAACATTTGTTTAACAGGCTAACAGATAAGGTTTTGTCCAAGCTGAAGAGTGAATATTTTGCACTGTATGGCATCATTTTGAAGCAAATGTGTTTTAAAAATGTCCAGCTATTATTGAAAATTATAAAAACAATTCTTAATGAAAACATGAATACAAATATAAGCCCTGTCTAGACACCTCATGTGGATATCATGACTTTCCTGTTTCTCATTGATTCCTGACAGAAGTGTTTTGCTTCTCTTATTTGCAGGAGCGAAGAGGAGGAGAGAAAAGAACTGGATATGGTGGCCCAGCAGTCAGCTCTCTGTACCAGGAGGAAGTGATAAGGTAACACATGCTGCTTATGAATATGAAGATTTGATCAAAGTTTTCCTTGATTTCACTCGAGTCAGTGGGTCGTGATTCATTTTCCTGCCCATAGAACTCGAGTACACCTGACGCCCCACTGTTTCTCTCCTTTAACGAGACAAAATAAGGCTTGAATTCAGATCATTTTGCCTCTTAAATGAACGGCATTAGTATGTGTGCGCAGGGGGTGAAGAGGCCTGAGAAAGCAGTATGGTTTAATTACTTTTTTATGATTATGTTGATGATAGGAATGTAAAATGGATGGGTACATGCATGGCTGAATGGGTAAAAGAAATAAACGAAGGCATCAATGCAACAGGGGTTTATTCCCCAGGTTGATGCGTCCCCGGAAAACACAAGTCGTTCTTTGGGGACGGAAAAGCAAAGAGGCAATTAACTTCCTTTCTCTCCTCCCATTTGACAGTCACTGAGCGGCCCACCTCGGGCGTGACCCAATCAGGTCGCCATGCCGACCGCTTCACTGCTTTCCAATTTCTGACTTCGGTGATTGGGAGCCCTCCTGCATATTCAAACCGCTCATTAGCATTTCATTAAAGAATCTAAACGCCCTCAGCGGTGATTTATTGCTGAATTAGACCGCCTGTTCTGATGTTCTGCTGTAGTCACCAACAAACCCCTTACGAAAATTAATCATGGTTTTACTATAAATAAAACCCAATAATCATGGTTACTGTAATTAAACCATGGTAACCACAAATTAGCAATAGTTTTGCTATAGCAACCATAGTTCAATCATGGTAACTGCAGTAAAACCGTGGTTACCTTTACTGTAAGGACAGCATGGTTAATTTTCATAATGGACAATAGCTGATAAGCCTGTACTGTATGGAGGAACCAACTAACCCGGGAATGTTCTCAGAACATTGACTTACAGTCTCTAAAATTTCTCTCAAACGTTCCTGCAGTATCGTTAGAAGAACTTTTTTAACGTTCTAATAATAACATTCTCATAACCTATGCCTTTAATAATGTGACGGGGTTAAAAGTAACCAAGTTGTTAACCAAGTTGTTCTAATCTTGTGCATCGACAGGAAGTTGTAAACGAGGGAGTTTTCTCCTCTTAAAAACAATTTGTGATAGACGGGGTTGATCTGTGAGGACAGTGTGGAAAGAGATAAATCTGACGGATCAGTTTTGATTGATGGGAGCAGATGTGTCGGTTCGAGAACTTTGAGGTGTTGAGTTCTGTGTGTGACTAACATGCAGTGCAGACGTGGCCTTTCTTTGTTTGCTCTCTCGCGAGTCAGAAAAGTTGATCAAGTAATGTGGAATGACAGAGTAGCCAGTGATCTTCCCAGCATGCTTAGCGGCAGTGCTGAGGCCGCGTCGTTTATCAGCAGGCCATTACTCTTGTGTAAGCGCGCACGCTCGTGCGTTCAGGTTTAGAAGCACAGCCCAGCATCAGTGTGACGAATGGGCAATTTTATTGATTAGTTGCCCTGGGAGACGAATGATGCCCACATGGCACAGACATACAGGGTCACAGAAAGACCACACACATTCACATACTCATTCTTATTTGCTAGTAAGGCCGGGGTTATTACACACATACTGTAGTTTGTTCTAAATTAGAGAATCTGTCTTTTAGGGGCTTATTACAGCAAAAATAAAAAAATCTTTCCAACATTTAATGATGGTGAGTAAATGATGGAAATAATTGTATTTTTGGGTGACTATGCCTTTAAATTAAGTCTTTCAACTGTTAATACTCTATGCTAATGTTTTTTATATCACTACAAATCAGTGCTGCTCTGATTGGCTCTCGGGAAGCTGGCCGCTCTGTACGTTTCCTGTATCTCACAGGCAAGGGGGTCCCATCCACTGCCAGTCTCATCTGCCCAGCCCCTGTAGTGAGAGAGAGAGGGGCAGCCACACAAAAGGGCTCCAAATGCAATTAATCTGCCACCCTGCATGGGCAAAAGGGGCAGGGGTAAATCTCTTAATGAGATTTCTCCCTCTAACTGCACCTCATCCCTGATAAAACCCTCTTTTTTTCTCTCCCTCTCCATCTCTCTCCCTGCCTGGTTTGGCCCAAATGCCACAAGGTGATTAGAAAATAAAATAATTAAAATTGCTGTGGTGTGCGCCAGGCTCACGAGAACATGCCCCAGATGTGAGGGGTGTGTGACCATGAGAGGCCCGCCAGTAATGCGATGTTTGTGGCATGCAGCACCTCTGCATGTCAGTTTGGCCGCGTTTACACTTGGTGTTAACATCCATCTCGGGGGATTTAATCTAATTGAACTGTGCTAAATGCAGGTGTAACTGCGGTCCAAAGTGTTTGGAGGCAGACGGAAAAAGCTCCATTGTCTTTGTGTCCAGTCATCCATTGCATTAAAACAAATGCTTTAACTCCGCCTGTGGTTTTAAAAGAAATAAGCAGCTGTTTGAAAGCTGTTTCCAAAGTATTTTAGTTTTCAGTTCTGCTTGAAAGCTGTTCGTTTTTGTCTGAACGTCTTAGAGAAGGTTTCATGTAACTGTTGTTTTAAACTCAAGATATTTTCCTTTTCATTTCGTTCTTCCACAGGGAAGAGGACAAAAATATTTTTGATTACTGTCGAGAAAACAACATCGAGCATGTCAGCAAGGCCATCGGCTCCAAAAAAGTGGACGTAAACGCTAAGGATGAAGAGGTAACATCACTTTAATTTTTTTTATTTCTCTCAGCACAGGAGTTTACACTGTGAGTAACACATGCATGCTCTCTCTCTCTCTCTCTCTCTCTCTCTCTCTCTCTCTCTCTCTCTCTCTCTCTCTCTCCCCCTTTATTCATGTAAAGAGTTTTTCCCACACAGCTAAAAGCAAAGGTCACTGGAAGCGCCGACTATCCGTTCATCCTATTTTTATTCATGTATCATCGTGACCAACTGGCCTGTTTCGTTCCTTTCAGCACTCCAATCCTGAAAGTGGGGAACCAGTTGGCTCACCATCAGGTCGTCCAGATGGAACAATCTACCATTGTTTGTCTCGGTGGTGCAGTTCAATGCATTCGTCCCTAGTGGGCGCTAATGAATTTTAAAAATTGGTGCGTGGACCTTTAAGAGCAGCAGCAGTGGTTTAGAGGGGATGTTGAAGAATAAGTTATAGGTGGATTGTTTAGGATTATATTATAGATCAGATAATATTTGCTTTCCATCAGTAAAGGTTAAGCACCTTTTTCAGAACCAGACCGGAAATGCGATCATTTTAACTATTATTATACAGGATATTATTGTGCGTTGTCTTTAATGGTCCTACCTTGATTAGGTATCACTTATATAAATTACATTCAGTACATTTTCGTGGCAGGACCATGGCCTAGTGGTTCACTGTGTTCCTGTAGCCAACATAAGTTCAAATCTGGCTCATGATGTTTCACGATACGGTTTTGCTCTGTTCTTTCCATCATTTCCTGTCTTTCCTGCTATTGCTCCCAACCTGACGCCCAACACGCACAGAATGCGGCTTTAACTCGCTGCAGCATTAGGAAGTGATATATGATCTCCGCTCTAAACATAATACTGTTTGATGTTTTCAGCAGACACTGTTTCCAGTGGTTTCTTCATGGCTGCCATTTGACCTCCTGCAGGGTTCAAATACATTACCCTTACTATACAATGCAGCAGGGGCAGGGCAGGGGGAAATAATTTTAATGATGATAATGATAATAGATCAGTTAGTGGGTGGTGACCAGAGGAGCACCATATATTTTTTCCTCCCCTTATGAAAATTAACCATGATTTTATCATAGTAAAAGTGTTGTAATCATGCTTTTTTGTTTCATTTATGTAACCCCAGTTTTACTACAAATACCATGGTTAAACTATGGTTGCTGTAGCAAAACCATGGTTAGTTTGTGGTAACCATGGTACTGTAACCATGGTTTTTTTTGATGTAAACTGTAATGAAACTGTAAATCATTTTCATAAAGGTCAGTGATTCAGAATTTAGAGGCTGTGGAGAGGAGAATAGTGTGCTTGGAAGGAGAAAAGAAAAATGTTTCTCTGCATCTCTAATGAAAATTTGACAAACTGTCAAATCCCAACCCCTCCCTTCCCAAAAAAAAGGAAAAACTGTGATGTAAGACCGGCTCCCTCATAAATATCAATTTTAACATGCAGCAGTGTGGATCAATATTATTTCAGCCATGGAATACGACTTAAGGAGTTGGCTTTATCTAATTGGCCTTCATTGAAAAATGAACTCTGCAGCCTTGGTAGGAACAAGCAGATTCAGGCCCGTGTGACAGTTGAGAGGGGGGCGGCATCGCTGATCAAGGGTCTACTCTCTTTTTGTCCCCGAGACCCCATCAATCACTGCTAAAGACTCTGCCGTCCCACTGCAATTTGTTTCTGTAGCGCCCGGGGTCTTTCCCTCCCACAATGCCCTTCTCCCTCGCCTGCACGGTGGCCAGAGAAGAACTCATCCTGTCAGCACATCGTTAAACAGTTGGACTAAAGGCTCTGAGTTATAAATTGTTGTGCATAATTTATTTTTTCTAGAGGGGAGAAATCTATTGTGAAGTTAACTTCATATAGGTCTGCATAACAAAAGGGAATAAATGAATGTCTCGGAGGTGAAGAGGGCTTCATTTATCTAAAGCAGTGGACAGTTCGATGGTTTTGGGCTACAGAGGTCCTTTGCAAATACCGGCTATTAATAAATATTAAATAACACACCTCTCAACCTGTAGTCATTCAGACGCTCGGTATCAAAGGCAGGCAGAGTTTATTCAATGACTGTATATAAATTAGTAAAGAATTAAATTATGGGATTGAATTATGTATAACTATGTAGGTGGTTAAAATTGTGCAAAACAATGCTGTCTTTGTGATTCATTACAAGGATTTCTGATGATGAGAGATTGTCTTTGCGTCCAGTACTGACAGAGTATCAGGGTTATTATAACTTTGAAAATTTTACTAGCTTTTATCTTTTTTATTTTATTTTTAGTTTTAAAGTTTAAACTAAAACTAGTATTATAACAAACTGAAACGAAAACCAATTTAATTTAAAGGGTAAATAAAAGTAACTGAGTAAAATGAGAACAGACAGAAGTATTTTTTCTGATAATAACCTTGGCCTGTCTGTACATTTAGCAGAAGCTTTATTGAGGAAAACAATAAAGCTTTGGAGTTTTATAAGAATGCGAGACAAAAATGTGTGTTTGTTTCAGGGCCGGGCTCTGCTGCACTGGGCGTGTGACAGGGGACACAAAGACCTGGTGTCGCTTCTGCTGCAGAATAATGCTGAAATTAACAGCCAGGTGAGTCTGTCTACACACATGGATCAGTGTACAGATGTAGAAATTCTATGCCAAGAAATGAACTGACATCAAATCAGATATTTTGCAGCTAGTCCTCCTTGAAGTAAATATATTTATGATTGTTTTAGAGCCGAATAGTTCATGAGTTTTTAAGTTTTTAACTCATGATAATTCATGAGTTAAATACTGGACTTTTGTTTTGTATGGAAGTATATCTTTACTTCTCTTGACAGAACCCTCATCTTCATCAATGTTTAGAGAACAGTGGAGCGTTCTCTAAACGTTCCACTGAACGAAAGGTTCCACTGATCCCTGAGCTTAACTGAGGCTGCACTTTAATCATTTAGAGATATTTTGTCAGATATATTTTTGTCATATTTTATCTCAACGGACATTAAACAACCGACTGCAGGCAGCTGTATTTAAAAAAACACTCCAGATCATCAAGGAGATTTGACTTCGTCTTAAGCTGGCTGAATACTGCATTGGGAAATTAATACGGCGAGGTTCAGTTCTGCGGTCAGTGGCTTGATCTGATTCTCGCTAAGACAAATCAATGTGAAGTCATCAGCCAAATTGTTTGCATTGTACAAGCCATATAATGAGAACATTTGCAAATGACGTTCATGTTTGTGGCTGTGGACCCTCATTGTGAGGGTAGAGCTCTGACTGGACGACGATCAATGCTGTGCTGTTGTAATAGTCACACTAATGCGAAATCTCCACCAGAGCTTCAATAGAGAACAAAGAGTGATATTATATGAAACAGACATTTTATCAGTGGCTCTGAATGACAAAATTACATAAGTTAATGGGGGCATAATAACACAGTAAAGGTTAAAGGTCAATTAGTTCTCTACCATAAACGATACTGATTTTTTAAACATGTATTTAGATTAATTGAATTGCTAGAGTCATTGCTAATAAAAAAATGCATTACTGATTTATATTTGTTGACTTTGAACTAAAGCCAAGCATTTGATTTCTGAAAATGTCTGGAAAAATCATCAAAGAAATGTGTCAAGTAAATTCAGGGGGTAATTTCTAAAATTCAGATCTTGTTATGCTCTGTTTCAAAATCTGATGCCCCTGATGCAGAACTGGTCCAAAAAAATCTGCATCTTAGATAAGCTGACTCCTAAGAGAGGACCATCACATGTATACAGGACTAAGAAAGCAATCCCAGAATGCATTGCAAAGAAAATGGGTGAAAGCATGGTGGACGATACAGGAGAAATGTAGATTGTAAATATACCAATATATTTTAATGCAAACAATATATACAGATATCATTTAATGCTTTCATGCTATAGATAAACGTGTTAAATCATGTTACAGCTCCTATGTTAATACTTACAGGAAGTGTGATTTGATGGCAGTATAAAACGTCGTAGCTTCTCATTACGGAAGGTTCAAGAGCCACGACAGCATTTGAAAGCACCAGTCAGACAGTGAAACCTAAAGTAATTTTATTATTATCGTGAAATTAAAGTTTCATGATAAAAGTACTTCTGTAAGTGTCACAATAGACAAGCAGTCCTGATTATGTCCTGGATGAACTTTTTGGAACAATGAGTGCTGTTTTCCCTGAGATCTGATTTCAGCTTAGTTTTAAATTAAGATAAAAGTGCTTTATATTTTTAATTTGTTGATTGCAAAAAGGGGGTGGAGGGAGAAAAGTAAGAAATCCTATTGTGTTTTAATGAAAATTGTATTGAAATTAATCAACTGATGGTTTTTGAAATACAGCGGTCGGAATATTTTAGTGGTGCGGCATAATCCTGGATCAAGGGGAACCACAATAGAAAAACTGCCCCCCTTGTTCTGTCAGATTAGCTCATATGCCACCTGTCAACAGCCACCTGCAGGACATCACAACAATAACATATATTCAGTTCTCGTATCATTGAAAGGAACTGGGGCACATGGGAGAGACATGGGCTCCACTTTCACGATCAGACGGAGCTCATAGAAAACAGTCCGTGTGTGACACAGTGACACGTACTCATAAATACTGTTTCAGATTCAAGCAATTACAGTAAAGTAGTGAAAGTGTTACGATCTTCCCGTTTGTGAGTTTATATCTCTGTTGTTTTCACCACTGCAGGGTGAATAGAACACAGTCAACTGTAATGTGTGTGTTAGTGTGTAAGTTCTGATGAGTTTTTTCAGGTGGAATCAGTATTATTTTATTTTTGTATCATTTCTTTTTTCAATAAGTCGTGTGTTTTTTTGAACACGGTTTTTCTTTTTCTCTGTATTGTGTGTGTGTCTCTCTCTTACCCTCCCTCTCCTCTCCCTCTCTCTCTCTGTTTTCTTATGAAAACATCATGAGACACCAGCAGCAGCAGATGGTGATTCTCCGAGCTCTGTCTGTAATTAATCCACTCCTCCTCCTGCATGGCTGCGCTGGCTGCGCTGGCTGCGCGCTCTCAGTCCATCAGAATGAAATTCATAACTTAATTGAGGTCAGAGCCTGGAGGGAGAGAACAAAAGGCCCTGCTGAGGAGCAGGTAGATCAATAGTGAGAAATATCTCCACTAGAAGTTCATGCTGTGGAATGATTTGGGACACATGCAGAAGGCTGTTTAGTTACAGGTAATTTAGCGGTGTTTAGAAATAAAGAGAAAATGGTCTGTTTTGCATTTATGCTGTAGGTTCATAACAGTTTTAGGGCACATTTACTTGGTGACATCACAGGTTTAAAGTGCAATAAGACCACGCTTGGTTTTTAATCATAAACTACTGTGTAACCTAAAGGACAAAATTGGAGGAGTCATTATTTATTCACTCTGTCATTTCAAACCCATATTACATTAGTTTTTCTGTGGAACACAAAAGAAAACCTTTACTGTATGCAATTTTATTTCTCTTGTGTTTCACAGAAGAAAGCCATATTTGGAACATGAGGATGAGTAAATGACATTTTTGTGTGAACAAAACTTTTAATTGGAAAGTTCCAGATTGACGTAACAGATATGTTGACTGAAGAGTGTAATCCTTTATGTACACTTAATGGGCAAATGCATGTGTGCACCTCCTGCTCATGAACTGTTTGATCAGGCCTCTTAATTTGAGTGAAGACAAATCTTAAAGCTACGGCACACCAATTTAGTCTAAAGAGGTGTGTGCCTTGAACTATATAGCAAAGTTTGGGACAGGCTCTTCTGTTCATTGTAACAATGCCCCTGTGCATAATGCGTCCAGTAAAGTCCAATAAAGAATTGATTTACTGAGTGAATTTGTCAGTTTCGATTTGACTTTAACATCACCTGTCCATCATTTTCAGTAGAATGATGCCATAATGTTCTCATTGGCTATAATTGTATACAAACTATGTAGTTATATGGAAGTTGTTCACAATAGGTAGGTTTAAAGAGTTCACCCAAAAATGAAACTTCTTCCATCATTTATGCCTCATGTCATTCCAAACCTGTGTGACCTTTTTTGCTTTTGAGGAAATCAAAAGAAGATATATTGAAGTACGCTGGTACCCAAACAACAGTGGCACCCATTGACTTCCATTGTATGGACACAAAACCACTGAGACGTTTCTCAAAGTATCTTTTTTGTTTTCCACTGAAGATAAAAGTCACACAGGTTTGAAATGACATGAAGGTGAGTAAACGATTAAAACATTTTCATTTTAGGGTGAATATACAATGAACCGACACTTTCAGGACCGTCAAAGAATACACATTACATCTGTACACCCTCTTAATACCAGCAGCCGTTTACAATTCCTCGTTGAGGACTTTCTTACACATGCAGGTCCATCGGCTTCTGCCACCAGCCACTATAACAAATGGCTCCATCTGCCACATCGTAACAAATAGCAGAACAATCTGTCATACGACTGGTGAGGAAAGGCGTCCAATCACTGGCTGCATGACAGCGGTGTTGCTCTGTGATAGGTGTGTTCAGGGCTGGGCGGGACCATGCACATGAAGGTCACATGGTGGTCTCCATAAAAAGTCTCATTTACAAGAGCTTCCATTCTGATCAGAGACCAGCTCGACTGATGCACTCATTGTAGGGTAAACATCAAAACATTTCTCAAGAGTAGCTGCAAAGGCCGTCTATGAGAAACAGTAGCCAGATATCTTGTTGATCATGCTTTCCCTTGTTTTGGATGGTTGAGGAATACAGGGGCTCGTAGCATTGATTATTCTGATTCATTTCAGCCGTTAGCAATTTGTGGGGATGGTTTGTTGCAATGAAGCAGTTTCGAAGAAATAAACAATTCACTGATTCGATTGAGACGTGATTCCAGAAGTCCCCTTGGCTGTTTGGGTTTCATTTTGTAGGACACATTTTTGGTTTAATACTGCAGTTTATCACGTTTGGGAGTAGGTTTAGTAGATTGCGTCAAATGTTGTTTTGTGATTCAGACATGTCACTCAGCTCACAGTTTAACGGCTGAAGTTCTGTCTTGCAGCCAAGATCTTTGTTTGAAAAAGCGCTTATTCATCATGTGTAAATGAATGAATATAGTTAACCACACGATTCAGGGTCCAGATCATAGTAAGTTTTGTAATGTTTTTTTGGGTCATGTTTGTATCGTTATCTAATTTGTATAATTGCTTTAGTAAATGGATTGCCAAAACAGTGCAAAAACACAAAATTCTCTCCGCACAATTCAGTCTTGGTGAGTTCCTTCAAAGCATCTTATTCCATCCACAGGCAGCAGAAGTCCTCTGATAAAAAGCTTCTCCAGAAGCATCTGTTTCTTCCTCAGGCCTCGCCACAATACGTACACTCAACAGTTTTCTTCCTGTTTTAAAAGCGTCCACATAAATTGTGAGGGGCATTAAAGCTGTCCGCAGCTGTGTGCTGAGAGAGAGAGATTGAATGTATTTCCCAGCAGGGGCAGAACTTACCCTGCGGTTTACTCGTTTTCCCCCACGGCAATTTAGCTGCGCCTGCAGCATTGATTTTCATATTAGAGCGTTTATGCATTTATTTTATTTCTTTTTGAACCCCTCTGATGGTCCTGGACTTGCCTGTAGTAATTCTCTGCCACTCGTGGCTCATGTGAAATAGCTTAATGGATCGTAAGACGTCCCTCGGGATGGACACGGAGACACAGAGGGATGTGGGGGGGGGGCTAAATGTGTTTGTTTTCTTGTGCTTTTTTAATGCTCTGCATTCACACAGAGACTGTCAACGGGAGAGAGTCGCTAATTCAGAAACAACAAAAAAACAAATCAAAGCTGTAATGTGCTCGTCGGAAGGTATAAGTGCTGGTTATGTGGCTGATTAACATACATGTGCAGCTGTACATTAGAATGCTGCTCTGCTTCCAGTATTGACTGTAAAAGAAGAAAAATCAATCTGTCGTGCTGCTGCTATTCAGTCTCTCTCTGAATATTAGTCAAATTAAGCTCTGCCCCCTGTAAGTGTTGCCTTGGAAACAATGTCTATTGTACAACTCTCTCTGTATCTATATCTTTGTCACTTTGCTTCTCCTGTTTTGCTTCTTCTTGTTTTCTCTTGTTTACACAAATTTAGTTCATCAAGTTAGAAATCTGCATATATATATATAGCAGCCTATAGAAACTCTGCATTTTCTGCAGATATAGAAATATTCGTATAGATTGTGTTCACAAGGTCTGTAGGAGTTGCGATGCGTGTGTGTGTACAGCAGCAGATGAACATCTTCATTCTCTGTATTCTCTGATTAATGACACCTGCCCATCATAAGCATATCTGCATATGAATAGCGTGTGGTTAGATCGATTCTCTCCTCCATCTCTTCTGTTTCTCTCCTGTCTGCTGCCACACTCATTAAAATACTCTCTGCTCCCTGCATACAGTGGCCATAAATCATAATTGCATGTGCATTTGTTTAATGTTACTGTCTGGGACAGCATTTGAAAAGCAAGGAGAGAGAGAAAGAGAGAGAGACTGTAGGGTGTTCCTGGGAGAGATTTAGTCATACTAGAAAACATGTTAAAGGATAAAGCTGTGACACTGGCTCTCATGCACATACATACCATATGCCGCGAAGAGCTGTCGGGTTGTGTTGGTATGAAGACATAAAAGCTTTTGGTGACCTGGTGGGCAGTGTATGTATGCCAGCACCTGAGAAGCAGCACACAGATGGTGTGACCAGCCAGTCCTCTCAAAGTCCCTGAATTCTGACCTCCACTATCTCCCTCCATATTCACACTTTTTCTTCCTGTGCCTGTTTTTTTCCCCCACTGTCTCGCTCGTTTCACTAAAACATTGTTTTCAGTAATTGATTTCAGTAATGTCTGTTTTGTTTTTTTTTCTTTTGCTTTTTAAGTTTGCACTGTTGGCGACTGCAGTGAAACTTTATCAACTCTACAAACTATACAAGAACCAGAAGATACATCTGTGCTGGCCAAATACAGCAGTATAAAGAATTTATCAGCATGCTGTAGACTCAGCCCCCTCTTTGAATTTCCAGGCTAGCATGTGAATTGGCTTTCTGGATTAACACATTCTGATTTTCTCACACATGTTGCTCTCTTGATGTTGGTTTGCAGGAGAAACCTGCATGTCTTTTGCTCTGATTTCTGATTAGGATGGAGCCAAATTAAACCAAATGAAGGACAATCCATTTATCTGTCCCTGAGTCCATCAGACTGCTCCAGAAACAGTCCCTGACCCCCTCACACACACACACAGCACACAGTCACACACACAGCTGTCATGCCAGGCTTTGAATGCAGTTTGATAATGACATAATTCCTTTTATGAGAAGCAGCATCCTAATTCATAATTCATGTTTATTTTTCTTTTTTTCATGGGTAAGTTAGACTGTCATGCATTCCTTGTAACTATGTAATCAGTCTACTTCCATTAGTATTATTTGATGACTTTTCTACCATCTAAAATGTTGAAAATAGTTCTAATAAAGAATCAAGTAGCCGTTTACAAACATTTGAACGGTGGCAAATGACTGCATCC
Organism: Chromobotia macracanthus; assembly: GCA_036877525.1. Classification (NCBI taxonomy): domain Eukaryota; kingdom Metazoa; phylum Chordata; class Actinopteri; order Cypriniformes; family Botiidae; genus Chromobotia; species Chromobotia macracanthus. The sequence goes on along the minus strand of JAZGTH010000004.1, from coordinate 2,611,207 downwards.
GTTTCTGAGTTCCCATAAGTCATAGCACTTCATATGTGTGTGTGTGTTTATGTTACAGTAAGTGCCAGAGTCCTGGTACTGTCTCTGTGTTCATGCATTACTGTAAATCAGAGCATTGGGCCAGTGTACCAGATTAGTGAAAGGAGATTATGTTTAGTAAAGCCCTTACTGTTTAATTATGGCTGTATGTATTTACGTGCATCTCCGTTCCCTGTTTCGACCCCTCTCACAAACATCTGCCTCTATTGTTCTGTTCAAAGAGTGAGAGAATTTTATGCTTTTTGTTTGCTTAATTGCACCAAAAAAATTATTTTACATTAATATGGAATTCGTTTTTCCTCGTTCCGTTTTGGTCTGGATCATGCTGTTTTTGAATACAAGGAAGGCCCAATAGAAACCTTCATCATTGTAGCAGCTAGAGTGAAATAATGTTTACTGACCACTGTGTGCTATGACATCCTGTTATGTGAATAAGCTGGACGGTTCTGTTCTGAGTCTGTATCATTGCGGGTGTGTGTGCGTCAGTATTTCATTCGTCTGGTGGGATTTCACTGGCTAATCCAATCAGAAAGCCCCTGGAGGTGCTCTCTCGCCTGAACAATAGCATCTGACTCTGGGATCGTTTAAAATGCCTGGCCCTGCTGCCATGTAGATTGGTATTTGCAACAGTAACATCAGAACTGATTGACAGGTGATGAAGAACTGAAGGTTGTCTGCTTTTGGCTCACTGTTTTAGAGGAGAAATTTCTAAGGAGAGAGAGTTTATTGAACAAAAGTAGATGACACAATACGCTGTCTCCCTAGAGACCTTTCTATGGCATTATAGGCACACTACAAATTGTAGCCATTAAATTATACTGCTTTCTAAGATAGGTCCTCCTTACTGCTTCTACATCCGGCTTAGAAGTCGTCACTTTTGGAACAAAGCTATTGCGTTCTTCCATATGTACTATACAGTAAATCCTCTCAACAAAACTACTATTTTTGAAGGTCTTTAGTGAACTAATGATATTGTATAGAGAAATGCTGATTTTGTGTCAAAGGGACTCCACCATAAAACTGTAGTTCTTACATTTACACTTGCGTTTGGCAGAAATTTTATCCAAAGTGACTTGCAGTGCATTCAAAATATACATTTTATTAGTATGTGTGTTCCTTGGGAATTAAACCCATGTCCTTTGCGTCACTAGTGCAATGCTCTACCAATTGAGCTACAGGGGCATCTATTGTTGTGCGATGTCCCAGCCCCCTTAACTAATGCATCAGACACGGCCTCCGCAGGGTATAACGAATAGCTGATCCCAGACCTACAGCACACATATCATGATGGCCTCATAACCTTGTTGAGCATGCAGGTCAACACTCGTTCTTTCTTACCTCATTTTAAACTGCTTTAGATTTTCACTCCAGCTCTACTGATCCTGGTTACTTGTTCAAAAGTCTGTTTTGGAGGTTAAAGAATCTGATTGTTTGTCTGACGGTAGATCAATATTTAATCTGTTCTCTAAATCCCTTTAAAGCCAAAATCACCTGTTGTTTTTTGGTTAGAAATGTGATTATTGAACTGCAGTCAATAGGCAGGTCTTACACTCGAACATGTTTGTTTGTTTTATGGTTGGTTTTGTATAAAAGGATAATGGTCAGGAAATGTCTACGAACATTCAGAAAAGACTGTATGATTAGTTGGTGGTAGATTTCTGGTTAGATTCCTGTGCTAGAGTCATGTTTAGACGATGTGTCATGGCGCCATGTTTTTGATGTTTTGATGCTTGGTCTTTTTTTTTTTTAATAAAATCTAACTCTGAATGTCTTTCACAGGATGGTGAAGGGCAGACAGCACTACACTACGGTAAGACCTCATCATTTGTACATCTCATTATTACAAGAGGAAGGTGTGTGTGTGTGTGTTTGTGTGTGTGTGTGTGTGTGTGTGTGTGTGTGTGTTAGTGTGTGTGTTAGTGTTGTGTGTAGTAAATAGGACCTGTAATAATCACCATTCATCCCAGAGGAAATCAACAGTTCCCCTGTCATGTGACCCTACACATGGGTGGCCCTCTCTCTGTGTGTGTTTGCCATCTGCTTGGCAGCGTGGAACACAAGTACCCCTTGGGGGGCTGAGGGTGACAAAAATATGATGGGGGATGGAATTTTTAAAAATGACTAATAAACATAAGCGATGAACTGGGTGGATGAATAGCAGAGAGAATTCATTTGCAGCTCTCCTGTGCAGGTCTGTGCAGCTGACACATGATTAATTGAGGGTTTACTGCATGCTGTAAATTGTTCTTCCTCTCTATGGCTCCCCAAAGACACGAGGGGCTTTACGGCCCAAGGACTCGCACACGCGCTGAAAATAAAATACAGTAACAAAAAAATGGACTAGAAAATTTTGGCTTCCTATTTAAAGGTGATGCCCTCACACGGGGCAACGAGATAAAGTTCATTCTCTGATACTGTGATTCTTTTTCTAACAATTCTGAATCTATTCTTAATAATTCAGAATCAATTCTGCATCCATTTCAAATCACGGCTAAGCGTGCACCAGAAACAGAAAAATAAACATTCACAGACAAACATATCCTTGATATCTTGATCTCTGTGTTTGAACAAAGATGGAGAAATTACAACCTGCCCCATCGAATTTAAAAGTGACTGTGACAGAGTCAGCGGAGTCAAAATCTCACAAGGAGTCACATTTTGGTACAATTAGTGTGCACTCAGCCATTATTTGAAATTAATTCAGAATCAATTTCGAATTTTTAGGAATAGATTCAGAATTGTTAGTAAAAGAATCACGATGCATTAAAGTATCGACTTTCTCTCGCACCCTTACAACTCACTAGGTTTGGAAAAGAGTGTGACCCCCCCACCATTATAAATACTCTGTATTCTTTTAAATAATTCTAATCAACAACACCCTGAGAATCATGAAGGCCAGCTGTACATTTTGTACAAACAAAATTCATTCATTCATTCTTGCTTTCCCCTTCTCTTTCGCTGTCTTCTTTGCATCCCTTGTTCACTCTTGCTCGGGGTCTGAGGTTAAATACATTCTTGTCGCTCTTGCTGACATCAGCTGCTCATTTAAAACTAGAAATCGGATGAGCCTCTTTCTCTCCCTTTTAAAGCAGGCAGTAGTTGACGCGGACGTGAAAAAGCACTCAAGCTCAGAGGAACATCTCTGCATCAGCCAAACTAACAGGGTTACTGAAGCCACGCCCTTCCCTGACCCTGCAGCTTGTAGTGAAAAAGATTCTTTAGGCTTTAAAAAGAAAAAGAAAGAAATGGTTCTTTAAAGAACCTCAGACTAAATGGTTCTTTGGGGAACCAAAAATGGTTCTTCTGTGGCAACGCTGTGAAGAACCTTCCAAGAACCTTTATTTTTAAGAGTGTATGTACTGTGTAGGGACAGTCTGTGTGGTTGTGTTATTTGATAGATTTATAATGTATCCACAGTCATAATAAACACTATATATACTGTAAATGCTTATTTCTTACCTTGTTTCTCTCTCTCTTTCTGAAGCCTCCGCTTGCGAGTTTGCAGAAATCGTGGAGTTACTGCTGAAAGCCGGGGCTGACCCATCCATCAAAGATCAGGAAGGATCTCTTCCAGAGGAGGTGACGGAGTGTAGCGCCATCTCTTCTCTTCTCCGCCAGTACACGGCTCCTAAAGGATGAGTCTTACATGATGAAAGCCACGCGATCAAACCCAAACCCAGCCCACATGCAAACCCTCCAGTTCAGAGTTTATACAAACTGTCCCCACTAGATCTAGAACTGAACACAGTCTTGAGCTACTGCTGTGATTCTTCCATTTGGCTGTGGATTACAGATACTATACATTCACACTAAATTTCAGGAAAACTGTCTCCCGCCCAATCCCAGAATGGTACATTCCAATGAATGTGTTATTGTTGCTACAATTAAAGACATGGAATCTTAATGGCTCGTCTCTTTGTTTTTTTGCAACGTACGTGGTTTTAATTTTAACATGGCAATATAGCAACAAGCATTTTCAGGATGTTATTATTGTTTCATAAAGGGGAAAGTTCACCCCAAAATGAAAGTTCTTCCATCATTTACCCCCTCTAATGTCATTCTAAACCTCACTGTTCTGCTTCTGAGCATAACTTAAGAAGATATTTTGAAGTTGGTAACCAAACATCAGTGGCACCCATTGCCTGCCATTGTATGGACACAAAAACCATTGAGACATTTCTCAAAACATCATCTTTTGTGTTCCTCAAAATAAAAAAGTCACACAGGTTTGGAATGACACGAGATTGTAAGTAAATTATGGATTTTTTTTATTTTTGGGTGATATACCTGATTTGAAGTATTTATCATCCAGACAACAAATATGCAGTAATACTGACAGTAAATGTATCGCAGTTCTGTAGTATTAATATTCATTCTAGGTCTCTGGAGAATAAATAGTGTAAAGTACCTCTCTGTCCAGTCCTGTCTCTCGCCTTTGGTCATTAAAACTTTGGCTCTTGATCAAAAAAGGTCTTTTCTCAACATGTTTTTTTTAGACCTCATCTAGTGGTTCTCTTGAACAGTTTCCAAACGCTTCTCATTTCTTCTTTATCTCAGTCTTTTCTAACTCAGGCTTTATCCCATGACTGAGATCTCATACTTCTGATCCACGTTTGCACCTGCCGCTAATGAAGTGATCAGATTTTGCGTCACGATGACAACATGATTTAAACAGCACCAAATCTGATCAATTCTTGTGCGCATTTCCAAACATTCATTGATTAAAGCTCCCGCCATCTATTCAACATTGCAGGTTACTTTACGTACTTTGTTTTAAGTATGTGGATGTCAAATAAACCCAGACTGACATTTCCAGGGCAATCAGACCCCACAGCTCATATTGTAAATCGTTATAAGAAATGGGATTTAATCACTGATCTGTCGTGCATTGATCTGTACCTGCTTAATAGCTGATTTTTGTTCATTTTGCACATAAAATGCAGCTTTAACGTGCCAAAGTGAAGAAATATGAATGGAGATCAGATCTGTGTCTTGATTTAGGAGATCAGATCTGTGTCTTTAACCTCTGTCTGTCTCTATAGATATGCCACACAGGCAGGAATGATGCTGATTTGTCCTTTATTTTGGTCATTTCCACACGTCTGCTGGACCTGACGGCGGGTCCATGTGACAGTGACTGTAAGCCCATTACTCGGTTCCTCTCTGAGCTCCTCACTTCTGACACGGCTCCTCTAAAATCATGTCCCCGTTTTGCTCAACTTTCTGTACTTTTATACATTTTAACAAGTCGCATTTCTCCTCTCTCTCTCTCTCTCTCTCTCTGTCTCTGTCTCTCTCTGTCTCTCTCTTTCTCTCTGTCTCTCTCTCTCTCTCTCTCTCTCTCTCTCTCTCTCTCTCTCTGTCTGTCTCTCTCTGTCTGTCTCTCTCACCTCTCACCTGTCTCTCTTTCCAGCACAAAAACTTTTTTTTTTAAAGCTCTACACCAACACTTTAACAATAATGTTTTTGATATATATGATGCATGTCTTTAGAAAGTGTTCTGATGTCACTGGTCATGTTGAGAGAACGTTTAGAGAACGTTCACTGTTAGCTGGGCACCGGGCTATTCTCTTATATACGCTTTTCCCCCAAGTGTAGAGCCGCATACAATGCCAGCCAGCAAAAATGCTAAAAAACATCACAGTGATATCTCTAAAAAAGAAAACAACTCAGCTGTAGTTACAATATTGTGTCTGGTTGGGCTATACATCCATACACACGAGTTACACTAAAATGCAAAGCAAAGAGTTTCATTGCAACAAAACAAATTCATTCTCAGGCATCTCAGCAGTACTACTAACATTTGACAGTCCGTCCTTGCTTAATGACCTGGTTTTATTTGTAGGGATCTCTAATTGAAATTCCAGAAAAGATGTCAGTGCACAATATTCCACTGAATGACTATTTGCATGTTAATTTATTCCCTCGTTGGCTTCCGGAAGTTTGTAATAAAAGCTTGCAGATCGATGATAATGGTATTTGCTGCTGTGTTTGTCATTTTTGCAAAAGCAACAGTGCAGGAATGTGCTCAGATTTATATGCATGCTGGTGCTGTAAGTGGCGTGTAAATGATCGCAGGCGTCTGGGCCGCTGTTTGTCTTTGTACGGGTGATTATTAAAGGCTGTTCATGAATCAATGCCGGACAGAAAGCTGTTCCCTCTGTGTCTGCAAACAGCCCCTGCTTTGCTATTTAAGGAGCAAAGCAGTTTCTTTTGTTTGTGACATAAACTCTGCATTTATGTCACAAAATAAACGCCTCCTCTGTCGTTCAAGATGTAAACACAATCTAACAATACATCATGTAGTCACTGGTTTAGTTGAAGTCGTCTGATTTCAAGTCTTTTCCAAGCCAACAATTTTAGGTGGCAAGAACCTTCTCCTAACGTTTCCATTAAGTAACAAAAACGTTAATAATGTTAATAATAATGTAAGTTCTAGGAACGTCAGTTTTAGACATTGTTATAACATTATTGCTTGGTTATAAGAACGCTATTTAAACATTGTATTCTTTAAACGTTCCACTAACTAAAGAATAACGTTTTTGATATATGATATACAGTCATGTGAAAAAATTAGGACACCCTGTGAAAGCAGGGTAATATTATAATATTACCTATATATAATATTAATATGTAATATTTTGTAATATTTTTTAACATATGGTTATTTAGTCTCAATTTTAACAGAGAGATTAAAGTAATATAACTAACCCATTAAAACTGAAGAAAAGTCTTTTCAAGATCCTCTGTAAATGTAATTCTACAAAAATGCCTATTTTAACTGAGGAAAAAGATAGGACACTCTAGCCCCTAATAGCTAGTGTTACCTCCTTTGGCTGAAATAACTGCAGTGAGACGCTTCTTGTAGCCATCTACCAGTCTCTGACATCGGTCTGAGGAATTTTTACCCCACTCCTCAATGCACAGGCCATTTCAAGTCACCCCACAGCATCTCAATGGGATTCAGAGCTGGACTTTGACTCGGCCATTCCAGGACTCTCCATTGCACACTCTCTTGCAAACCTCCCATGCAAGTTAAACTTGTGCAGTCTCTTTCTGATTGTACAGGCATGCACTTTTACATCAACAGTAGCCAGAGCCTGCTGTAGGTCCCGAGATGACATTTTAGGCTTTTTGGAGAACTTTTTAAGCATCTTGCGGTCGCTCTTGGGGTGAACTTGCTGGGGCGACCAGACCTGGGCATGTTTTTAAATCCCTTACCAGACTCATAGGATGCTCCTTTTTTTCCTGAAGGCCTCTGACAGCTCTTTTGCTCTCACCATGGTTCTCACTCTCACTTCAGCAGTCATATTTAGGGCAAGCCTCACTCAACATGCTGAGTAACGATCTACTAATTATGTGAACCTGGTGTGATACACCTGTGTGTGATCTGAGCCATTTTAAGAGGAATACATGTGAGGGTGTCCTAACTTTTGCCTCAGTTAGAATTTGCATTTTGTGGAATTGCATTTTACAGAAAATCCCCTCTTCAGTTTTAATTGCTTAGATATATTACTGTAAACTCTCTGTATTGTTAAAATTGAGATTAAATATCCATATATCCAAAATGTTGCAAAAATCTTACAAAAATACACAGGCTTTCATAGGGTGTCCTAATTTTTTCATATGACTGTATAAAAACCTTCTACTGACATTACTGCAAAAACATTTTGACAACGTTCTCAGAACGTTCCCTGTTAGCTGGAGTGTAAGTGGGTCTCACAGGCAGTTGGGTTTTCACTGGCCTGAACGTGAGGCAACTCTGTCCTGGTTTTACATGTGCAGTTTACAGTTAGGTAACATTTAGGGAATTCTGGAACGTTTGTGTAAAACAGCAATCTGCTCCAGTCTGTGGAAGCAGAAGGATTAGTGTAGAGCCAGAGCACAGATGTGCTGCTGGTGTCAGTTTGACCTGTGTGTGTGGTACTTAACCATATAGTGAGGACACATTTGTACCCAAAAACCAGACAAAACCTTTGTTTGGGGACGTCGTCATTTGTAAAATCAACAAACAATTAGTAAATAAGGTTAAAGTTGCACAAAGAATGTGGGTTAGGGTAAGGTTATATTGTTTGTACCTAGCGGAGTATAAAAACAACAGAACTCTATGGAGTATCCCCATTTTGATAGATAAGTAAACGTGTCTGTGTGTGTAGTTGGATTTAAAAAATATTGTTCCTTTAAAATTAAAATCCATATTGAAATTATTTTAGTTGCAACTAAATTGCAGCTAGATGTGGTACATGCACAACAACAGGCCTACGTTTAAAAAAATGCAGAAAAATCATAAGCAGGGTAAATTATTAAAATAATCGTGTCATTTAAGTTGGGATGGTTATAATAAACTAATTTAGCTATAACCCATAAAAAACAATTTTATGATGTATGCAAATGACTGATGACATCATTGAGATGACATGATTAAACATGGTGACATCAGTATTGTAGAATGCAGTAGACATAAAGAGCTTGTGAATGTGGACATGCAAATTAAATTAATTGTCGTTTTAAATCATGCCACAGTTGCTCAAGCCATGATATTCCTTATATCAAGCTTAGTTTACCAACAAAATCATCATTAATAAGGAAACGCTGCAGTAACCCAAAGACAATTTGGTTTTATTTCTCCATATAGATTTGACTGTACACAATTCATACCATTGGACAGAAGGCATATAGGACTGAATTCAGTGCTCTTTTTTCAAAGATCCATAACAATAAATAGTGCTCATGAAACAAGACTGTCAACACGTTTTGAGACTTTACAAATTTACAGCCATTGAGCCTCAACAGTTCAGAGAGAACCTGATGTTTATTCCTGTTGCTCTTTGTTACCTTATGTTTACTCATATCTGCAGCAGTCATCTCTCCCCAGTTTACCATTACGGGGTCCAAATTTTGCATATGCAACAGCTGACAAATCTTGCCTTTACGTTTACAAAAACTGCATCACCAGTTTCATATCGCCAAGCAATATTTGACCATTCATCACCTCTTTCCCATAATCCTTCTCTTCACAATACTGACACTGACATGACAGCAGTAAATAACAGTAAACCCTTGTGGCCATTACCTAAACATGTCAAGTAAGAAAAATGCAATGTAAAGTTTACAGTGCTCAAAACTGAAGACACACATATTAACATCAAATAAAGGATCAGAAATTCACTGCTGTAATTTCAGAAATAAATATGATATTCTTTTGACTGTAAAGCAAATGTGTTTTGATGGTAACAGCAATTTTAAATCCCAAATATAAAGGACCAAATTCACAGTGCTAGAAATGTGTTTACCTTACTTTTCCCTTTTTATCTAACAGCTTTAATTACATTTTCAATTCCATTAATCATAAATAATAATATTAATAATAAATAATTTAGTTGCATTGTTCACTGTCAACCCTCATGACATACCTGGAATTTCATGTCATTTACGTGAACGGAAAAGCACAGAACAGCCGGGAATCATCTACAGAGATCAATATAAAACTGTCAAGCAGTTTATGAGGACTCATCCTTATTGAAAAATAAACTTTAGACCCCTGGTGCTGCTCATGTAAGCCATCATCTCCATTAGATCTGTTTAGAAACGGAGTCAGTCAAAATGATTAAAATCCAAACTCCTTGTAAGTAGGAAAGATTGTGACACTTGTGCCTGTTGTTTAAATCTCTCTCCTCCCTTCTCTTGCATTCAGCCTGCCGTGTGCAGTCGAGGAGGAACATAAAGTGCGTCTATGGGTTTCTTCCTCATTCACAAACATGCATGAATCCTCTGTTCCCAAAAGCTTGGTTTATCTTGATTGTGTCCAGGACAGAGCATAACAGCCAGATTCCAAAAGAAAAAATTATTTATTTTCTCTGTTGAGAAATCGATTGTAATGCATAAACCGTTCAAAACAGACCAACCATGTCAACTGCATTTATTTTTGCTTTTAGTTCAAAGTTTGTCATGTTGTAGCTGTTTTTGGAAATCCTTATGGATAAAATAATAATAATAAAATAATAAAAATACTTCCAGAATCAAAGTCCAATCAAAACATGAGCGTTGGCTCTTGCGCTCTGTGACTGACGGAGAGGTTTTGGGTTTCCAGCACCATTTGCATCTGCATGCCGTTTCATGCTGGAAATCGTCCAATCCAGTTTTGAGAACGATGAAAAAATATGAATATAAAAAACTATGATACAGCACAAACATTCCACGGCAGGCTACTAGTTTTTAATGTGCCAGCATGTCACCACACAGCCAGCCAAGGTCACGTTTTAGACATCTGCTTGAATGCTGAATTATTATTCAGGCAGACTGAACACCTTTACCAAACAAATGCTGCCAGTTGAGGGAAAGATGTCCATAAAATCCTCAGATTTCAACAGTCTCTTTTGTTTTCATGCCCGTAGGACCACAACTGCCCTTGTGACCCGCACACTTAATCTTTGACCTCAGAACTGGGTATGGTCCATTTCATCCAGCCAGGAGGCAGGGCTTGTAGGGAATTCTGGGTAGCCTGTACTGCTTCCTGTTGACACGTCAGAGGTGGGGCCCCCAGCCATGGTTCTCAGACCTTGACCCACATTAGGCTGACTGCCCTGACTCATGACGCTGTCTATGCTGAAGCCTAAGTTGTTGAGCAGCGGGGTGTGGCCTGGCAGGGAGGTGATGGATGAGGGAGATTGTGGCAGGCCGTAGGGACTTCCTGCCCGCAGATTATGGTAAGGCTGCCCACCCCCATCCAGTGGAAAGCTTCCATTCAGAATGTTGCCATTCGTGATGTCTCCCACACTTCCATACAAGCTGTTAGCGTGACCCAGGTCTGACAGGATCTGGTCTTCTGTTAAAGAGAGGAAGAAAGATGTTACTTTTTGTTTTTTTTTTAAATTATCAAATAAAATTATTAAAGGTAGAATAGGCAGTTTTGGAAAGGCTAGTAAAAAGGCTAGTAAGCTTTGATAGCATAACATCCAGCCAATTCAGAGTGATCTCTTAAGCCACGCCTCCCTCAATAGTGCACAGAAGTATGCAAATACATAATCTGATACTGATTGCTATCAGTATGTGATGAGAACCAGTGTAACAAAAAAAGGTTTCTGGAAAAATAATCGCCCACCTTTAAGTTATATAATGCAGTTGGCTGTGGAAATAACAGATACAAGACCGAAAAGAAACATTGTGTATTGGCAGTCAAACAAATGAACGAAACAAGCTATTCTTAATGTGTTACTATTGTAGCATTTTAATTATTCAGATGCTGTCAGACACTAATGTTAGCAGTTCAAATGTGAGCAGTGACACAAATCGTGAGAGCACACAAATCCTAAAATATGATCATCAGATATATCATCATTCTGATATATCATAAGAAAGAATCTAGAAGTACTGGCAGACTGTTACATCAACTCATTAATATTCACGAGTCAGGCTAATAAGGATCATAACATGCCCCTCCCCATACACTTTTCAGAGGTCACCTAAGCCTTACTTTATATGACATCACCTGATGCATTCCCTTAAAACACACTCATCGATGCCAAGTGGCTCTTATCCATATAAACACATGAAAGCTGGAGAAATTAAGTTATGACAACAATCTCATAAACATTCTTTTACAATAGTGTATAGCACCAGTCTGAGGTGACTCTAAGCTTCTGGACGTATCTAATGATGGGTTACTGAGATAAAATGGGTATCCATCCGTATGCACAGCAGTGTTGCAAACTTGTGAGCAATTCCCTGCTCTTTCTGGACTCTGAGTTCTCTCAATAATAACAATGGCCCTGCTTACTTCCTCTTTAATTGTCTTAAAATGTCACCAGTTATATAGAGATTGTGCATCACTGCTTTCATGTCTCATTAAACACTGCCTTCCTTTCAAAGCCACTCTGGGTTTTCATGACTTCAAAAAAACAACCTCACAAAAATAAAATCATCATTAAATACACGGCTGAACGGAAAACCTGTAATTTAATATTCTAAACAAAACTCTCCATCAAGTGGCATATTTAAAAATACAAGTGATAAAAAGTGAATGCATGAAGGAAATGAAAAGGAAGAGAGAAAGTACAACTTGGAACAAAGAATGCAAGACGTTTTGGAGAGAGCCAGAGGAATTATGGGAGATTTCAGACTCACCTCTGAAGCTGAGCTCACTGTCACTGAGTCCTGCGTCGTCTGCCGAGCTTTCCTTCTCTGTCTTACTGGAGCCTCGACTGCGCTTGACGCTTTTGTAGAACTGACCCCAGCGATGTCGACCTGCGTCCTTCTTCAGACGTTTCTCTTTTGCTCGTCTGTTTTGAAACCACACCTTCCATGTGGACAGAAAAACTGTCTAAGTAAATACCTGGATTGTAAATTTCCCCAGAATCTATTACTGTTCAGAGGTTGCTTTTACAAACTAAGGAGACAATAGAGCTCTCAGTTATGTTTCACTGAAGTACCAACTTTGTATCAATATGTTTATCATAAAAAGACAAAGAGACAATTTAGAATATGAACCTGTAAAATTAATGTGGATGGCATAGCTCAGCTCATTTGGTCTTGGAAAAACCTACAGTAATCAAAAATCTTTTTTCTTTTTTTCTTATATGTAATCTTATTGCTGTCATCAATATCTTAATAGCATTGAGATATTGATGAGATCTCATGAGGGTTTTCTGACTGCTCATAGACTCACCTGCACTACTCTCATGTCCAGGCCGGTTTCTGAGGAGAGCTGCTCACGCACGTGTCGTGCTGGCTTCGGCGAGTTCTTATAGGCGCTTTTGAGTGTCTCCAGCTGTTTTGCTGTGATGGTGGTCCGTGGACGTTTTGCTCCTGTTTCAGATTCATCTGCAACATACAAAATGTAAAAATCTTTAAAGTCGCCATGAAATGGAAGTTACAACTGTCTACCATTTGGTGACGCATATCCAAGTGAAATGGCTTTTAAAATGAGGGAAAAAATGTAGGGTGGGACTTGATTTCTTAAATTGATTGGCTTGTTGGAAGTTGGAGAAATAGAAATGGCCATTGGACAGTCAGTATAGTCCCGCCCTCAGGTAAAGACATCATCAGGAGAAGAGATGTCATTTTGAGGTGGAGGGAAGGTTAATGTTTTTTATTAAAGATTACGAGGTAACATTAATTTAAAAAATAGAGATCAGCATGGATAAATAATTTATAATAAACACTGTAATATTTCATAAAAAATAGTAAACTTTGTTTTAATATTGACTTTAAAAGGCGAAGAGTCATCGGAGCCGATGTTGCTGTGTCTGGCTGGTCGGGACACTTGGGAACAAACAGGGAAATGTTTTGATAGCACCACAGAGCAAGTGTTTACATTTTTCAGGAAAAATGATATATTTATAATACTTATAATACTAGTCATATCTGCATATCAGGATGAGACAGAAGAAAGTATTCACACATCACCAATAATATTTGATCAAATTTGTTAATATATTTTGTAAAAGTGACTGAACAATGTAAAGCTTGTTCTAAAAGTTCTAAACATTTATATGACCCTATCTAAATAATTACTGACATTCAAAACAGCTGAACATCATAATTAAAACACAAAGGTATTAAATTAAATGCAATTCAATTGACACCTGTAAAGTGAAGTGAAGTGAGTGAAACCAAAAAAATCTCCCAAAATTCCACCTATTTTCTGAATAGCGTATCAACAGCGAGGTTCAGGTGGAGAAGAGACTGTGAGAAGGTTCGAGTGAAAGTGCTCACACGTGGCCAGTCAAACTGTCACGCTGTGCTGGAAGAGGGAATAAATCTCTGTGGAGAATAGCATGCCAGTGCGAGTTACTGGGGCTCTACCGTAAAAGTGCATCGCATCACTTAATATAATCAATCAACAGCCCACAGAAATCTCCATAAATACGGCACAAGGGGCTTTCAGAAGCAGATCCGTGAGGGGTCAGATCACAGAGAGGTTTAACATGCCAGACACTGAGACCTCACAAGACTGTAGTTAATGATGATTTTGTCTCCTTACTACCATCAGTCGCCTCCTCTGATCTTTCAGTATCTCACGATGATTGTAAAAGAACAAGTTAATTACACGTTCTCTGCTGTCAGAATGATTTCCAAAACAGAGGCACCGACTGAAGCAGTCAGTCTGAAAGCCCATCATACACCAGTTCAGCATCAAGATACAATTCCAGTTTGTAGTAATGGGCATAATTCATTGAATTATTTCCCTTGTAATGGTATGTTATTCAGGACATATACCCATATTAAAAACTACCAATCAAAAGGTTGGAGAAATTTACTTTTTCCTTATTAGTAGTATTTTCTACATTTTAGAAAACATTTTAGAAAACTTAGAAAAATAAGAAATATTTAAGGGGAAAAAATAAGTTAAAGTCAAAATCATCTTGTTTTATCTTCTTCACAGTAGTCACTTTTGTCTTATTACAGCTCTGCAAACTCTAGATATTCTCTTCATGCTGGGATGCTTTTCAAACAGTGTTGATGGACTTGTATGAATGTTGGGCACTTGTTGGCTGCTCTTCCTTCACTATCTAATTTTTCTAAAGAATTTCAAACGTAGGCACATTTGTCAGCAAAACTAAGTCCAAGCCTCTAAGCATTAGCCTGTAGATCAAAAGGTTTTGCAGCATAAACGTGATGACAAAAGCTCACCGTTTTGTTTGGCTGTTTCGTAGTCCTCCTTGCACACCAGCCGTCCGTCCTCCATCAGATAAAACTCGTCTCCGGTGGCCAGCTGCCGGCTGCACATGACACAGGCGAAGCAGTGAAGGTGGTACACAAAGTCCTGCGCTTTCCGAACCACCTGTGTCGGGGGGATTCCTTGCTGGCATGATGAACATTTTGTCCCGAAACGTCTGCAGGTACACACACGAGTGCAAACACACAGACACACACCGTTTCATTAAAACTCGAAGACACATGCTCAGGAATATTAAAGATTACAGCATCAATGTAATCGTATTGTTCAATAACAGTAATAATCTTTTTAACTGTGGCTATATTTGTGAGAAATATTTCACAACCAGTGGGACCAAACACTGCAGCACACAAACACTGATGTGATCGATTCTTACACTAAATATATATTTGATAGACAGACAGACAGACAGACAGACAAATAGATAGATCTATCAGACAGGCAGATGGATAGATGCCAATCAAATGATTTGATTCTTGAATCTTATACATTTTTACATGCACTGTTTATACGTATACAAAAAAGAAAGAGAGAAAGAGAGAGAGAGAGACAGAGAGAGAGAAAGAGAGAGATAAAACCAGCACTGTTTCAACTGTTTAAACCACTTGATTGATATATATATATATATATATATATATATATATATATATATATATATATATAGAGAGAGAGAGAGAGAGAGAGAGAGAGAGAGAGAGAGAGAGAGAGAGAGAGCTGTAAACTTACAAACAGAAGAGCTCATAAAGCACTGAGTCAGAACAGGCTGTAAATCGCAGACTGAATACAGCTAAATAAACCAAACCAAGGTGCAGTTTTGCAACATAAACGATACTGCCCCCTTCATCCTGCCCCTGCCCCACCAGAGTGGTTCTGACACTAAAGTCCCCGCGGGTTTGTTAATAAAGTTTCCCTCCTTCACTCCTGTATCGTTTTATTCTCATTGCATCCCGTGACATTAAATAAAAAATAAGGTAAAACAAAGGAAATAAAAACAACAAAAGAAACGAGGAAAGGAGGTCAAGTAAATAAAAGGACAAATATAATATATTATAAGTGCTGAATTTGGGAATGTGCGGGTGATTTAGACACACTGTCACTTGGCACAGGAAAATGAAATGCATAATAATAATTATAATAACAATAATACTTTATTAAGCATGACAGAGAACCTGTGAGCCTGAAATCACACATACACAGAGAACTGATGAGTCCAGCCTCTGTGTGAAGAGGTGAAGGGTTCACTTCAGCTTTCATCACTCAATAAGACCTTCATCAGACCAAGACAAACTGCATAATGTGGACCTACATAACCAACTGTTAACCAATTAAATTATGCATCAAAGTATCCTCTATTTATTTATTCATTCATTCATCTTTTTTCATTTGTTTATGATTATCACGTTACTCAAAATAGCACCTATTTGCATTTATCCACAACATAACCTGGTTAAATGATCAGTCTGAACGCAATGTGATTTAACTAGAATAAAAATATTTTGTGTTGAAAAACTGTGTGCCAAAAAGTACACAGAGGTTACTTAAAATGGTTATTATAATGTTACTGCAGAAATGGATGTGCACACAGGAGGACATCAGACTTACTTGAAGAAATCCTCTTTGCAGTACACGGTCCCCGCACGGGCGAAACATTTGTCCGCCAGCAGTGCGTGGCAGTCGGCGCACTTCAGGCACTTGGAGTGCCAGTGACGATCCAGAACCTTCAGGATGAACTTATCCAAGATGTGCTGACTGCAGCCCGAGCACTGCGGGATCTCTGGAGAACATGCACACGAAACATCCCTTCATCTTTGTTTCAACAAAGGTTGCACATCATATTAATCCTCAAAATGATAAGACAATGCCATGCATAAACATGCATAAACAATAAAAATAGTCATGCGCAAAATAATCGTCTATATACATTCAAACTGCCAGAAATATTCAGGCACTTGGATATTACATTGTAAGTCATTTGCATGCATGCATGCATAAAATCTGTTATGATCTGATGCATGGTGTTCATGACATAATTATGGATTATGAATTATTTTCGTGCAACACCCCAGAAAAAAAGAAAATCTGGTCGATATTTTGGTCGAAAAATGAAAACACACGATATAAACAATATAAACGAATATTCCTTGTGGAAGCATATTAAATAACATTTAATGGATTTTAAATCCAAGTTTTTTGCTCTAGAGTAAGAGATTGTCGTGAGAGCAAAAATAATTTCATTTGCAGCAGTTTTGAAACTTTGGGAAATCGTGGACCGGTGAGGAAAGATGTCCAATTGATGCTAAATAATCAATATGTCAGAGACAAACAGGCGAGGACAAGAGGACATTGAGATTAAAATCATATAACTGCTCCATCCATTCTTTAACAGAGACGAGCTGCCACTTAAATTACTGATGCTCTGAAACAAGCAATCGAGCAAAAGAAACACAAACAAATCACGTAAAATAATAACATGACTCTTATTAAAAGAGTCAAATCCTAATCACAACATAATGATCGATTATAATTATGTTTCTAATATGACGTTATTAATATTTGACCTCTGATCCTTCTGTCGTCACGTTCTCGCGCATGTTATTATGACGCAAGAGAAAAGCGCTTTGATCAGAGAACGAGTGATGACGTCATTGACGCGTAAGCAAGCGGGCCTGCGTCACGTAACCTTATTAATTAACATGCAAACAGACGTCACAGCAGGGCATGCAGGGTTTAATAAAAATGAATAAATGCTTTATTAATGACTTAATAAAGCATATTTTCCAGTGTGTACTATCATTTACTCTCATGAATTTGATATGATTAGACAGTCACTTAAAAGTTACGCGCAATGAGTTTCAGTGTCTTAAACTTTATCTTGCACGCATCCTAAATATTCGCGTTATTTTGCTCCATCTCAAAAATATATATTTTTAATAACTGTAAATAAATGAAGGCTAATTTAAATGCCGTTTTGCACTTTACAGAGAGGCTTTAATTCCCGACGTTTTCTTAATAATTGCCCCATATGTTGTATTAAAAGCACGTTATTTATTTGGATAGTAATGTTTAGATCCGCGCCGGCAGATTATTCTTAAAATAATCCCAATTTAATCCATCGTTTATACACGGCGGGGTTGAGTAGCTTTTAATCTTAATTTAACGAAATGAAGCATTAGACAGACAGCAGCTATAACCCAATTATGAAATTCAATAATGAACTATTTAGTGCTTAAAAAAAACCTTTTTTTTTAGCATTTTAATATTTCGTCCATTGCATGAAATTATGTTGCAAAAGATCTGGCAACTGTTTTTATTTTCTGTCTTACTACAGATTATTTTACACACAGGCCTACACATTTCGTTTACTTTATTTGCACGTAGTAAGGACAGGTCTCGGGTCTGTGAGGTACACAAGACCTCCATCTGTATATTTTGTCTCGATTTTGAATAATTGGGTCAGGAATTCATCCAGTCTCCATCTTGATGGCGAGATCAGATTATGCAGGCCTAACACGGATTAATTTGCGACTGATAAGGACCAGATGCGAAGATGTAACGTGTATCTAACGTTGTTATAACGGATGGCTTGATAATCTGTATTTCATTGGGACAATAAAAACCAATGGTGGCATGATGGAGAAATCGGATTACATTGTCTTGCTTTCTCATTTTTTCGTTTCTAACACCTTTTATGTCTCTACGTCCAACCAAAACACGTTCATCAGAGACTTGAAATACCATTTGTGATGGTTTTAACTATAGCCCTCCAGCCAACAGTGCGGAAACAGCATCATAAAACTGTTTTAAAACAGCCATCTGGGTCAGAAACATCACTTTAATCTTTTATCAAAACACTGGAGTCGGAATGCATGTAATAACACGATGGTTCTTCCGAATGAACGAGTAATCAATTAAAGTTACTTCACATCAGAGACGCTCTTGTGTCGTTTATCATGCACACGGTTCCGGCCCGGTGGGGTTTAACGAACCGCGGTGTGGTTCCGCACACGGCCGGAGGAAGGCTGCCAAACCTGCGATGATGTGATGGATGTGATGGATGTGATGGATGTGCTGGATGTGATGGATGTGAGGAGGGGAAAAGCGCTTACGCTGCAGCGGCACTCCGAGACCGTCCGGCGGCCCCTTCACGGCGCTCCCGGTGGGCAGCACGGCCGCGCTCTGCATCATTTTCATCCAGACGTTTGCGACACGGACGTCCGACGACTTTCTCCCGGTGCAGCGTCCCGTTAAAGTCCCGTACGAGTCCCGTTAAAGTCCCGTACGAGTCCCGTTAAAGTCCCGTACGCGTCCCGCCGTGAAACTGTCGCGCGCTCGCTCGTGCTCGCGAGTTCTCTCGCCGCGCGCCGCGCAGCCGCTTGATTCACTCACGCCCTGACGTCACGCCCCGGCGGCCAATGGGAGGCGTGGAGGAGAGTGAAGGGGGCGGGGCCTCGCGCGGAACGCGCTCTCAGGTGAGCGGAGAAAGCGAGGAGGAAGTGATGACGTATGACGTCTCCAAATGCCCCCCGAGGAGGCGGGCGTTACCCTCCTGGGGTAATAATAAACGGAGGGTTTTTGTTATTACCCCAGACAGACGGGGTCAGATAAGACCAACAGCCTGAAATAATTTTTTACATTAATTAATAGCTTTTTTATTTGGTGAACATTTACGCAACCAGGCAAATGTATTGCGCATTTAGGCAAGCACAAGTCGAACCTGACACATGAGATCCTGCATTACAAACACAAGTGAGACTTCGTTTACCAGCAGTCTGGACACACTGGATCCGGACTGGACTCAGTTCAGACGGATCAACCCCATTTTCACATCTCATTCTCTTCCAGGATGCAATAATCGTTTTATTGGTCACGGGTTCAATAAAACGAGCTTCGCACGACCACATCCACACCTGCACTCTTACCCAAATACTCGTGAAAAAACTAGCCATGCCTTCATTTAACGAGGACAGTATTTGTTACGCACAAGAACTGCACGCAAAAGATGCATTAAATAGACCAACAGAGAGTGATACGTGCAAAAAATATAAACCTGCAAATATAAATACACAACACGTTTTGATTATGTTATGGCCTCTCAATAACATTATATATATAAATATATAATATATAAATACACAACACGTTTTGATTATGTTATGGCCTCTCAATAACATTAAAAAATCAGATCATGCAAATATATAATATATAAATACACAACACGTTTTGATTATGTTATTGCCTCTCAATAACATTAAAAATAAATACAAAGTTGATCATGCTTTTGCCCCCCCAATAACATTATATATAAAATATATAATATATAAATACACAACACGTTTTGATTATGTTATGGCCTCTCAAAAACATTAAAAATTCAGATCATCAAATATATAATATATATAATATATAAATACACAACACGTTTTGATTATGTTATTGCCTCTCAATAACATTAAAAATCAGATCATGCAAATATATAATATATAAATACACAACACGTTTTGATTATGTTATGGCCTCTCAATAACATTAAAAAATCAGATCATGCAAATATATAATATATAAATACACAACACGTTTTGATTATGTTATGGCCTCTCAATAACATTAAAAAATCAGATCATGCAAATATATAATATATAAATACACAACACGTTTTGATTATGTTATGGCCTCTCAATAACATTAAAAAATCAGATCATGCAAATATATAATATATAAATACACAACACGTTTTGATTATGTTATGGCCTCTCAATAACATTAAAAAATCAGATCATGCAAATATATAATATATAAATACACAACACGTTTTGATTATGTTATTGCCTCTCAATAACATTAAAAATAATGCAAATATATAATATATAAATACAATATAAAATATAAAAATATATAATATATAAATACACAACACGTTTTGATTATGTTATTGCCTCTCAATAACATTAAAAAATCAGATCATGCAAATATATAATATATAAATACACAACACGTTTTGATTATGTTATGGCCTCTCAATAACATTAAAAAATCGATTATGCAAATATATAATATATAAATACACAACACGTTTTGATTATGTTATGGCCTCTCAATAACATTAAAAAAATCAGATCATGCAAATATATAATATATAAATACACAACACGTTTTGATTATGTTATGGCCTCTCAATAACATTAAAAAATCAGATCATGCAAATATATAATATATAAATACACAACACGTTTTGATTATGTTATTGCCTCTCAATAACATTAAAAAATCAGATCATGCAAATATATAATATATAAATACACAACACGTTTTGATTATGTTATTGCCTCTCAATAACATTAAAAAATCAGATCATGCAAATATATAATATATAAATACACAACACGTTTTGATTATGTTATTGCCTCTCAATAACATTATATATATAAATATATAATATATAAATACACAACACGTTTTGATTATGTTATTGCCTCTCAATAACATTATATATATAAATATATAATATATAAATACACAACACGTTTTGATTATGTTATTGCCTCTCAATAACATTATATATATAAATATATAATATATAAATACACAACACGTTTTGATTATGTTATGGCCTCTCATAACATATATATATAAATATATAATATATAAATACACAACAGTTTTGATTATGTTATTGCCTCTCAATAACATTATATATATAAATATATAATATATAAATACACAACACGTTTTGATTATGTTATTGCCTCTCAATAACATTATATATATAAATATATAATATATAAATACACAACACGTTTTGATTATGTTATGGCCTCTCAATAACATTATATATATAAATATATAATATATAAATACACAACACGTTTTGATTATGTTATTGCCTCTCAATAACATTATATATATAAATATATAATATATAAATACACAACACGTTTTGATTATGTTATGGCCTCTCAATAACATTATATATATAAATATATAATATATAAATACACAACACGTTTTGATTATGTTATTGCCTCTCAATAACATTATATATATAAATATATAATATATAAATACACAACACGTTTTGATTACGTTATGGCCTCTCAATAACATTAAAAAAAATTAGATTATGCAAATATATAAGCTTATAAATAATTTAATTATTTAGATGTGATCACTTTTCTCTCATTCGTATAGCTAGATCCACATAATGCTGCGTATGTAGCTACATCAGTTCTGTTTTATTCGCAATAATTGTAACAGTAACTGTTAGTCAGTGTGGTTGTTTTAGAAATTAAAACAATTAAAATGAACACAAATGTGCTATGCAGTTCCATTAATGATGTCTTCACCATTACTGATATGTCTTTCAGTTCAGTGGAGACCCTTTAAAGCATTTAATCGGCACTTCACGTCCCCTGTATGTATCAAGGCTTTGATGAGAAAACCTGGAGTTTGTTTAACATGTTGGGAACATAAACAGTAAGACTGGTGTGGATATTAAACCTAAATGACGCCATTATGCTTTTAATTGTGCATTGGTCCCAAACAGGAAGAACACTGATCTGATATTGGCTGACCCAGGTTCAGTGGGGAACACAGCTTTATAGACAAGACAACTTTCATCTTGTAAGCTACAGTGTGTGTGTGTGTGTGTGTGAGCTGTTATTACACACACACACACACACACACACAATATATATATATATATATATATATATACAGCCCCCCACACAAAAAATCTATATTTACATATAATACATTTATATATATTAAATCTCTATATATTTATGCACCACACAAACACACGTGTCAGTCCTAACTAATATTACAATATATTATGGAAACACAAATAACACTAAATAAAAACAATTTCCCTCTATATTTCTCTATATATTGTATACATACAGCCCATATATGCTGCATGGTCATCCAGTGTCGGATAAACATCATAATCAACCCCTGATTGTCTTTTCACTGTGCAAAAAACAGCAACACTATAAATCACAGCCAGCTATGTTACAGTGATATGTAAATAAAACGTGGAGGTCATCAAAGTCAGATTATAGTTTAATGTCTACAGTTTAATGGCTCCAGTGTCATTTCATTAAATGAAAGCCCTCATCGAGCTGATTAAATAGAGATGGCGAGCACAACAAATCACAACCAAATCTTCCCTCACACAGCTGGACACACATGGGAATTATCCTGGGCCATACTTTTGATTTTCATTTCGATTATTGCGAGCAGTGATTATCCAGATTATTCATTTTCACTGATGGTCAAGGGAAAACAGGTAGCAAATGCTTTTAAAGCACCACTGTTTGCCACACGATGAAATAAATTCATTCAAACATAGTGAGAGCTTGTGCATGCCATTGTGCAAATGCAGTGATTTCAAAGTCAGTGCAGATAAATCGAGTCACTATAGAAAGGCAATAACAAGCACCTGTCCAAAAGATGAGACAGACCCTGTGCACTATAACCTGTGTCTGATCCATCATACGAGTTAAAACACAGGCCTGTGATCAGTAATGCATCAGTAATGCAAACCACAGGTGAACATTACAACAGTGTATCTAATCATATATAACCCTGTGGCCAATGTCACAAACAAAACGCCATTAAACAGGAAATACTTTATTTGTATTTTATTTTTAGTGCATAGTAACTTACAGGCAAACAGACTTTATAATAGCTAAGATATTACAATTATAATAAGATATTATAATAGCTTACAATAAAAATACAGTAGAAGAAACGCTCGCAAGTACTTACACATTAACAAATACATTACAATGCTGCGTTTAGTGTCTGACTTGTTCAATTTGCTATATATATATATTTTAATATATATATATATTAAAAAAACAAGACGTTTACAAACATGAAACACGTTTACAGGAACACAGATTGGTCATTTATATGAAGGTACCAACACAACATTTCCAGGTGAGCTCGGTAATAGAAACTTTCCATTAAGGGTCCTGCAAACCTGCCCGTCGAGGCGCACTCAGAAGTTCATCCAGCATTTTAACATCTCGTAAATCCAGACAAACACTGAAGAAAACATTTTACCTGTCTGCATCTGTCTGCATCTGTCTGCATCATCTGTCTGCATCTGTCTGCATCAGTCTGCATCTGTCTGCATCTTCCATCCCCTGCGCAGAGTAAATAAAGCCCCGGCTGATGCATCAATCTCCAAACCCTTTTTTCCTGCGAAGGAAAGCCGGAGCGAAACCTCAAGAGAGGGCAACAGAGGAAATTAAATTGCACTTGGGGGCAAATTGTATTAGGGAATAGTTATTGTCTCCTGACAGCCCCTGTCCATTTGCGTAATTAGTTGAAGTACGAGGTTCTCCGTCGTTTAAGCGAATGCAATCCCAGCTTACCATTTCAAGGTTGTGAGAACGTTTCCCTAACGTTTCCATTTAGTAAAAAAAGTTGCGTTTTTCTTATTAAAGTGCGTTCAAAACGTCCAGTATGTTAGACGCTGTATTAACATCATTGCTTGTTCAAATAACGTTATTCAAACGTTTTCAGACGTTCCCTTAACAACTTAATAATAACTTTTCTTGATATATGATATATGACGTTTAAACACGCTCACTGCAATAGTTAAGAATAGTTAAACATGCATCTTCATGATCTTGGGTCCTCAGAAGTGATCGGATCAGTGTTGTCTTCACACAGTCTAATGCATTATTATTATAATTGTCTAACGGGGCAGATCCAGCTTAGGTTGGAGATGCAATTAAAGGCTTCACCTTAATCTTACAATTAAACAATAAAGCAAAGCGCTTTCTCCTTAATGTCTTTACCTGCTTTAGTAATCGATGCCTTTATTTACGTGTTTTAAAGGGCTCATGTCACATAATGGGTCTTTGTATTGCATTAATTCACTTGGATGAAACACAATTAAAGGTCACGATTTGCTTATGTAATTAGATCAGTAATGGAAAATATATTTCTACACGATGTACTTCATATGTATTGTTTTTTATAATACGAATGCATAGTGTTGTTGTTATTAATTAAACCTCTTACATAGTCTAATGTGACTAATAATGTCATTTTTGTACTTGACACAATTAGAGTTCATCTAAACAAAATAATAATCTATTTCTTTTTCACAAACTCTTTGTGACATCATCATCTTGTCTAGCCTGGGAAGAATGCAAGATTTCAGGATAAAAGTTGATCTCAGATCATCTTCACCCCATATTTTACTGTAGCTTGTATATTAACAACAGGAAAACTGATCTGAGGTCAGCATACATGTACAGTCCTAAACTACTGCAAAGTGTACAGCCGCCCAAAAAGCCATCTGTTCTGATCCAGAACTGAATCAATGGATGTTACCTGAATACACAATGTGAGTGAATGAGAATCTGAATCTGTTCTGTGTTTGAAACCATTAAAACCTTTAAAAGAAACGATGTGAAAGCACACAACACCACAATATAATCTATAATCTAAATTTATATTAAATACAGAAACAAAACCCTTCTAAAACCCTCTCAGATTTGAGAGGATTATAAACTCATACAACATTCATGTGCTTAGCTTTATCTCAGAAATGTAGTATTAAATGTAACACAAATATTTAATGATAATAATAATCTATTGATTCATAGACATAAACTTGTATTACAAGAGCACGTTTTTGATTAAAAAAGAACATTACTCATTTAAGAATCACCAGTTTATGCAGTATTGAGGTTTGTGGATATTTGCCTGTAACAATCTCAAAACAGCATTACTATACTGGTAATGGTATAACAGTGTTTGTTTGTCAGTTTGTTTAATGTGCCATAAGGACATTTTATAGAGTATATTAGAGTATATAGGGTCAGTATACTATAGACATACATTACAGACAACAGCTAGTTTCCTTATTAGTGTTTGAGCCAGCTTTCACCTGGAAATAATCTGTTCTGACTGACGGTTTTAAAAATTGGGAATGAGGGCTGCACCGGAAAATGTGCTTCCCGGACAAGGAGGAATAGCGGTAGAAAAATAAGATTAATCTGACCTGTTTGACTCCTGCTTTAGGACTAAATGCAACATCCAGGGGGTCGGTTTGTAAATTAACTACCATATATAACCATATATTAACCTGTTAAACACAAACACACCTCGTACATCTGCAGTCCAGCATTTTAATACCAGTATGCGATGGGCCATAAACACCTAAAGTACATGCTGGAGAGTCTCAGCAATAAAACCCAGCATTGTCTAATTTATGAACACAACAGCAGTGCTGCAAGGTGATGTTATACACATGCTTTCAGCTGCTTTTGGCTGGGGGTGGAGATGCCTCTATTGTTCCATTCTTCTCATGGCACACACACATCCCTGACTCAAGCCTGGCCTGAACCCGAGGGTATATAACGTGTCCCAATGTTTATACAGTCTCACATGTACACAGAGCCACTAAAAGGATTGGACGTAAGATCTGTGTTTTCACTACACACTGAAACACATTGATGCACAGGTTGGCCCTCTTCAAGTCTTAAAAAAGCCCATTAGAAAATTGTTTAAAGCTGCAATCTGTACATTTTTGGGTTAAAAATAAACAAAGATCAGTTATTGAGCAAGTACATGATAGATCAGTGTTTAAAACAGTTTCCTTACTTTAATCTAATTCACAATGGTATGTTTATAATAATGATGTACAGAGCTGTCGGGTCTGATTTCAAGATATATATATAAAAAAAAAAAGTAATCCACAATTTTACATTTCAAACATTCATGGTGATAGTGAGGTTGAAAGTTAGACTGCAGCTTTAATTAGGTGATATACACATATGATCTACCACTTCTGTTTTAAAGTATTCATAATGCATTCAAATGCTAGTAGCAGTCAATGAGAATGACAGCGAGAGAAAGAAACCGATCTGGGACAAAGGGGCGGAGCCTGGATTTCCACAAAACCCTAAAGCTCAAGATCAAGCGATGGTGCCCTTCATCTGAGCGTGTAATCTGGAGAACGTCAAACACTTGTCTTTTAGAGTTCTTCTTAGATCCTTGCCCCCCTTGGGTCACAACCACAACCCCCCTCCTGGACACAGTCAACTTGCAAGTGTGTGAGGCAAGAGGCCTTGAAAGCTGATTGCGTTTTAATAAAGTTTATTATCGGGTGAGGGCTAATCCTCGTGCTAATCTCCCACAGACCCAAAGGAAAGCTGGATTACTCACTTGCCATAATCCCAATGAAATTGTTTGGATTTAGCTGGCAAAACAGTCCAGATGGCAACAGGCTTGTTCCTCACCCTATTCCATTCTCGCCCCTTCCCTGATCACCCTTAAACACAAAACATGATCGGTTCATTAAGTCAAACACACGCCATCGAGGACACTGATAGGCTGAGTGATGCTAAAGAAAATGCTTAAATGAGGAAAGATCTGCCAGCAAAACATTATATAGAGTCAATGCAACATCTAAACATCCATTAACGTGTCCTACCCAGCTAACAGGGAACACTCAGAACATTGGGTAATGTTCTCTAAAGGTTCCCTCAAAGTTATCAAAAACGTTCTTGCAGTAACGTTAGTAGAACGCTTTAAAATGTTGTATATATTATATACATCAAAAAGTATATATGTTATATATTATATACATTTATTCTGAAGCAGTTGGTGGAATGTTTCAAACATTTTACAGAATTAAAAAATGTTTTGAATACGTTCTTATACCCAAACGTTATGTTTTTGTTACCTGATGGAAAGGTTAGGGAAAGATTCTTACAACCTAAAACTGTTAGCTGGGTATGATCACTGTGTATGTTTACACTGTTAAGTTTTTTTATTGGTGTAGCGCTCTTTAAAATATGTAGGTGAGACTCTTATTTTAGATTTATAATTCAGATTTATAATTCTGTATCTTGCTGTTACACAATCGTAGGGTCAGAGTCAAAAGATGTTTTACACCATGATACACTGTTACAAAGTTTAAATGAAGTGTTGTTCTGTAGTTTATTTTGAGTACAGAAATGGTCTAAACTAACTTTCCACTAGTGCCACAGACCAACAATAAGTTATAAGAAACTGGAAAACAGAGACACACCTGATATCATGTCAGAACAAACACCTGGAGTTTACAAAGGACATAAGAACACAGTATTTTTTAGCAAAAATAATTTTAATTGCATTTTAACCAACAAATCACACAGTTTAAGTCAAAATTTAGCTCTCACTTAACTAACGGACAAAAACCTTAGTGTGTCTAGTTGTGATTTAGTTGCAGTTGCAGTTGTGATGTGCAGTCGTTCCACAATAATTAATCTCTTAAAATATATTATGAGAAAAGATCAATGGTTTGATCAGAAGAGACACAGTGAAGGGACAATTAGTGACATCATGGTGAAATACACACACACACACACTAATAACTGTACCAATATCTCTGTCATTGATGAAACTCTTGAAAGGTGTATTGTAGTTTCAATATCCACAAATACAGCGTCAACAGGTTTACGTATTCAAAAAATAATGCTTGTATGTTTTAAACTGTTGATGCCTTTATAAACAGTGTTCACTGTATTGGCTCTAAACGTAATATTTCTTGGTTGTGGTTTTGTGTCCTGTAGGACAAATAAACATGTTAATGATGAATGTAAATGTTTCTTCACCAGGTGCTTCTAAGAACGCAAGCCATGAATGAATAGAAAAAAGAATTAATAAAATTAGACCATGCGCAGCCCTTGTGGACAAGTACAGGGTCCATAATGTTCCCAATACTGAATTACCATCAAATTAAAAACAGTCCTTTAATAGCTTGTGATTTCTGTACCTTCTGTACCTGTACTCCTGTAGTAGCCACAGATTGTTAGATTTGCTTATTCCTGATACAAGTAAGTGTTTAAGCGATGCTCTCTGTGACAATTAAGGCAGAGACAGCTTAGCACGTCGCAGTTTGATCTTCTGGTTGAAACACAGACACATGGCAATCAGACACATGGTGGAGAGAAGATACAGCAGGACACACAAGCTCACATCCAGCCTGGAGAATCCCACAGTGAGAAAGGACATCCAGTACTTGCTTTGGGCTCTGGGGTATGACTCTATCCCCACCCAAACACCGAGGTTCTCTTCCTGGCTTCCCAGATCTCGCTTGAGCCTCCAGCCTCCCTCAGACTGGATGTCATTCACATCATCCTGCTTTTGGAGACTCCTCTGCCGCACCACGCTTGACATGGCCGAGGCGTGAAGAGCTTTGGCTTTATAGTGTTGGCTGACAAAGGAGTCCAGGTCCACTATGTCCTCCCGAGTTTTTTGTAGTTTCATGCCCATGATTCTTGGCTTGCGTGGGGACAGCGGTCGCTGATGTTCTTCTTGTGGTTTCTCCCAAAGTTTCTGTGTAGAGGTCATGTCCATTCCAGCTGTCCCCATTTCCTCCAACTCTTTTTCTTCCTCTTCATCCTGTTCCTCTACCTGCGGTTCTTCAGTTGGAACGTCCCGGGCCCTTCTTGCCGGCCCACGCCCTGCTCCTTTCTCCACCTTGGCGGCAGTGAGCTTGTTTCTCTGATGGATGAGAGCTTGTGTCTCGTCCTGCAGGTAATCAGGTAGGATGCGATCTGAGGAGTAGTAGTTTCGGAGGAAGGACAACACCTCCTCCTGGCTCCAGCTGTGCTCGCCGTTCTTTTTCACTCCGTGACAGCTCGGACATAACTCTGGAGACGGCCACTGAATCTTGGGGAAATGAGGGTCCTCGCTGAGGTCTCCTGTGTGAAATAATAACAGAGATTTAACAATCAGCTGATAAATCACAATAATCCTGTCACACTTTAAGGCTGCTCTCAACTGATTTTGTTCTTTGTAACCAAATAAAAGTTATGAATTGCAGCTATAAAATTGTCAGGATAATTGCGTAATATTAATTTACAGCATCTTATTTATTTTATATTATAGTATTTTTATTATCATAGTATTGTACCCCCCAAATTCTTATAAACGTAATGCAAAAAATCCAAGAGTCTAAAAGAATCCAGAAAATTTGTACCCAAAAGTTAGCAAAACCTGACAAATCTGAGCAAAACCTCCTTTTGGGGACGTCCTCATTTGTAAAAACTGTAAAAAATGTACTGTAAAAATGCAGAAGGTTTTCTGTTAGGATTTGAGTGTGGATTAGTTTAGGTTATATTGTTTACAGCTACCTGTGTATAAAACAATAGAAGTCTATGAAATATCCCCATTTAGATAGATAAGTAATTGTGTGTGTGTATGTGTGACAGGCCTAAAGACATGATCAATAAACCTGTAGACTCTCCCACTGTCAGGATCACGAAGATAACAGATGAGGCTGGAGTCAAGACACCCCCATCCACGCATGCACACGCAACCAGCCTCCTCTCATCACACCTGCTCTGAACACACCACCATCTCCAAATTGAACATGAAAGCCAGCGTCTCAGCTTTCTCTCTAATGAATTACTATTGGTTTCCTCTTCAGGTGTCACTCTGCTCTCCCTCCTCCTGCAGCAGCACCCCAGACGAAGGCACCCACTAATAAATTGCTTGTGGCGGATATCGCCTGGCGGCCGGGGCGGTACAAGATGTGACAGCGGTAGGTAGTTTACATCCCCCGCCTCCATCTCTTACGCAGATTAATCTGATGTATATATGCATGTGTGGACGTACTCTGCATACTGCACTTTACATAAGAGATACATCAATTTTACTACATGTCTTCGCACGCCGCTCATATCTGGCTGCGAGGTGACGGTGTGCCTGTGAAGATTTTACTTTTAATCATGAGCAATTCAGCACAGGGGTGACTTTAGCTGTAGATCCGTTCATACTCGTACAAAAGCTTGCCAGGAGAGTGAATTAATATTCATGAGCGTGAACAGAGATCTCAGAGCTGTCATCTGACAGAGCTGTCATGCGGGACAGTTACGGTAAAGGGTGAGTGAATGCAGGCTCTCAAAGTGGGCAGGGCTTCTGAGTATAGAAAACAGTAACTCGGGAAGGAGGCGGGGATTACAGTACAGCCTTAGACTCTGATGGTTGAACACAAAACAAACATACAGACTAATCCTCTCACTGGTGTTTAGTGAAAAATGGAGAAAGACAGAGAACAAGGGGCATGTCTGGAATGGCATATCATCAAACTATTTGTACTACGTTTGCTGTACACTGCAAAAAACTGACTTGGGCAGTAAGGAAATCACGTATCACTCCCTAGCAACGCCCTGACAACCACCAAGCACACCCTAGCAACGCCCTGACAACCAGCTGGAACGCCCAAGCACTGTGGCATCTCTTCCTTAACCTTTAGCAATAATGTTCACATAACATTTAAATAAAAATGCAAACTATTAATTTGTTGTCAATCGATTAAACAAAGCTACATAATCACACATATTTCTGTAACTAATCACAATTAATCACACCTAACATTAAAAGTTGTAACCACACATAACTGTTCTGCACTGAATCACCAAATTAATGTATAAACATCATAAACGGAGTATATTTCTGTTATATATATCCTGTTTCTTGTACTATTTTAAAAAAACAGTAGGCATTATACAAGTATACACTGCACAGTAAGCAAATCTATTCTGATCAAAGCCAAGATGAGAGGAAGAAGAGAATATAGAAGCTTCCCAAAGATAAACTAATTTATCCTCTAAGTGGCAGCGGTACAGGGCCGAGGCCTGTTGCTTTGGCCCTCGTGCCAGTAAAATTAATTGTGTGGCAGTTATACTAACAAGCCACTATTCATGCCTGGTTAGCTGTGTGTGTGTGTGGGCAGGGCCAACTAAAGAGACACACGATCAGGAGGGGCAGGTCTCTCTGGGGAACAGCGGGAGGAACAAAGAGTGGGGGGAGGGCCACACACAGTTAACCACTTGGGTAGGAGATTACAAAGCAGAGGAAGGCTTGACGCTTCTGTCATGGCGTGTGCCACCTGCTGTCCTAAACGTCTGGGGAATAAAGGGCTGTGTGTGCCGCTAGAAGAGACTGTTGCTTTATCAATTGTCAAGCGGAGGAAACGACACCCGCGGGACGAGAGAGACACTGAGACCTAATCAGCAGAAGTGACGGGGTCCCAGGGCCACCGAAAAGAGACACATGGGGGACTTTTGTCCAGTTATTCATGACTTTATGCATGTAGCTGGCAAAAGGGACAGACGCTAAAGAGGCAGGAGACCTCTAATGAGGACAAACAAATGAATTTAACAAGTGTGAAGAGAGGCAACTAACTCCCTTTATAGCCCTTACGGACAACAGCCATGTGAGCCGTCAAGCTGTCAGAGAGATAACGAAGACTTTAATTTATGTCAACTATGTAGCTAGTTTTTTGCGTTGACTCAACATGGGAAAATTCCGCTTTTCAGAATTTGGAAAAATCATAAGGAAACATGGGAAAAATCATAAGGTGATAAAGCCTGCAGCTTTCCATCAATGACAAAACAAAAACACAACAAAAACAAAGTTGTCAAACAGAAATCTATACAGATAGACAGAGATGGACAGAGCAAGATAGAAAGATGCAGAGAGCGAGAGAGAGAGAGAGAGAGAGAGAGAGAGAGAGAGAGGAGAGATGGAGAACAGGACAGCTGGCGTCTGCTCAGAGAATCACAGAATTAAAGGGATTTAAATGGAAGCTGGTGGAGAGTCAAAACCCACCAAAACTTCTGTGTTCTCCTCTTTTCTCCTTCTATGATGGTAGAAGTAACAGGACTAAATAACATCTAACACACAATACCTCAGCTTCATTTTATTCAATGCAGTGAAAACTTAGTGTATTTTTTAGGTGTCTAAATACGGCCATGTGAGTGTTAGTGTACAGTCAGATTTTACAGTAGTAAAAGCAGTGACCTGCCAGGCGGTTGTTGACACGGTTGTGTCGGGACCACAGCCAGAGGACAGCGGCAGACAGCGAGGTCACCTGATCCATGCTCTCCTGGGCCATACTCTCAAAGTGAGCTGAACATGGCTTGCATCCGAAAAAACTTCTGACATATCCTCTCATGGCCTGCAAGACTTCCTGAGGATCTACTGAGACCCAGAAAGAGAAGAAACAAACCCAGAAATGACACATTTCACTTTTAAAATAGTAATTGTACCATTAGAAGACATTTACATTTATGCATTTGACAGACACTTTTGTCCAATGCGATTTACAGTGCATTCAAGTTATAGATTTTATTCATATGTAAATTTTTTGAGAATCAAACACAGTGGCTACAAGCATCATGCTTAACCAGTCCATCTTAATTCCACAATAAAAGCAAACCGTACAAAACAGAAGGAAAACTTCAGTAAGGCAAACACAAACAAACTAATCAACCTCCTAACCCCAGATTTCCTTCACTAATCTTCACGCACTTATTCTTGTAAACACAACACATGATAAAAACAGGCCTGCATTAGTGAGACAGCTCAGGATTCTCTGTGGGTTAGTTGAGCGCTGTATTAGGTTTTCAGTGGGTTTTCTTTCTTTTTGTTTAGTGGCTTGACACGGCCGTAATCCAGAGCTCTGACGCTGGACAGATGGAGAGACCCTCCCTGCCTTCCATCTGCAGGTTACATGACCCACGTCCACATACAAACACAAACACACATCCTTCTCCGCCCACTGTGAGCTGTAGGATTAAGTGTTAGTGGAGTAACTGTGTTCACTAGGTCTTATATTAACCCTTCCAAATGCAATAGTGTAAACAAATCCACATCTTTTACACACACAATTACTTTTCCAGCAGCAAAACAGCCCCACGAACAACAGTGGCATGCATATTTCCTGGAATGTGATGTTCTGACATGTGATTGTGTGAGGAGAAGAAGCCCCAAACCCCCAGAAGCCCCCACACACGCACAATGCAGATGCATGATGGCCCTCTTCACACAATAGTCAGGTTTATCAGTCTCAAATGGGCTTTCACAGAATAGGAAACAGGACAGCTGATGGTAGTCCTTAAGAGAGAGGTCACCAAGAGGTCAAAATGTCCATCAAACTTTCCAGCACAAACAGTTATGTTTCTGTAGACTCTAAGGGCTGTGTACATAAATAGTTTGGTTCTCTTGGTTCTTTGGGTCCAGACCAAAAAAGATAAAACTTAAAGATACTGAACCTAAATGCAAAGATCAGTTTTAATAATGTGTATTTAGTGAATAAACAGAACAACCACACCAGGGTTCATTTTAGGAGGCTGCAGGTTTAAATCTCACAAGAGATGCTCTTGGCAATTATCCCATAGAAACGCTTGTCGAATAAAAGCATCAGCTAAAATAACTGCTAAACTTACTAAACAACATTCAGACACTCACATCATTTACAGATTAAAACTGCAATCTGTACCTTTTCTGGGCTAAAACTGAACAAAAATCAGTCATTGTGCAAGTACATAACAGATCAGTGTTCAACATCTTCTTACATTACCCCAATTCACCACAGTAAGTTTCTAATAATGATTTATAATTTGAGCTGTTGAATCAGATCTCCTGGGAAAAGTCCGTTTGACTTCATTTGACTTGAACATACAGAAAGTATGTAAAGTAACCTGCAGGTTCATGGTTCAAGCAGAGATGATGACAGAGGGACAAAGGTTACAGACTGCAGCTTTCACTGGAGTGTGCTCTACTCCAGGTGATGCACAAACATTTAGTACCTGAATCACCAGTTTCTTTAGCCTGTACTGTGAGCACATGAAAGAGGGTCCACACAGCACAGGGGTAACCACGGTAATGGGCCTGAGAGCCCTGGCAGCCCACCCATCGCACACCTTCAGGCAACACTG
This sequence comes from Chromobotia macracanthus, assembly GCA_036877525.1. NCBI lineage: Eukaryota > Metazoa > Chordata > Actinopteri > Cypriniformes > Botiidae > Chromobotia > Chromobotia macracanthus. Next base: position 2,576,752 of record JAZGTH010000004.1, on the reverse strand, counting down.
CGTCGCTTGTCTAAAAAAACAGAAACACATACACTATCAAATAGAGTGATAGTCGTAGTGCAAGACTTTGCACTACGACAAAAAGAATCAATTGAAGTCAATGTTTTTTTGCCACTCCTCAAATGAAGTGATATGGATATTGCAATTAAAACAGGTAAGAGTGTTAAAGGGATGAAAATCATTTTCAGCTGTATTTCATGTGTGACTGAATATATAAATAACAATGCATGCTGTTCTCCCATTGGTCAATTTCCTGTGACTGACAGAGTCACTCAGCAGTTGATTGGTGGTCGTGTATATAAAAGGTAATGAGGTTGATGACATCATTTCCTTAAGGGACTTCCTACTTCCTCATTGATTCATTGATTGGGCGGCTGAAAGCTAATGATGTCCCTGAGTATTTCAGAGGGTGTATAAGCATGTGAACTCCGGCCTAATGACATCATCACATACTCTTGTTTAATAAACAAGCATTAACATAATCACTCTTCCAGGCACTTTTAATAAGACTGCATTTGATATGGAATCAAATGGCTGAATTGTTCTTTATGTAAAGCATGCAGCGTCTGTTTCATCATAATATATTTAAATGACATCATCAATACTCTGACCCCATGACCCAGATATAAACAGAGAAATGTTTTCGTCAAAGTATCGACAAATTTCATTACCATTTCAAATCAACGCGAGTACTTGAAGGTCTGGGTGTTACAATCTAGATTTTCATCGGAATATCATTTATTGACGTAAATGAGAAAAGAAAAAACAAGCAAACCTTCATTTGGAGATGCGAGATGATCACTAACCTGTACTGCATCATCCAGCACATCTCTGAAATCACTGTATTGAATCTCTGTGCTCTTCTGTTCTTGTAACCAGTTGTCCACAGTCTTTATCGCACTTTGTACAGACGGACGACCTGGAAAATACTAGACAAACAAAACGAACACGATTTTATGCATACAATATTACACCTAAAATTAAATTTTATACTTGAAATTTATAAATGAACTTTTATCATAATAAATAATATTATAAATAAAAACAAAATACAATTTTTTAATAATACATAAGGCATCAATTTCCCACTGAGACGTAATTTGTCCTGGAAACTTAAGCTTTTATCATTTTCATTTTCTTTGCAGGGACAACATTTACAGACATTACCGCTGCATTCTCTCAACACACATTTTATATTGCTTAAAATTTCATGAACTAACATCATACAATGCTTAGAAGTAGGTCAAGTACATTCAAATACAAATATATATTCATATTTGAAAGCACATTTGTATAAATATATACCAATCAACAATTTACTAGTCACTATGAAATGTAATAATATTTTGTGATGGAATTAAACAATTTTATTTTAAGTTAAAAATATGCAAAAAAATGATGGTTATATTTTTTATTGTTAAAAAGCAACATTTGTTTGTTATTGAACAACACGCGTCATCCCAGCTAACCCCTCTGTGTGGAGTTTTGGTGTTCAGAAGTGTGTTTCACACAAGTTCAGTATTGACCAGCAGGAGTCATGCGGCACAAGAAAACGGACAGATTCAGTGGCTTTGGATGGACGCCAGTGCTGACCTTACAATTCTGTGTCTGAGCTGAGCCCCCAAAGCCAACACTAACACTAGTCACGGCCCCATAAACAGCCACATTACAGCGTGTGTGTAGATGTGTGCGTCAGGGCCCACAGGATCCCACAGGTCCACCTTTCTTTGATTTGTGTCTCTACGTCTTTTCAATTTTCCCGTGACCATCTGTTCAGCACCTCTGATAGGATCTCTATTAAAACACAGCTCACTTAAAAAGGCCTTGTGGAAATTTATTTAACCCACTGCCGCGCTCCATTCTGATGTCTTTCCTTAATCTGGGAGATTCGGCCGAGACGGTAAACTAATCAGAGCTGCACAGGTGGGAGAAAGAGAAAACCGAGTCTTTCTTTGTGTGAGTGACATCGAACAGATCCGTGTGCCGGTCCAGCCCCTCACTAGTGTGAAAAGCTTGTGAACAGACACAGGTGTTGAAGAGGGTAATCTGAGACAGTTCAGACAAAAGGTGTTGTTTAAACACTGGTGAAAACTTTGTGAAAACTCATACAGTATGTTGAGTTTAACAATATGTTGGCCATCGTGAGAGTATGTATGGCCTCTGCATAATCAATCCAGTTAAGAATTATATAGATCATAAACCACAAACTGCCTCTCCAATCACTGTTCTTACCCCACTCCCCCCACCCTCCTCCTCCCTCCCCTCTGGACCATGACAATATGTCATCTCCAATCCGATTACTGTCAGCTTTCTAGAAACCACAGTCTCTCTCTCTCTCTCTCTCGCTCTCTGTGTAGTTAGAAGTTCATAGGTGGAGGCATCTGTCGGCCCTAAAAAAGCTCTGAGTTTAATCCTGCCTCACTCGCCTTCTGGGACCCATATGCAATGGGCCGTGTAAAAGCCCTCTAAACTGTGCCCCTGTTATCATGCCATGATGAATGACAAGTGCTAGCTGTCCATCAAACTTTTACAAGACTCTGAAATCGGTTTGGTATTACAGGGCCTACAAAATCAGCTTGGTTATACAGGGGCCTTGAAACTAGTTCAGTGTTACAGCATCCTCAAAATCAGTTCAGTTTTACAGAGGCCTCTAAAAGCTGATAGAACCAAAACAGAAAAGCAGAACACCAGGGAGAGTGGAGCCTTTCATTATGATCTGCTGATTCTGATCATTTAGGTCACTCCGCTCTACTATAAAATACAAAGTACTCGGACTGGAATTCAAATTGCCCCCTAATTCCTTGTTTTATTATATCCCTTTTACAAGACCTCTTTCAAGGAAAACAGGATAAAAACAGTTAACACTAAAACCTCTTTGTAACGCTCTCATGCATCCAAGATCCACTCCTTAAACCCTGAAATACAAGTTCTGATTCACACAAATCCAGATTGTGCTGAGCACCGGTGTAAGTGAGGAAAAGCATTTCTGCGTTTACAGAAGGTTAACAAAACGCAACAAACAGCAGAATACCACACTAACAAACATTTAGTACTTATTGGAGTAAATTCAAATAAATGTAAAAGACTATGTGTGTTCTTTTAGGGTTGGAGTTTTTTGTTCTTGTTTTGTTTTTGAGTCTGGGTAATGTAACTGTATGTTAAAACAATAGAAGTCTATGGAATGTACTCGTTTAGACAGATAAGTAAACGTGTGTATGTGTCTGTGTGTGTCAGCTTGTTCCTCTCTGCCATCATTAATCTCAACACGCTTTGCTTTAGTGGGGTTAAACACTTCCTCTTCACAGAGTCAATGAGTGCTGCCGGCGCGTCTGTTTAACAAGGCAGCTCAAAAGAGCAGCCAAAAGCAGCAAGGACACTCTGAAGAGGCCGGGCTGACACTGGAATACCAGAGGGAGCTGGAAATATTGACAAACCGAACCACAGTTAATGTGAGGCCTGCCCAGGGCCCCTCCTCTGCTCCAGACATCTGCGTAAACTTTCCCCAGAGAGCTATAAATAATCAGAGAGACTTGCAGTGCTGTGCTGCACGGACGCAAAGCCAGAGAGAGGTCACTGTCTGAGACCCCATTCAAAGAGAGGAGAGAAGGCCCTTCATTTGAGACGATCATAAAAACCAAACTCTTAGAAATGTCCAGGTCAAATGTCAGCCCAAAATACAAAAGATACACAAAGAAAATTATTTTATATCGTGAAAATGATGTGACAACGGCAAAGAAATGTAAAATTTGCCCTACAAAAATACTTTATTTCTTTTGATCTTGAGGTGACATGTGAACTGTACATTTCTTTGTGAGACTCACCAATTTAAAACATATATTAAAAACTGTAAAACTGTTACTGTAACATAACTGTAGTGACAAATAACCAGCTGTTCAGAGCCATGACACTTTTGTTTTAATGATAGCTGCCTTTGTACAGTGTGTTCCCAGGCTAAATTTTTATTATTTAGAAAACAAAATCATGTGATAAAATAGCATTATAAAACTGAGAGGTTTTGGGTATAACTGGTCGGATATCGCCCTAAGGTCACCCTAAAACATCTATAAGGCCATATGCTAAACTTTCTGAAGCCATTCTGATCTGAGATCATTTAAGGCCACAAACACTGAGCAAACAGACGTCTTGGATGGGAAATGAAAGAGTTTGACGCATCTCCCTCTGGTGGTTTTCAAGATGAAGTATTGTCAGTTAATTTAGTGTCCGCTGATGAAACAGAATATGGGAGGTTATACAGTGTGTGTATAAGTGACTTACTTTAGCCAGTACAGACATGAACTTCTTGAGTGTGATCAGATCAGCTTTACTAATGGTGACATGAGCAGCCAGTTCTACACGCAGAGAGTAATGGAGCGCTGATTCCAGATCAGACATATACACCCGTGTCCTACACACACACACAGAATTCTCAGTCATATAACACTATCACAGTGTGCATAATTATAATTAAAAACAAATAAATTAACATTATTGATAAACAAGTCAATTTGCATTATTAAACCAGTAAATAAACATTGTTTGTTTATAGTAATCATTAATAAATCATATAAAGGGCCATAATAAACTGTGTAACTTTAGTCAGAAAATGAACATGACATAGTGCTTAAAAATGTGTTAAATACTTAAATACTAATTTTAAATAGGACAAAAGTTTGCTGCATATACTTATGCACATAAGTGTGAATATGCACATTTAATTATGAATATACATTATTATGTATATGGAATATATAATGTTTGTAAATGACAATAGTGAAACTTTTTTTACTCTAACAATGTATTTATCAGTTATTTGTGATAGTGAAGCAGAACAGTGTGTGTGCACTAACTTGTTAAAAGGCCTCCACTCCTCTTGGGTGGAGTTCCTGATGATTTCAGTGATGGGTGTTTTATCTTGTCCTGTCCGCACTACACCCGGCAGCCTCTGGAGGGCGTACGAGTAGAAGACACGGGCTTCATTGAGCCTAAGAGAAAACAGAAGAGAGATGAGGGCTGAATGCCCACTAAACATAACTGGACACAAGATTTCTGTCTGTCATGTACAGAAGAGCTCAGAGTCCGTGTTTGTGAAACTTCTGCTTGTTGATTCAGTTAAATATAGAACAGACATGTAGGTAACAGGTTAGATGTAGAATCAGAGCTACAATCTGATAAATAGGATAATAATATAATAATATCAAATAATGCAAACTTGTCATCCACACTAAAGCTGCAATTCATACATTTTTGCCTCTCTGCTGTCATCTCTGTTTGAAACATAAAATTGCAGGTACTTGCAGAGTTATTTTCTTAATGTGGATGAGAAGTTTCAATTCTGAACAACTTTTGTAAGAACAAACTACAAACGCTGCAGCATCTACAACACCCGGACATATAGTGATATAGTAGCCGGATCTTCTTTCTGTTTACAGATGGACATTTCCTGTGAAATCGGACCCGACAGCTCAATTTATAAATCATTATTTTAAACTTACCATGAACCGGGGTAATGTAAGGAGATCGAAAGAGATAACAAAAGATATAAAACCAATCTGTCATGTACTTGCTCAATAACTGTTTTTTGTTTATTTTTAGCCCAAAAAACTGGGGATTGCAGCTTTAATAAAATAATTCCTAAGTACCCTGCAAATGTACGCTTTAAACAGAGATGGTGGTAGAGAGGCAAAAGTTACAGATTGCAACTTAAAGTTATTTTAACTCCAACAAAAACTTAATGTGCACCTAGTAAAACAGATCTATCCCTTCTAGATCTTTTATACTTCTCTCTTCTCATCTGAACAGATGGAGGGCGTGTAGCGCTGATGAGATGCCATTCCTGATCATTACCCTCTTCACTAACCCTGACAATCAAACAATAAACACCGCTGTGCATTCCTGTCTCTCCAGAAGAAGGGGCACACGGCCCCTCATCTACTCCTGCTTCAGTCAACCCTCGCTGGGGACAGACTGAAAGTGAAGAGGGGGTGATGTTGGGAGTTCCCCAAAGTCCATCGGCACGCTTCCGAGACCGGTTTGATCAGGGAGATGATGGAGATAACGTGTGTGTTTGGGAGTGTGTGTGTTTGTGCATGCTACCCGAGATCAATCACGCATTCAGACCCGACAGGACGCCATCTGTTGCTCTGCAGATCAGGGAACGTTTGGCAGATGAAACACAGAGATGGAGAGCTATTGTTTCGATGTAGAAGATTAGAAACACCCTCAGCGCACACACACGCATAATCAAGGGGGAATGGAAAGAACGTAAACAGAGTATAAATCATTTCTCGTTTGCATTTGTCATCTAAAGGGCTTCACACTTATGGCAAGTTATTTTTCTCAAATAAGCATAACAAAGCAGGAAGGGTTTTGATTTACACCCCTGGTTTAAAATTAATATGACCGCACAGTGTATTAATTGCTTGTGTTAAAATTCTGTTGTTTCATTAACACGACCAGATGTTGTGAGTTTCTTGCAACATTTGCTAATGATTGTAAAACTGAGAGGACCGGCTCAATGCGACAATAAATGCTTAATTATAAGAATCTGAGAATAAGACATGATGGTGTAGACCTTAATCCAAAATACAGGAAGTGCGCTAAAAATACACTTTATGACTCCAGGTTGGGCCAAGAAAGAAACTGCACAAGCAAATACATTTTTTAGGCATTTATCCACGTTTCAGGCCTAATTTATAAAGCTGTTGTCATTCCAAACCTGAAGGACCTTCTTGTGTCTGAGGAACACAAAAGAAGATATTTTGTTTGATATGTTGGTAACCAAACAACAGTGGCACCCATTGACTTCTATTGTATGGACACAAAACCACTGAGACATTTCTCAGAATATCTTCTTTTAGTGTTAAGTCGTACAGGTTTGGAATGACATGAGGGTAAATGGAAGAATTTTCTTTTTTATTATTTTTGGTGAACTATCCTTTAAGGAAAGACTGAATGAGATCTGGAAAACTTACACTTTGAGTCTAGAGATGTTTCCAGATGAGTTGTACAGGTAACAGGAAGGAAAATCCGTCACACCAAACCTGGACACCAAACTCGCCTCTGTGTCCAAAACTCTGCGCACGGCTATGTTCTCATACTGCAGCAAGTCCAACGTCACCTAAATAGTCACCAAGACAACACACACCAACACACATGTTGTGTTTTCATGTTTTATAGGGACATTCCATAGACATAATGGTTTTAATACTGTACAAACACACACTCTTATTTGTCTCAGAACATTAGGCTGGTAAATGAGAAAACAGAAACCAGATTATGAAGTCATACCCTGTTACATAATAAAACATACCTATTATCACCAACTTACAAAAGAGTTCTTAGATTTAATGTAGACGTGCACTAAATATAGAAGCTACAGCACAGATGTCACACCTTGTGCCAATACAAAACATTAACGACATGTTAAGACTGATCTGGTTTCTGTGTCGAGCTAATGTAGGTCACTGTTTCCGCTTTGTTAAATCAGCAGAAATCATCATTAGTTTAAACCGTCGCTCTTACCTCTCTCCCCACATAAGAGTTTTTATTTTCAAACACAAGAGCCAGATGCTTCACACTGTTGGTCTGGAAGAAGTTATCTACCTCTGCCTCACTGTGAAGACAAAACAACGTCAAATAAGTTTAGCAAACGAAACATCATTTCTAATCTGACTCTAGTATCAAATCCTAGTTTACTCAAAATAGCCCTGTATTTGTTCTGAAGCTGAAGTGTACAATGTTTTGAAATACTTTTTTAATGTCGTAGCTTATAATGCAAAGACAACTTTAAACCATTTGTATGCTGATTTCTCCCAAAGGACAAACACTGTTTCACTCTTAAAATACTGTTTATTTCAGCATCCAGACACAACAACATTGATTTAATCAATGGAGTGAGTTTGGGGAGGGGCAAAGTTTATCTGACCATGGGAGACTCTTCAGTCTTCAATTCTCACTTACCAGCTAACAGGGAACGTTCTCAAGTACTCTCAAAGTTATCAAAAAAGGTTTGTGCAGTAATATTACTGGAATGTTTTTTAGCGTTATATATCAAAAACGCTATTCTTAATTTGTTAATGGACCATTATAAAAACATTACAGATTTTAAAAAGTCAGAATAACGTTCTTAGAACCATGTAATAATGTTGGTTACTTAATGGAAACGTCGAGGAAACGTTCTTACAACTTAAAATTGTTAGCTGTCACAATCAATTTACCTAAAATTCTTTCTTTTTAACATACAGTGATGGATCTTCTGACCATAACCATTTCCATGCTTGGTCCCCTTTTATGTCTATCATAAAGAAAGTTTTTTTCTATTTGACAGACGACACCAAAATAAAGTATGATTCAAACTAATACTGTAACGGATCCATTTCCTTCCCAATCTGAGTGGCCCTTTGCACAGCAAGTGTTGACTAAAAGCACACAGACCGTGTTTACAATACAAAGCTCACTGTTAAGTCAACACAGAGAGGATTAAGATGACATCCAGCCTGTAACACTGAAAGAAAATAAAGGTGTGCTTTAAAATAGGTAGAAAAGTGTCTGCGTTCTAACCTAGCCGTCTCTAGAGGTGGACATGCGGGTGGCCAAGTGGTCTGATTGTGCTGCTCCAGTTTGTCGATAATGTAATGTCGAAGTCCTCTCACATCCCTCGGGAATACTGCATTAATATTTCACACATCAATAACATCATACAGACAATGATACATCATATATATATTAGACAGCTTGAAAATAAGAGACTGAGCAAGAGATGAAATGATTTTTGGGTAAATATTTCTGTGAGGGCACACTGGAAAATAAAGACAAATTTTTATTGTACCTTTGAGCTCCTGCCCCCTTGTCTTATTGCTTGAGTAAGCTGGGAAGAACTGAGAGAGAAAGAGAGAGAGAGAGAGATAGGGGGGGAGAGAGGAGGGAGTAGGGGGGGAGAGAGAGAGAGAGAGAGAGAGAGAGAGAGAGAGAGAGGGGAGAGATGGGGGGAGAGAGAGAGATGAGAGAGAGAGAGAGAGAGAGAGAGAGAGAGGGAGAGATGGGGAGAGAGAGAGAGAGAGAGAGAGAGAGAGAGAGAGAGAGACAGAGAGGCAGGGGGAGAAAGAGAGCGAGCAAGAGAGGGAGAGAGAGAGAGGATGAGAAAAATGGGAAATGGGGAAGAGAGAGAGGAGAGATGGGGAGAGAGAGGGAGAGTGGGGAGAGAGGGAGGATGGAGAGAGAGGAATGGGGAGAGAGGAGAGGGAGAGATGGGGA